>JAHXMU010000323.1:18789-52363 GCA_019455685.1 Philornis downsi
GCGGCGCGGGGTGGCGGGGGGATATGTTGTTCGCTGCGCCGCTTCCTGGAAATTTAGTTGCCATGGAGCCGTACACGGGAGTGCAGCGTGCATTTTGTGTCCGAGCGTATTACGAAAACAATAAATCAGTGATTACTGCACGACGTTTGTATCGGCATGAACACGGTTTACACGATTTAAGCGAAGTTCCAAGCGCCAATGTGATACGAAAATGGATCAGAATGTTCAAAACAACCGGCTCAACAGTACCAATTACGGTTCGTGGTCGCCCAGTTTCTGCAAGATCAGCCGACATTGTGGAGCGTGTTCGTGTTTCAGTTCAGCGAAATCTGCAACAGTCAACACGTAAGAGAAGTCAGTCTTTGGATGTCAAAAGAACAACTTTACGATGAATTTTGACACGTGATTTGCATTTGAAGGCTTATAAGATTCAGATAGTCCAAGAATTAAAACTCGATGATGCCAATAACCGACTTAAGTTTGTCAATTTGATGCTAGAGCGGTTCAACAATTTCAACAACGTGATTTTTAGTGATGAGGCCAATTTTCACCTTAATGGCCATGTGAACAAGCAAAATTGTCGGTTCTGGTCCGAGACTAATCCCCGACGCTTGCATGAACGTCCACTTCACAGCCCTAAGCTTGTCGTGTGGGCTGGGATAACGTCAACCGGTATTATTGGACCATACCTTTTTGAGGACGAAAGAGGGCATGCGATGACGGTTAGAGCGAACAATTATTGCAACATGCTAGCAGACTTTTTGGTACCAGATTTGCAAGAACTTCAAGGCAATACCTCGAGGATGTGGTTTCAACAGGATGGGGCCACATGTCATACGGCTAGGGTATCCATAGAGTTGCTGAAAAATGTTTTTCCTGGAACACTCATTTCGAAAAGGGGGGATATTAAATGTCCCCCACATAGCCCCGATCTCTCTCCATGCGATTATTTTCTATGGGGCTACCTCAAATCGGTAGTCTACGAGAATAATCCGACCAATTTAGAGCAGTTGAAGAGGAACATTATTCAGGAAAGTAACAAAATCCCGAGAACAACTTTTCAAATTTCCAAAATTTGCGACTTCGGTTCCAAGAGTGTCAAGCAGCCGAGGGAAGCCATTTGGACAACATTATTTTTAAGTCTTAAAAATTCCCATGCCTCTACTTTTTAAAAATACAAATATATTTTTTTTATGTTTCGTAGTTTTTTTTAATTGAATATTTAAACCGCCAACACCCTTATGGCCCACCCTGTATAATACAATGTGTTAAAATGGTTAAAATCAGACTTGTCAAATAGGGTTTTTTTTTGTATTTGTAAAAGAAAATGTGGAAACTCATGTTTAATCAAATCTAAGTCTGTAGGTAAAAAATCATGTAATAACGAGAAATTAAAATTTGTTTTCATATTCTGTCGAACTACCAACTAATTAGAGTACGTTTTTCTGTCTAAAATTGTATTTATAATTTGTCCTTTAAAATATTGAATGTTGCAGAAGGTGCTTGTTTCAAAATTCAGGACACGTTTTCTTCCATTAAAATTTAGAACACTCTATTGTAGCAGCATTGTGCAAAATGATAATGACTATTTCGAGCATAGTTTCGGTAGTTTACTATGCAAAGAAACAAATGACATCATATGCTCTATTGGTGAGAAGGCGTCTCCTTATTCTTCCTCTTTTTAGCAAAAACAGTTTTTGCCAATTTATAAAATAACATTATATGACATACATAGTAGTTTAAAAAACTACCGGTGTAACTTAATTTTATAGCTAACTTTAGTTGCCATCTCACAGTTCGTTAAACCTTTACTCAAAGTTACCCAGAAAACATTCAACAACTCCCTAGACATCTGTTTCAAATTTCCTTCAAAAAAAGGTTGTTACGCGTCTGTTATGTTATTGTTAGGATCAAGTTTGTGTCAGCAGTAACTTGGCCTTATAGCCAATATATACGAGTATTAGCAATTTGTGATACTTCTTTTGAGCAGAGGTTACAACCCAAAACCTTGGCCTGTTTGCTTAGGTCTGGCTGAGCTAATCCTACAGTTTAATGTTTGGCTCTCATGCTTTCCCTTGCTTTGTTATTCGTGTGTATATTTGTGGGCTTTTGGTAAAAATAAATTATAACCACCATTGTTGTCAACGTTTGGGCGTGAAATTTTCTTTTTGTTTGTGGTCCTTGCTTGGTGTAGATATTTTTTTTTTTTCGTGCATTGTGTGAAGTAGAATGAGTTGATTTTATCTAAAATAAAGTTGTCTGACCAACTTAATGTGGATTTCATAGAAAACCCCTAATTTTGTTGAGCTATGATAACATTTTGATATACACTGATGTAGATAATTGTTATTATGCACAAAATTGGATAAGAATCTTTCCAACTGATGAAATTATCAATTATGTAATTTTATGTAATATAAAATAAATTTGCTTACCTTTTTAAAATGTTTTGCAACTTATGCGGAATGGCTGAAAAGAAAAACAAATAACAATCAATTAAGATATATTATTGAAATTTATTTATTTATTTTTTTACTAGCCGACCCGGCAAACGTTGCTTTGCCTTCAAATTTTAGCAGGAGCAGAAATAATTGCTTTTTAATTTGTGGTTTGTATAGGAGGTATCACTCCCCATTGTCCAATCCCGCCCATATTTGCAGCAGCACTTAAGATATGTACACCAAACCTACGCACCAAATTTTGTTCAAATACCGCAAGCAGGAGCAGAAATAATTGATTTTTAATTTTTTGTTTGTATGGGAGGTACCACGCCCCTTTGTCCAATTGGACCGAATTGTAAATCTAAACCATCCCGGGCACCACCCAGACGCATATACAAAAATTTATGCAAAGCGGTCCGGCCGTTTAGGAGGAGTTCACTGACAACGCCCGTACAGTAGAATTATATATACAAAGATTTCAATGAAAAAAATCATATACTGATGTAAAATACGAGGTGTATTAAAAAAAATAAGGTGAATTTTCAAATTTCTCGGGCTACGTGCATTCGACTTCCAATTATTATTATTTTTTTTATGCTGGTACACTCGTCTTGAAGATATGTTGGCGGTTTTATCCGTATAGAATGTTTAGTTTGTTTCTAAGAGGCGTAAACAAGACAAGTGTTTTGCGTGTTTGGCGATTTTCTGCTATCGAAAAAAATGGATCAAAGAAGTTGCACCAAATTTTGTGTAAAAAATGGAATTAAGTGCTCAAAAACACTTGAAGTGTTGACAGTGGCATACGGTGAGAGTACTCTGAGTCAAAAAAATGTTTACAAGCTTTCAAAGAAAGTCGAGAATATGTGAATGACGACGCTCGCTCTGGGCGCCCCAGCACATCAACGACCGTTGAAAATGTGGAGAAAGTGAAAAAAAATTGTTATAGAGAATCGTCGAATCACAATTAGAGAAGTTGCTGAGGATGTCTGCGTATCAGTTGGCTCATGCCATGCAATCTTTTCGGAAATTTTGGGCATGAAGCGTGCGGCAGCGAAGTTTTTTCCAAAACTGCTGAATTTTGCCCAAAAACAACGTCACATGAGCATCGCTCAGGAATTGTTGAATGACGTCAACGATGATCCAGATGTACTGCTGACAAATCATAACTGCTGACAAATCATGGGTATATGATTATGACATCGAAACCGAAGCCCAATCGTCCCAAAGGAAGAATCCAGCAGAGCCAAGACCAAAAAAAGCACGCCAAGTTCGATAAAATGTCGAGGCTTTGCTCACTGTTTTCTTCGATTACCATGGCGTAGCGCATCAGGAGTTCTTACAACAAGGTTGTACGGTAAATAAGTTGTATTACCTTGAAGTTATGCGCCCTTTCCGTGAAGCAATACGAAAAAACGGCCAGAATTGTGGAAAAAAATGCATGGCTTTTGCACCATGATAATGCACCGACTCGCTCATCTTTGCTTGTGAGAGATTATTTGGCCAAAAGCAACACGGTTATCATGCCTCAGCAACCGTATTCACCAGATTTGACACCCTGCGACTTTTTGCTGTTCCCAAGATTGAAGAGACCCATAAAAGGACGGCGTTTTGCGACGATTGAGGAAATAAAAACCGAATCGCTGGGAGAGCTCAAGGACATACCAATAAGTGCATATTAGAACAGCTTCGAGGATTGGAAAAAAACGCTGGCACAAGTGTATTATATCTGAGGGGGACTACTTTAAAGGAGATAAAATAGAAATTGATGAATAAATAAATATTTTTTGAGAAAAATGAAAATTCTCCTTATTTGTAGAGCACACCTCGTATAAGCTAAATATATCGGTAGAAAAGAGAACAAGAAGTTGTTAAAATACAGTTTGAAAATACTCATTTTAAATGGCTTGAATATCATTGCCCGTCAACAAAATAATTTAGTTTTGACCAACGTTTACCACATATGTATCTCAATCGATGTTGATGACGGCTGCAGTAACATCTCACACTTGTGTATCCCATTAGCATACGCAATTGAGGTAAGACTTTTGTAAATGGATGGCAATCGTGTTTGGTACAGGTTTCCTAATTATCTTCTACATAAGTTGATAAGTTCGATAAGTACTGCTTTGGAATAATATTCTTAAGAAACTTCTCTGCTCTCTGCGAAGACTTTGTGTAGGCCAATGTTATTTAGCATAGGTATATCAACTTCTTTCGTATAACAGACTCAGCCATTTTTGGTTTTTTCCAGAATTTTTAATAGTGTGAATATTTGGACACCTGTCGAACTTCACTGAATTGGACCTATACTGAATGGCATTAGCATTGTTTGTTTCCAGTGCTGCACTGAATAGTTTGTAGTCTTTCACATAACGTGCTCGATATAAGTTTAAACGCTAAGGATAGGAAACTGGTCCCATGGTAGTTGGTATACAAACGTGAAGTTGTTTTTAGCACAGGACAAAATATAGCTACATTCCAACCAGTAGACGCGCATATATTTAACGAAATCATATTGAGCAATGTTTAGCTGAATCATTTATACTTCATATGTTCAACGAAATCATTTAGCGAAATCATACCATGCATAGTCATTATCAGTTCACAGGTCGTAAATAGCTCTGCCAATAGATCATCATTACTGGCAACTTTGTTATTCATAAGCCACAATATTGCTACTTTAGCAGTCTTTGTCGATATTTGTCGATATGAACACTCTCCATTCTATCTGTCGTTCTTTTCTTCTCCTTATACCCGTATACATAATTTTCCCCCCATAGCATCTTACAGTTGGCTGCAGCCTTTCCACGCAAAGAACATTATTTTCCTCTGACGCAAAGCCGCATCCTTCATCGTACAAAGTTTTGTCTGAACACAGGTTTTCATTTCAAGTGCGGTTTTGGTGTAAAATCATCAGAAAAAGCGGGCATAATATCTAAAAGAATTTGTTGTAATAGGCTATGGTTCTTCAGGGAGTGCTAAGATTTGTGTTGTTAGCTCTATACCATTTCCAGTATCCTTATTGATTTAAAAAATTTGCATATCAAAACAATTTCTTCATTAAAATTGTTTGTCTCAGCAGTTGTAAATATACAACAGCCTAGAATAGCAATGAAAACGCTGCTTTCGCAATTTAAAATTTCATCTATAATAAATTTCAAAGAAATAAATTAAGAACTGATTAATCGACGCAGACAAAGTAGTGCTGCCCATAATAAGCGAAACTTTCACAGCAAAGAAGTGCAAGTGCAGAAAAAGTGCAGCCAAGCAATCAAACATTGCCAGCAAATCATAATGGGGAAGTGCAGAAAAATCGCTCAATGGCAATGAAATTAACATAGGTTTGTCATATTCAAAACACTTGAAACCGCGGATCAAAATATTTTGTACCAATCTCCCCCCGTATGGTTCAACATTTCCCCAGCATACATGGACAAAATACGTAAAATAGAAAGAAAAATTGTGTAGATCAACATATAGATCTCCGCAAAGCGATTATTTAGAATACACATCAAATGAAATATTGCATAATAATGTTGATATAAGCAGAATAGATAGTTTTATTATAAAACTCATTCGAAACCATATTGTGCGATGTACTCAATATAAGGAAAACAATCTAATTAGTGAGCCCTATTATACAAATTCGGTCTATATAGAGAATACAATTCAAAAAGGATTTTTTTTTTCATTTTTATGTAAATTAAGAGTATCATAAATACTAAAAATAAAATAAAAAGTAATAAGCTTATTTGTAACTTTAACTTAGTCTCTAGTCGAGCTCTCTATTAAATTGATGTAAATTTTTGTGACCACTTCCTTTTCAGAATATAATAATTAAATGTATATACTGCGTTTAGACTAGTTTTTCAATTGTGTTCGCAATGAAAATAAATAATAAAAACATTGCATTAATAATATGTAAGAATAGACAGAAATAAGGAAAAAAAAGAAGTGAGAAGAGGGGAAAGGGGAAATATCAGTCATCGATAACCGGTTGGAGCCACCAGCATTTTCCTTCTGGTGGAATTGGACTCAATCTTGTCTTTGTCCGAAATGGACATATCAAATCTTTTATTGATTTCGTTCAGACTGTTTGTTTCTACAGTTTTAGTGTTACCTCTTGTTGTTTTGAATATAATCATTTTTATCTAAACAAAGAAAAGCTTCCGGATGTGGATAGCCATTTGAAATACATGATTTAAAGTAATCGTCACTTTCATATTATTATGAGTAAAATATTGCCCGTATTATCCAAACAACGTCTAACATGATTTCTAATTAGATTTATAATGTTGTTATCGATTCTAACAACTTGTGCAGCATTATAGATTTTCACATTAGAAATATATTTTGAGAAATTACTTACAGGCGATCTATACATGGACATACAAGCTCTTAAAATGTTTCTTTCAATTTTCCTTAATTTTTCCATATACGATGGTGAGATGTTATACCAGACACCCATATGTAAGAACTGGCCTTATTAATGATTGGTACAAAATAACTTTTATCCTGCTGTCTAACAACTTAGAGCTAAACATTTTTTTGATAAATATTAAATGCTTTATTTGCTTTGATTAATTGGTAATTAATATAGGAATTAAAATAAAGAAATCTGTCGAGGTAGATACCTAGGTATTTTCCGCTTTCAGAAGGTGGAATGCAACAATTGTTCTGATTGGATGATATTCAAAACTTTTTCCAATTATTCCTGATATTGTTATTGCACTTAGCGACCGGGGGTCGAAATAGTATACTTTCGCATATATTTATGTTTATGTTAAGGTGCCAGTTTGTAGTAAAACTCTCTATTATGTTAAACTTGAGTTATAATTGCATATTTATGTTGTCGATGGTATTGTCAGAATGATAAATGACGATGTCATCTACGAAGGCTATTATATTGTCTATTTTGTCTAAAAGATCATTCACAAATTCAAAAAGAATTTCTACCACCAGAAACTTTCCTATATCTAGATAGTCGAAAGCCTATATAAAACGATGATGGTGTTCCAATTCTCTATCATCATTATCGGAATGCTACAACAAAGACAATAAATATCAATGCAGTTAGTGAAACAGGCATACGATTTAACACTTGCGTACCTAACAAAAATATTAACATTATCTCCAGATTAGACACCAGTAAATACTGATGGATCACTTAATATAAATACGCATTTTTCACGAATTTTCCCTTTTACAAATTGAAATGAAAATTCACCTTATTTTTTGAACATACCTCGTAGTTTGTTCGTTCCAAGTTTCATTTCTTTGGCACTTTGAAGTCTTTTAAAAGTTCTCCTTAGTAGTTGTAATTTTGCTCTCAAATTTAAATCAATCAAAAATTTCAGTCTGTGGTTTATTAAAATGTTTGGAAATTATTATACTGTGTGGCTAAAGAATGTTGCTACATTCAGAAACGCAAACACCTTTGTTGAAGATAATTTTTATTGGACTAAATTTCAAACATAAAACAACGTGGTACAATGACGCTTGTAGAAAAATCAATATGAAATTATGAATACAGGTGGATTACTATCAAAGTATAAAATTTAAATATTCTAACATAAAAAAAGAAAAAGAATTTGCTTTTAAGAAGCTTTTCTGAATATCTTTAAAAATATTTTGTTTAAAATTAATTCCACGCTAAGTTACGAACATTTCAATTTGCGTTCAAATACTTTCAGTAATCCAAATTTGTTTTGTTGTTGTTTTGTAAACTACCTGTTTACAATAAACTCATAATAAAAAAAATCAGATACAGTGAGGTAAGAATGCTTTAGAGCGGCCAACGGAATGGGGAGTTTCTTGAAATCAGTTTTTGTTATGAATTTACGCTGCAATCCTGCCACGACACATTACGAGACAAATTGAATCATTTTGTTAATACCAAACAGAGTCGAAAAAGTTTGCTTGCGGAGTAGATCTGGAAACAAAATTTCTTTCAATATAGCAAGATTAACCAGTCATCCTGCAGTATTTTTTCTGTTGGCACTATCATATATATATTGCTCAAATTTCATATAAAAACTGTAATCAATTTAATTTAATATTAACATATATTCCTTCAACATCTTTAAGCAACACCCTGGTAGTACAGGATACCACCCTTTTCTGTTGCCACTCTCATAGGCATATAATAATTGTAATCACTTTAATAATTAATAACAGCATATGAATTTGTTCTTTAAATTAAATAAAATAAAAGAAGAATAAATAAATCTCTGTTCAGAAAAATTAAAAAATTATCGATTGCAGTCTGAGTATGACCTTTAGGCTATTTTTCACAAAAGAATTGTTTTCCCCATTAAAAGTAATATCACAAATTTGTTTAACATAATTTCCTGCTCTTTTGTCTACATTTCCACTAACAGTCAAATACATACATCCACACACATCCCCCCACGCACGCACACACCTTTTTCTCCCCTTCTATCAAATTATTAGCTTTCACTTCCATTTGCTTGATGTTATAACAACAATAGAATAAACGAGGATTCCCGCCATTTCCCATTTCGTCGTTTTGTTGACTTTGTTGCCGAACATGTCACAACGGAAATTTACTGTCATTATTGTTGTAATAACAATAATATGAGTGAGAGCGAGGACAAGTGATGGCAGAGACGAAAACATGAATCGGATATTTGTTAAAGGAAATTTGGGCGTTATGAGTAACTGCCTATGATAACATATGGGGTACATATTTGTGCTTACAGAGTATGAGGCAACTTCAGCTATAGTTGCCAATTCAGTCCTCTTCCCCATTTAGTATACAAGGATAAGTAGAAACACCGTCAAATTGGGCTAGAACGAAACTTTTGCACGCTATACCATAAATTGCGGTTTATAGTGTCGGATGCCTTGTATAGACTTGTTGTCTGATAAATTTGTAAGTCAGAAAAAGATCTCTTCTTATACAAAATATATGGATTCTTTTAAAAACAAAATAAAATTCATATTAATTAGTGAAAAAAACATTTGCATCTTATGAACATATATTATACTGTATTATTTCCAAAAAGGAAAAACGATTGTTGAAGCCAGCTAAAAAATAAAGTCTGTTTATGAAGAAAAGAGATCAAATGAAAGAACTTGTCAGAAATGGTTTTGAAAGGTTTTCTACATGCGACTTCTCCGTAACGGGCGCTCACAGATCAGGACGACCAAAATAAATTATTTCCGAGGAGGTGAGAGATTTAATTATTGTTAATCCCCGTGCAAAAGTTAGAGAGATAACTGAAATAATCAAAAAAAAAAAAATTGTCTCAAGCGTTCACGGGGTTATAAAAGAGCTCGGATTTGTGAGCAACCTCGATGTATGGGTACCTCACTCTCTCACCGAGGTCTCACACTGCCTTGCGGACCTGTAAGAAACTGTCAGAGCTTGGATGGGAAGTTTTACCTCACCCACCATACTCTCCAGACCACGACCCGCCCGACTATCGCTTATTTTATTTTATTTATTTTACAGTCTGTTTAACCACTTGTAGTATTTGAATTTCCATAGCGATGAGGAAGTGAAAAATCGAATTGAACGTCTTTTTTTCAGAAAAAACTACGTGAGTTTTTTGAGAGAGGAATTAGAAAGCTTCCAGAGAAGTGGGAAGAAGTAATTAAAAAAGGTTGAGATTATATAAAAAACAAAAATAATTGTTTTCTTGTATACGAGTATACATTTGTAAATAAATTTTTTTTAAAAACCGAACGAACTTTCCGAACCGCCCGATATTTTCATCAAATAGCTTTTTTTCAAATGAGATTCCAATTTTCAATGACGTTTTTGATTATTTCGAGTGGCATTTGGCGGATGACTCGAGTGGTGTTGGATTCCAATTCCAATATATGTTGGTTCAATTTGTTTGTATTCAATAAAAACTAATATAAAGCACTGATTGGTAGAACTTTACGATGGGTGTTAAATAATAAAATATTTGTCGATGGTACCGCGAGGGTGTCGGCAATGCTAAACGTCAAAAGAGATGGTAACAGCAGAAGCCGTAAAAAATTTTTCAAAATATTCTCGATAATTGAAAAATGAAGTTGCAAGAGATCGCTAGCATTCTAAAGATATCAAAAAGCAATGTATAATATTAATTATTTTTCACAAAAACTTGGGTATGAGAAAAGTGTCTTCCAAGTGGTTACCGTGTTTTGTAACTGTGAAACAAAAATATCAACACCTCATTGATTAAGGGCGTTGTTCGGAACAGTTTAAATGTCTAAATGTGTGACTACGACACCACTGCTCTCCTGAGACGAATTGGCAGAACTCTGTGCGGAAAGGACTTAGTTAAAGTCATAAAAAGCAAAAAAAAAAAAAAAACTGCAACAGTCAACATTTATGACAATGCCATATTATAGGTTGCACATAGTTAAGGTTCATCTAATACCTACGAAATGGAAGAACATTGAACAACGATTATTATATTGCAGTTTTGGCATCCGGTTGAAGGACAGAAGCCCACGGGGTTTTACGTGAGTCTCGCCATGAAGGCCTCACCCACGGTGTGTGACACACTAGGCATATGACAATGCGATTGCCACCGCCCCCCTGGGATAGCCAAGTAAAACTTGGACTATCTAGGAAAAGAAGCTGACAATTTTGGTACTACCGCAATTGTCAGCTCTTTCTTCTAGCCAGGAGATACCAAATTCATTATGCTAGTACGGAACATAATCCCCATTGGCGGAGGTGAGGCCTATCTTACCATCTCTGCTACTCTATGGGTCTGCAGCAACTCCACATTCGAGCACAAAGACTCTACCAGCGATTTCGGTATCAACCACAACCCACGTGATGCTTCCACTAGGGGTCGTACACCAAATGATCAGGCTGGAACTCAATCCTGGGGCCTCCTGATTCCCACGCTACCAGCCAAACTCACCGGTTGGAGCTGCGTAGCTAAGCAAAAGCAAAGCTACTATCAAATTGTGATTTATACACCATACTTCACGGGATTGGTCGCCCTGTGGCAAAAGAGTACAAACTGGACATTTTTACATACCTGTAGGTGCGGAGACCCCAGGTAGATGGAACGGTCGATTCTACATTGAACGGATGTAGTATCTTCACCGATGGCAGACGAGGAAAACTTCAAACCCCTTCCGTTCGGCGACGGTGAACGGAAAACATGAAATATAGACATAGGAAAAACCAATGCCTGTTCGTATCCCCCGAGAGATCAAAAAGATACAAATGACAAGGCACGAACCCCAGACCTGCCTGTGTGCAACCCTATCACACCCGGTACCAGACAAATCCTCTGGTTAAACTCTGTAGCTAATCTGCTCCAAGTTTCAACCCCTTGCGGTCCAGCGACTGGTGCTTCTGCAAACGAGCAACAGTTGCCGCCTACCAAGCTGAACGAGATTGCGGGATCAGCATAATCCGAACAGTCCCGGAGCCGCTCAACCCTCAGATTATATTGCCTTGAAAAGGTCAGCAGACCAATTTCCCACAACTACGTGTAGTAGCCCTACGCTGAGCTAACGCTCTGGAAGCAAACACCTTTGCTCTAGCCAAAACATCCTGGGTAGAGAGCATGTTACTGACTATCCAGTCATCCCCTTACCTAGTTACATGCCTATTGGCGTGCCCATTTGAACATGTCTATTGCCAAATGAAATCTGAGATACATATATTCACCATATTTGCCAGATATGGCCTCTGTAATATGTCTGCACATTTAAAAGGATGCTCCAGGAAAAAGATCTCAAATCAGTGATGAGATTTTTGCAGAAATTGAAGCATATTTTGTAGGTCTCCATGAAAAATTCTCGAAATGTTAAGCAAGCATTGGGCTGGCTGACTGTATCACTTTTAAAGGAGAGTCTGTTAAAGAATAGAATCAAACATTTTTCTTTTTCTTCATATACTGATAAGTTTTGTTCACTTTCAAAATTGGCATTTGACATTGTGCATATGAAACAAGTTCTTCATAGCCCATTTATTATCAAGTACTCGTAAGTATTCATATCTAATGTTACAGTTTGTTTGGATTAATTATTTGAATTTCATGGAAATCGATATGGGAATTCGTTAGAAGTGAATCAGACTCGGTAAGAGCCGATAATTCTTTTGGAGATCACGCATTACCGATTAAGCCTGATTTGTCCCTGATTATTTTTTTCTAAATTGTATGAATTTTTTTGGCAGGCGCGTATACAATTTTTAATATTCCGTTCATTTCGATTATAAAAATGCTCTGAGCGTATATGAATTGTTTTCTAATATATTTTATCAATTGAGAGCACAACAATACGCTACATTCTGTTGACGCCTCAAGGCATTTAATAAGCTGCGGTTGATAAGAAAACAAACAAAGAATCGTTAGAAATAAAAAATTATTCTGTTCCATTTTGCCAATGTCCTTACAAGCAGCCTCTAACGTTATAATTTTTGTGACAACTTCAGCTAAATTTACGTTTGCAATAATAACGTAGAGGAGCAATCTAAAATCACCACCTTCAAGAATTTCCAAAGTCATACAAAAATTAGCCGCACAAAATACAAAATGTATTAAACAAGCCCATACATAAATAAGTGAAATATTTGTCAATATATAAATACATATTTAAAAGAGTGCGAGAACACAACATAAATACATATATTAAATTTATATCACATGTATGTTTTAAAATTCATACGAATATTAAAGTGTATTTCTATGAATTTCATGCGAAGGACACAAAAGGAAATTTAGAGAGCGGTCCGAAAAAAACTAGCCGATTTGATGTATAGATCGTAAGAGTAGTTTGAAAAGAATTATGTTCGTGAAAAGTGGCAACCTTATAAAGCATGTGCTTTAAGCTTCAAGGCGCTACATTGTTTAGTATTTCCATTTGGGCCGTCAACAGTAAACAATCTCAGTGAATTCGTAAACATGGAAAAAATTGGTCACCGTTACGTAATTCACTATTTTCATTTGAAAGGTCTCAGTCAAAGCGATATTAAAGCTGAGCTAGCTTTTACTCTGGGGAAGTCTGCTCCTTTGTTTATGGCTGTAAAGTGTTGGGTAGCAGAATTTAAAAGAGGCCGTACGAGCTACCTGGACGAACAATATAGTGGTCAACCAGTTGAGGTGTCCATGCCAGACACGGTTAAGAAAATTCAAAATATGGTAAAGAATGATCGTCGGCTGAGGGTGCGTAAGCCTGCTGAAATGAGAGGCCATTCAAAAAGTCCTATGCATCGTATATTGCCCAAAGATTTGAAGAGGAGAAAGCCGTGCAGAAGAAGGGGCCGCGATTGCTTTCAATAGAGTGAAAACAGTGTCGTAAAGACGTTTCAGTAGAATATTTGCCGATGTTTCACCGTAATGAAGCCGAATTTTGAGTCGATTTATAACAATGGATAAGACATGGGTGCACGACTTCACAAAGAAACCGGAGACGGAGGAAAAGCCAAAGCAGTGGACTCGAATGGGAGACACGTGTTCAGAGAAGGTGAAGACGGTTGCATCCACAGGCAAGGTCATGCCGTCTGTTTCTTGGAAAAAGAGAAAAGAAAAACGAAGGCATCAACGGCAAATACTATGCTAATTTATTACAGTGTTTAGGTGATGAAATTATGGAGAAAAGGCTGCATTTGGTGAAAAAAAAAGTTTGCATTGTTCATCAAGACAATGCTCCAGCTCACACATTACCTATTGCGATAGCCAAAATTAATGAATTAAATTTCGAAATGCTTCGTCACGCACTTTATTTGCCAGATTTAGCTCTCTCGGACTATTTTTTATTTTCAAAATTAGAAAAATTGCTCGCTGGTAAAAGATTTGCCAACAATGAAGAAGTCCACCACCTCTTCAGTCTGCAGTTGATGGTTATTTTAAGGAGTTTGACAGTTCTTAAAGAGGCTATTAAATGTCGCTGAAAAAAGGGGAGTATCGAGGTAAAACGAGATAATGTTGAAAACCAACTTTTTTGTGCCTTCTTTGTTAGATCGGCTAGTTTTGGGAACGTCCTCGTATTGCAAAACCAAAATGAAATTAAAAATAACCCTAAGTCGTTCTAGCATTTTGTTAATTCGAAAAGGAGTGTTTCAGAAATTTCCTCAAACTAGATATTTGTTGATGTCGTATCAAGATCATGCAATGAGTCTGTTACCTTGTTTGCCAATTTTTTTAATTAAATATAATTTATATTTAATTTTTATTACGTACTATTTTCAATTTATGTTATTGAGCAGTATTAAATCTAATAGAAGAATTGTTGTATATTGCAATTTACTTATAATTGGCCGGAAGGCTTTAAACTACGAGCCAAATAAATATATAAATCAAATTTTGTACCTTCAACGGCCCATAGAACTAGATATTCTAATCTGTTTGACATGCTAAACACTGGTGTCGTAGAATTAACTGCCGTTTAAAAACCAGCTATAAATTGGATTCTGATGGGATTTGTGTTTATTTACTAAAGAAATGTGCCTCGTCACTAACCTTCGCACTTAAATATGTATTTTAATTCTTCATTAAAGGCAGACATTTTGTATTAATAGATGGAAGCCGGCATCCATAACACCAATTTTTAAAGATAGTAAGAAAAATGATGTTACGTGTTATAGACCGATTTATAAACTAACAAATGTTTCGAAAATTTTTGAGCATATAATTTATAAGAAGTTATCTTTTCTTACAAAATCGATTATATTCCAATCTTAGCAAGGATTTTATCCACGTAGGTCTACCTGCGTTGACTGGGTCATATAGTGCGGATGGACCCAAATGTTCCGACACGGAAAGTTTTCGACAACGAACTCGAAGAAGAGGGCGACCAAAACTCCGTTGGTAGGTCTAGGCTTTCGAAATACTATCGAAACTTGGTGTGACGAATTGGAGGAGAAGCGTTGAAGATCGAAACGCTTGGAATTATTTTATACGGGCGGCGTATAATAGATAAGGATGTCTATTCCAGTCGCCATCTAAAAAGAATACGAAGAAGAAGATCTACCACAAGAAATTGAACCATTTTCACAGAATATTGTATTTCATCATGTGAATTTGGACAACAAGTTGAAACAGTTTACACCGATTTCGGCAAAGCAATTGAAAAAGTATCTCATAGTATACTTTGTGCTAAGTTGCAATCTATGCGACTTCATTCCATGATGTTAAAATGGTTTAAATTGTATTTGTCAAATAGGATATGCAAAATTGTTATTAGTGGTTATGCATCTCTTTCATATTTGCAAACAACCGGCGTGCTGCACTGTGGTATTTTGGGACATTTGCTGTTTAATTTATTTATAAGTGATATTTCTAACTATTTTAAAAAAGTAAATTTTCTATTATATGCAGATGATTTTTTCTATTATTACAAATATATCACAAAATTTCTAATATTTCTGAGGCTCTAGAACTTCAGAATAATTTAGATAATCTTCTTGATTGGTGTTCCTAAAACAAGCATTCATTAAATCATTTCAGAATGTGTCCATGTTTCATTTTCAAGGTTTCGTAATACAATTTAGTTGGTTTTCAAAATTAGTTATTATAGGCTCCTCACTGCTAAAAGTGAAATGGATTTAGGTGTTGTTTTTGATGCGGCACTGATTTTAACCTCGCTTATAAATTATATTGAAAGCTTAACCTAAAACTTATTCTATACTAGCGTGTGTTAGAAGAAATTGTTTCAATTTCACTGATCCACGTACCTTAAAAATAGTGTATACGAGGTATGTTCAGAAGATAAGGCGAATTTTCAAATTTCGCGGGCTACGTACATTCGACTTTTGATTATTATTTTTTTTATGCTGAAACACACGTCTCGAAGATGTGTGGACGGTTTTATCCATATAAAATGTTTAGTTTGTTTGTGAGAGGCATAAACAAGACAAGTGTTTTGCTGTCGAAAAAAATGTATGAAAGAAGTTGCATTAAATTTTGTGTAAAAAATTCAATTAATTGCTCTAAAATGGTGACAGTACTCAGAGTCAAAAAAAATTCTCACAGAAGATCGATAAAATGTGAATGACGACGCTCTCTCTGGACGCCCCAGCACATCAACAACCGATGAAAATGTTGAGAAAGTGAAGAAAATTGTTATGGAGAATTATCGGATCACAATTAGAGAAGTTGTTGAGGATGTCGGCATATCAGTTGGCTCATGCCATGCAATCTTTTCGAAAATTTTGGGCATGAAGCGTGTGGCAGCGAAGTTCGTTCCAAAATTGTTGAATTTTGACCAAAAACAACGTCGCGTGAGCATCGCTCAGGAATTATTGAATGACGTCAACGATGATCCAGGTTTGCTTAAAAGGGTCATAACTGATGACGAATCACGGGTATATGGTTATGACACCGAAACTAAATCCCAATCGTCCCAATGGAAGAGCTTAGAAGAGCCCAGGCCAAAAAAAAAAAAAACACGTAAAGTTCGGTCAAATGTGAAAGTTTTGCTCTCTCTTTTCTTCAATTACCATAGCGTAGTGCATCAGGAGTTCTTACCACAAGGTCATACGGTAAATAAGGAGTATTACCTTGAAGTTATGCGCCGTTTGCGTGAAGCAATACGAAAAAATTGCCCGCAATTGCGGAAAAAGAATTCATAGCTTTTGCATCAAGATAATGAACCTGCTCACTCATCTTTGCTTGTGAGAGATTATTTGGCCAAAAACAACACTGTTATCAGGCCTCAGCCACCGTATGCACCAAATTTGGCCCCCTATGACTTTTTCTTGTTCCCAAGATTGAAAAGATCCATGAAAGGACGGCGTTTTGCGACGATTGAGGAGATAAAAACCCTGAGAGAAGTCAAGGACATACCCATAAATGCAGAACTGCTTCGAGGATTAGAAAAAACGCTAGCACAAGTGTATTACGTCTGATGATTTGATGAATAAATAAATATTTTTTGAGAAAAATGAAAATTCAACTAATTTTTTTAAAACACACCTCATAATTCTAATGTAAGATCAAAGTTGGAATATGCCTCTATTGTGTGGAGTCCCCTTTGCCAAGTCAATATATCACGCATTGAAAGAATTCAGCGGGTCTTTCTGAAATTTGCTCTCTCCTCAATTAACTTCGGTGATTTTGTGTCTCTTTATATTTCCAGATGCTGGTTACTAGATTTACAGCCATTGCAATATAGCCGTATTTATCATAGCTTGTTATTTGTATTCGATATATTGATTGTTTTGAATTATTGTCGCTTATACTGTTTCATGTTCCGCCAAGATCACTTAGATATTATTATATATTTAATATAACACGCCATTCCACAAATTATCCAAGTACGGATTTATTGAATTAAATATCTTAAATGTGTTTAAATGGGATTGCAAGAAATGAATACCCTATTCAACACCTAGAGTTTTATATGACATGTCTAGAAATAACTTCAAGCTGTTTCTTTTTAAACGTTTAAAATAAAATAATTTACAAATTTACATAACTTTCTTGAAATATGTTATGTCAATTCCTAGTCTGTAAGGACACATATGTCCGTAGACCTAAATAAATGAAATGAAAATGAAAAAAATGAAATGAAAATGAAAAAAATTAAATGAAAAATATCAAATGCATAATATATCATATCATATATCAAGACATACTTGAAGTTCATATGAATATTAAAATGTATTTCTCTAAGTTACATGCGAATGCCAACGGCTGCAATTGATTTCTCTTCCTTCCACCAGATCGATGCTCAAAGAGCCAAACATGATGACAGGGAAAATGTATGACATACCCATTATGTCACGTTGACATGCACATCAATATGTTAAACTAAACCAATGGTACGAACGAGCAATGACATTGCGGATATTGGCAATTTTATGTAGGATGGAATTTTGTGGAGGACTAAATGTCGAGAAATTGATTCAGTTCAATCACGTCACACCGTGAGCGTTTCTTTGTTTTCATAGGCCTGTTTTTGATGTAACAAAACGTGGCGGCAAAATGAGATATGATACAATGCTATTCCTACAGTCATGAATGCAAATTATTTAAGATTTCTTATTCTATACAGTTGCCAATGATATTGGAATTCCAGTATTTACTAAGCGCTTGAAAACCCAACATTGAATGGCATTATTTGCAATCACCACGTAATTCTTAACCTTTAAGAAATCATGTTTAAAACTTCGTGAGGTATAAATTAATTATTGAGAACTTACGCAAGCTAATATAGTTTTATTATAATATTTATTCCATCAAATGAGGGTATAGTGAAAATGAAATCCATTATTTTTACAATAGATGGCTTTAGAAACGTGTATCGCACATTTTATAAGTGCGATCGATATGCAAGATAAGATTTCGTATTCAAAACACTACCCAAATTATTTTGTAATTGCTTGACTCAGTATTGTTTGAACGCGCTTCAAAGATTGACTCTAAAAGTTTTACTTCGAAAAAGGCAAAAAATCAACTAGCCAGCTGAAAATGTGATTAATGTTTATATTTCTGTCGATTCTGTAACAACCAATCAAGCGCAATTTTTGGTTTCGTCAATTCTGTTCCGGTAATTTTCAAGTCAAAGATGCACCATGCTCTGGAGGATCAATTGATGAAAATGTCCATAAAATAATAGCAATTGTTCAGTTCGACCATCATGTAAGCACTTATTTCATTACCCTGGGGCTGAACATTTCGCAGATAACCGCTTGAAAACATTTAAATATTATAAGCATGGGTACAAAAACAATCTCGCTGTATCGGTGCACAACATTTAGAGCAAACTAAATCACTTGGACCGAATTTTCAGCATCAAATCGATACTGAATTGTAATAAAATCAATTCATTTCTGAAATGAATCGTACGTACTAATGAGAAGTGAGTCATTTATGTCATTTCGTCAGGTGAAAACCGCTGTGATCAAAACGCAGTGATTTCATTAAATATATTGTTAATTCAAACAATTAATTTTAATCTGCAATGTAAACAGTATTTTGTTCAATTACATTCTGCCTTCGTCCAGGCAGCTATTTGATTCCAGATTAAAAGGATAATTGGTTTTTTGCAGCAAAATACTGTGAAGAATTTCTATTCCAGAAATTTTCCAGATCGCAGTGCAAATGAAAATCCGGTGATGTCAAGATTATATATAACATTAACCGCCATCCAAGTACCAATATTAGCAGTTCAGGTTTGTTTTTTTGTCAGTGCTTCACAACACTTCATCAATTGTTGGCAACAGATCTCAGAATTTATGGTATGGTATTGGTTATGGTAATATATATCACTCTTTAATTTATGGAAACAGTGATATACAGGGTGGCGCAATAGAACGTGCATATTTAAAAAATAGATTAAAAAATAAACACAAAAGGTATGTTTAAAATAAATATAAGGCATTGTAAAGTAATAAATGGAGTTAATTTTTTAAAAATAACATCATCTAAATGGTGACTCACTCTACGACGGCACTCCTCTAACCGCAAATGAAAATTATTGAAAACTTTCTTCAGTAATACTGGTGTAATGGCTGCCATTTCACCACGGATATTCTCCTTAAGCTGAACGATGTTTCTTGGATTATTACTGTAGACTTTGTGTTTGAGGTATCCCTACAAAAAAAAAGTCAAGAGGCGTCAAGTCTGGACTACGTGGGGACCATGGGATATCACCTCTTTTCGAAATCAGTCTGCCAGGGAACATCTGCTTCACCACCGCCATGGAGTCATTTGATGTGTGACAGGTTGGAATTATCTTGTTGGAACCAAGTTCTGGAATTCACTATTCTTGAACTTTCAATTTCTGGAGCCAAAAATCGGTCCAACATCTCAACATAGCGTTCCGTATTAACCGTGACGTTTTGGCCCCGCGCATTTTCGAAGAAAAAAGGACCAATTATTCCTCTGCCAGAGATTGCTGCCTATACTGTCACTTTAGGACTATGTAATGGTTTCTGATGTTTGATTTTGGGATTTTCACTGTTCCAGTAACGACAATTTTGACGGTTTACGAACCCATTCATAAGGAAATGAGCCTCGTCAGAGAAAAGGATATTGTCAAAATTGGAAAATCGATTAAGCATTTCATTAGCAAATGCGAGCCTTGCTATGAAGTCAGACTCTTTCAATTCTTGTGTTAATTGCAGCTTATATGGATGCAGTTTAAGATCCAATGTTGAAATTCGTTGCAAACTTCGTCGCGATAATTGTAAGACAGACGATCTCTTACGAGTCAACATTTGTGGATTTCCTCGTACTGACTCCATAACTCTCTCAACATTGTCTTTGGTCGTAGATGTTTAAATTTTGAACCGGTCTCTTCAAAACGCTTTAGCCATATTTTAATTAAATTATTTTAAATTTTAATTAAATTAATTCGCCGTAGTCCATATTTAGTCGCCTAGTAGCAATATATGAACGGGAGTTCTCGTAAAATGCGCGCACGCAAAATGCGCAACGCTTCCCGTCGAAGTGATTCATAGCGACTAAAACTCCATGAGCCCGCCAACCCAACGACGTAGGCGAAGTTTTGCATTGGCTTATAATCACTGATGAGACATGGCTCTACCACTTCACATTTGGGACAAAGGAGCAGTCAAAACAGTGGACTGGTATGGGAGAACCTTGACCAAAGAAGGCGAAGACAGTTCGATCTGTAGGCAAGGCCATGGATGGATATTCAATATAAACCATTTCCTTAAAAACCCACCAAATTAGCAACATATGTAATTTTTTTTGGGCCAACTCAGTATTTGATGAAATTCGAGAGCGTTCATCATACTTGGACCAGGGTGTCTTTCGGTTGACATTGTTGTAAATAGTCCGCTTTTTATTTCCAGAGACAATGGGATTCATTTGCGGATCATATGGTCCGACTCGATACTGTCTTTGACTCCATACTCTTCGACTTGATAGGAGTTTAGCACTTCGGTGGCCACCTTTTAGCGTGAGCAAAAACATAACACTCCTCTTCCTCTTCTTCGCTTTTATTTGTTTTCAGCATAATTTGAGCCATGCGTGCCTTAACCATTGTTGGAACATTGTCATCATCAAATAAGGATAGAACCACAGTTTCTGGGACAAAATACCAGAGATGTTTGGAACATTTTTTCGCAGTAACCTTACTAATTTCTAGATCAATGTCCTGACAATTTATCAGTTGTTGCATGAAGAGTAAATCATGATAAAGTGCTTTAATTGCTTCTAAGGACAGATATCAGGCTCAAACGTACACTCGAGCAAGAAAATTACATACTCTTTTTTAAAAAAGTTATTCTCCCTATGAAATAACTGAAATTGATCTTGAAACCGATATGTCTTAAATGCATAAATTGCTTTGCCGTTCACCTAGCATGACTTACAGCTCCTGGTATACAAAACGATACCCCCGTGTTCGGAATGCCTCTAAGAAGGATTATCGTTAACTCCAACAGTTCTCGGTAAGCATCTCGCTGTTGTTTTTGTGTAGAAAGGCGATGTTGAAAAAATTGAAGAATGGTAGAGCATACATCATCAGGCACTTCACTCAGTTATGTAAAAATTCTTGTTGATTTTCGACCAGTTGTGTCTAAATCTTTTGAAAAGCGCCATGTCTGGACCAGAAGTTGCATCCATCAGCGAGTCGAAACAGCTTCTTAAAAATGTGACGGCAGGGGAGGTACAACAGGTTAAGATAGAACAACTTTTCTAGATTTGTGCAGGCACCATTTACTCGACCTGTGTTGCTTGCTGTCGTATCACAGCAAAGTGCCTGAAAATTGTCATTTATACCCAACTTCTCCACTGCTTGGTAAACAGCCATTGCTTGTTCTTCTCCTGAAGATTTAGGGACTTCAGGGACTCCCAATAATTGCTCTTTGCCTTGAAAAGTTACCATTATTACCAGTCTATTAAGCTTTTCTACACCTGTGAGTGTTGGAAGCAATTTTCCATCCCAGTGTAACACTAACTCTTGGCACTCATTTAGGTTAAATTTGCCCTGAATTTTTCTGTATCTCGTTTCCCTAAATTGTTTTCGAAGACGTTGAAAATAATTGCGATTTATTACAAAGTTTTCAGTATCATGCCCGAGAGTTTCTGCAGCAGCCACTAATATATAAACCCCATTTCTATTAGAGATTTTGCACTTATCAAAAACTTCAGAGAGACGGGAAATAAAAAACTGCAATCTAACTCGAGTTGCTGGAACTGAAGAAACGTCCCTACGGTATTGTAAATAGGTTTTTTTTTTTAAATTATGGAACATTTGTGTTATTGATATTAATTTAAAAACTTTATCAAAATGAGATACCATCCCTAAAAATCTTTATTATGTCAACCTGTGTAATAATAAAATATTTAAGTAAAAAAATTGTTTTTCTTTATAAATGTATTTTGCCTTGTGAAACTGTTAACTATGTTGAGAAATGGTATAGGAATAGATTAAAGGTACTGTAGTTGCTATTTTTTCTACATTTTTTTAAATAAAATCGGACGAGGCGTTCTCGAATTATGGAAAACAAAAGTTGTGGGTCTTTGAAAACATGAAATTTTAAAAATTGTAAAAGTTCATTGCCTATGTGGGTCGCTTTGCAATTACCCAATTAACGCATCGTCCGATTTTGAAGGTAGCACATATCGCTGTTTTGTTGATTTGAGCAAGATAAACTTTTAGAAAGTTGAAAAACAAGGGCCACCCTACAGTATACACATTCCGCCAAGAACCTAAGTTCTTCCACAAAACCTCAAATTTCTCTCGAGGAACATAAGTTCCAAATGAAATCTATAAACTAACAGGTATGTTCCAGATTCTACTTTGAAGTAAAAGCAGTTTGAAATCACTTCAATTTGACACTTGGGTGTTCTGAATTTTACTTTTAACTTTTCATTACTGTTTTGTTTTCGAACATCAAATCGTAGTGAATTGCATTGTTCTAGAAACTACTTTTAGGCAGAAAGAATTGGTTTAAAAATACTTTGAAATTTTATTGTGAAACAAAAATTTTTGCAAGTAAACATGTAAGTATAATAAATAAAAGTGGGCAGATTCCTTTGGTTGAATAAAAATTTTCCTTGTTTGAAGAGGAAAACACAAGAATACAACGCAGGATGCAATAATGCTACGTTTTATGCAAAACAATCCAGACCTGGAAAAAGGTTGACCATGTAAAATTGGAAGAATTGGGGAATCTTTTTGCGGCTTAGTAATTTCCACGTGAGTTCCATCAATGCATCCCACTACACCGGGAATACGAAATTTTTGCATGAAGTGGCGCTTAGACAAATTTTGTTCATCAACTGTCATTTTCAATTTAATCCACCTAGGTCAAATATATTTTTCTAGAACAATAAGCACTCGATTTAAAATTTTGCAGGTGGTGCTCCGTGCTAAGGCCACATTAGTGTCTTTTTCGACCCCTCGTTGAAATCCTCCTTCTGCTAAAAATCTTAATGTGGCAGCAAGCTGTAGTTCTGCCGGGATGGATGACTTGGGCAGTCTCAATTTTATGCAATGTAAAATGTTACGAAATGCATCTTTGTTGATGCGATAATTTTGTAAAAACCTAATAGTTTTTATTACAAGTATATTGAATGTACTTAAGTACATACATGTGTGTACTTACGTAGTGTCGCCCATATCCAGAGGATTTGAGTGATCCCGCAAAATCCGCCTTTGAAATTTTGCTCTTACGTATTCTCATTGGTTTGGTATATAGTGGACACTAACACCGCATTTATTATTTATTTATCCTTTATTTATTTATTTGCTCTTATTATTTATTAATCGTTTAATTTTATGCAAAAAAATCACAAATAGTTTTAATAACTAAATTTTATTTTCAAGTCAATATCAGCTGTTTACAATTTCTGTTTTCGAACTTCATTTCATATGAGAAAATGAAACAACAAACCACTTCATTTGCAGAACATCCAAAACAAAATGTTAACTTTTCAAATCGTATTTTACTTTAATTCCACTACTTTTTTGGAACATACCTGTAAATCTGACAGATTTACACCCTAACAATTGCACATTACAAATAGTATATTCAATTCAATATTTGAAAAAAATAGAGCTTTAAATTTCAAAGTAATTTAAGTCTATGACTATTAAACGTAACGTACTAAACAATTGTTTAAAATTTATAAATGTTAATTATCACATTAATGTAAGCAGATTTTTATTTGAAAATACACCTCGGATTATAAATATCATTAACTTTGTTATGGAAAGTGAATGACATTCGCAATATTTGGAAAAAAATGGGACCAAAACTTATTGTCATATAAAGTGTTCAAGTCTCACTTTTATTCTGTTTCTATCGTTTTGAGCGGATGTTGTTATTCGAAGTAGAAGAAAGGTGTACCATTTTTCCCATAGACAAAAATAAAAAAAAAATTGTCCCAAAATATAATGAAAATTATAATAATCGAGAGATAACAATACAAAAGAAATAAAATTGAAGGAAATAGTTTCGTTTGACTCTCCTACACATCACCAGAGGGCGTTAAAGTCAGTGAAATTTAAGCAAAAATCAATAAATTAAAAACTAAATTGTATTGCTTTATGAAAATAATTCCCAAAAATTTATTTTTTTAAGAAGGAGCTTAAAACTTGGATTTTTATGTTACTTAGTGTGAGCAGAACTCGGAAAAAAATAAATCATGTGTTGAATATGTTAACTGAAATTATTTGTAATCGCTGGAAAAAAATGTATTTTTCTAAAAATTTTCAAAAATTATAAAAGTTAGATGCTGGCGCCGTGTTCGATATGCAGATGAACTCTTTTGAATTTCAATTAATTGACACGTCAAGGAAAAGTTGCCTAAATTGGCGTTCGAAATTCGAACCCTTTCAGTAGTTTCAGAAACACCACGCTTGTAAACTCACAGAACACAGCAAAGATTTGAACATTTTATTTGGCAAATACAAGTTTCGTATAACGTTTTCAAACGAAAAAATTTAGCTCATGTCTTTTAAGAACTGTAATGTTTTTTCTTGCTCACATTTTATATTTAAATTATTCGCTTGGCTATAATTTTATTAATAAACTAATTGGTGTTTGTATGCCTTTACAGCTTTTCAAATTCATTTGAATTTTTTTTGTTGAATATTTTCTCTCAATTTGTGTAGGTACTCGTATATGTAAATTGAAAGCTGAGACAAAATTTCATCGTTCGTGTTAATTAACTTAGGAAAAAGTTGGGTGAGAACTAATTAAAAACACGAACTTAATTATGCACATATTTATGTATACGAGTATGTTCGTGAATATAACGGACACACTTACATTTGTGGCATTGATGTTGTAATTCATTTACATTTCAACACATTTTAAATATTACCAAAATTTGACATCCGTATTTTCAAAAGGAATGTTTAACATGAAATAATATAGGAAACTTAAGCTGAATAGATTGGATTAATACAACTACAGATTTTCATCACAGTGGACTTAAACGCTTAAATACAACATAATAAGTTTTCTCATTTCTATGGCATCTCGTACGTTTTTGGTATTCTAATAAAATTGTATTTTTTTTATGTTCTTCAAATGTTTCCCATAATTGCAGATTGTAAGCGCAGTGAAGATGTTGAAATATTATATGAAATTGTGCACTTCCATATAAATTTGAAATTTAACTTAATCCGCCTATTTTCTGCGATTTGGCATCATTTTCCATAATAACGATATTGTTAGCACAGTGAACAACTTTCGGTTTTTTCAAATTGTCACTTGTACTGCCATTCATATGATTGTATTCATATAAATATTTATTTTTTTTTTTATTATACAGGCTGAAGCATCAATTGTGCTACAATACGAAATTCAAATAACTCTTTTTCAATAAATGTACGAGGTGTGTTAAAAAAAGGTGAATTTACAAATTTCGCGGCCTACGTACATTCGACTTTCGATTAGTATTTTTTTATGTTGGTATACTCGTCTCGAAGATATGCTGACTGTTTCATCCATATAACATGTTTAGTTTGTTTGTGAGACAAGCGTTTTGCGTGTTCGGCGATTGCCTGATATCGAAAAAAATCGATCAAAGAAATTGCATCAAATTTTGTGTAAAAAATGGAATTAAGTGCTCAAAAACACTTCAAATGTTGATAGTGGCATACGGTGGGAGTGCTCTGAGCCAAAAAACTGTTTACAAGTGGTACAAACTTTTCACAGAAGCTCGAGAAGATGTGAATGACGACGCTCGCTCTGGACGCCCCAGCACATCAACAACCAATGAAAGTGTTAGGAAAGTGAAGAACATTGTTATGGAGAATCGTTGAATCACAATTAGAGAAGTTGCTGAGCATGTCGGCATACCGGTTGGCTCATGCCATGCAATCTTTTCGGAAATTTTGAGCATGAAGCGTGTGGCAGCGAATTTCGTTCCAAAATCGCTGAATTTTGACCAAAAACAACGTCGCATGAGCATCGCTTAGGAATTGTTGAATAACGTCAATGATCCCGGTGATCCAGATTAGCTTAAAAGGGTCATAACTGGTGACGAATCATGGGTATATGGTTATGACATCGAAACCAAAGCCCAATCGTCCCAATGAAAAAGTCCAGGAGAGCCAAGACCAAAAAAAGCACGCCAAATTCGATCAAATGTCAAGGTTTTGCTCTCTGTTTTCTTCGATTACCATGACGTAGTGCATCAGGAGTTCTTACCACAAGGTCGTATGGTAAATAAGATGTATTACCTTGAAGTTATGCGCCGAAGAAACGCCCGAAATTGTGGAAAAAAATGCATGGATTTTGCATCATGATAATGCACCAGCTCACATATCTTTGCTTGTGAGAGATTATTTGGCCAAAAACAACACCATTATCATGCCTCAGCCATCGTATTCACCAGATTTGGCACCCTGCGACTTTTTCCTGTTCCCAAGATTGAAGAGATCTATAAAAGGACGGCGTTTTGCGACGATTGAGGAAATAGAAACCGAATCGCTGAGAGAGCTCAAGGACATACGAAAAATTGCATATGATAACGGCTTCGAGGATTGGGAAAAACGCAGGCACAAGTGCATTATATTTGGGGGACTACTTTGAAAGAGGTAAAATTGAAATTGATGAATAAATAAATATATTTTGAGAAAAATGAAATTTTACCTAATTTTTTAACACACCTCGTAGATGGACGATCACGTTCAAATTCTTCCCCTTAACTGTATACAGTAGCAAATAGTAATCACTTCATATATAGATGTTTGATCATTACTTGAAAATTGCTTTCCCATTTTGCAAATAACTTGTATGCTTTAATGAGAAATGAAAACACGTAATGAATTTCACCTAAACTTTAGCAGTATGAAAGATACTTCTGGAAAGCTATATGGAATTGTACGAGCAGAGTCGCTGCTTTATTTTCTATTCATAGACTAAACGAATTAATCACTCTACAAATTACTTGTTATGAAATCACTCGTATATACGAGTAATTTATAGCTACCTGCCTATATTCAAAATTACATTGAAGCCTAAACCTGAATCTCATTATAACCAAATTATGTGCCCTTTATATCCTTCTACACATACTTGTGTGCATAATCAATTTAAAATTCCTAATTAGTTACTACACAAATTTTTGATGTAACGAAATTCTTAATGAACCATATGGCGATGCGGTCAAACTGTTTGAAACCATAACCTAAAGTTGGCCAAAAATTTAACGAACCTAATCGGAAGGTCGTAAAGAGCTACCCACATTTTAAGTGAAGAAACAATTCTCCAGGTGTATTAATTAGTTATTGTACGTTATACCACTTGATAACTAATTGATTACAATATCAAATGATTATTAATTATTTCTGAACATACTTTGCATTATTTATTTCATTAACCACCTTGGCAGGCAGCTGTTGGCAATCTTTGAAAATTTCTTTGGAAACCAACACTTATTGAAAATCTATTTTAGCACAGCAGAAATCTATTATTTCAAGCATTTTCATTAACTTGTCAGGAGGAAACGCTTCAAACAGCATACGGATTGCTGTTGGATACCATTTGGAGTGTTTGTATATTCGGTTTGTCAATATGGGGCTGCCCAGGGGAGGAGTAGAAATCTATTAAAATTGCTATCTCTTCAGTTATGCACTCCTTTGCTGTCACCGCTGCTGTAAATTAGTGCCGACAAAACTTTCTCAATAATAATTGCTTTAACACATTTCGCAAAGTGAATAGTAGCGTAACGCTTCGCTTCTCTGTTCGCTCTACTCATCTACAGTTAAACATTTGGCGGTATGCTGGAGTGCGTGACTGAAGCTACCGTGTAACAAAATTTATTACCAACGACATCTCGCATTACCCTCGCCCTTGTTAAGTGCGGCTGTAGGCGGCTATAAATCAAAATAGTCCTTGCGTATTAGAAGATACCAGTATGATCAGAATCAGAATCCTAGCTTTGACGAGCTGTTTGGATGATGATGACATTTTGTGATAGTATTCAATTTACGTTGAAAATGTCACTTTATAACAAAATTCATTAACAAACTGACGGCCCAATGATTGGGTTTGGTTACAGATCTAAAAGAATTTAAACGCAGGATTTATATTCGGCGTTAGCAGTCGATTACTGTTTGTTGAACCATCATAAATAATTTAAAGTTAATGAAAAGCAAAGCAAAAAGAAGTATTAGAACAGAACATATTTAATTGTAAGAGGAAGCACCATTTTGGGTGTCAAGGAACGATCTGTGATTTTTGAATAATTCGGGTGTGAAAATTTCATAAAAATTACTAGTTGCAATGGGGTTGCTTTAGGTTTTGAGAAACAGTATACGAAAAAGTAATAATGTCGAATTTTCTGCTGTCATAAATAATCTTAATTTGCTTGGCTCCTGCCACCAAATATTGATAATAATAATAGCCCGAAAATATCAGCAATGTAATTACTCTTCTATTATTGTTGTGTGTTTAAATTATGTACTGATTCTTATACAGGGTGTCCGTCGGGGAGGTACACTACTTTGTTTGTTTATAATTTTTGATTAAATGAAAGAGATTGAATCTTCTATTGATAAATGTTTTATTTAATGTCGGCAATTATGTATGGAATACAATATCAGATAAATGTCCGCCTCTGTTAGTCTGACAAATGCGAGCCCTATTGAGTACATTTTTCATTATACTCTCACATTACAATACACGATACACGAGAAAATGTTGTAACGATTAAAACACGTTGGTTTATCGAATATTTTTTCCACAACAAATTTACCACGTCTCTACTTCACGACTGCCAAGACTGTCGAGACTAATGTTTACCAAAATGGCGGCAAAAAAAGTAGTATACCTTCCCAACGGACACCCTGTAAAAGAATCATTCTGCAACGCTTTCAAACTTTCCTGTAAAATTTTGTTTTTAACTTGCAGCCTTTATTACATACCGATTATCTTATATTTCCCAGATTATATACCGATTAACATCTAAATTATTCTTCTTTCATATTTTATTTTTGTCTTTAATAACCATACCTTCTTTAAAATCATTTCAAATTTTTTAAATTATATATTTAATTTTTATTACGCGTTTTTTTAAATTTATGTTATTAAGCGGGTTAAATCTAATAGATGAATTGTTGCATATTGTAATTTAATTGTAATTGGCCGGTTTTAATTACAAGGCAAATAAATAAATAAAAATACAATTATATATACTGTAGTTTTTGAGATAACAAACATTTGAGTGAGTATTTGTTAAACAATGATTTTTTACTACTAAATATTTATTTCCAATCATTCATAATGTCCAATTTTTCCTTCAAACTGACCCAGAGAAACATTTTCCAGTTTAGTATTTATTTCGCTATATCTCACAAACTGAAGAAAATCTGAAAAAAGTAATGATATTTTTCAGATGAGAGAAGGGGGAGGTCTAATTTATACTCTCTAATCTGGAATCTGGACTCTGTTCAATATCGAAATTTTGCCCTTTGTAAGTATTTTCCCACAAATTTGCAAAATGACATCATTTGCGTGATAAGAATTTTCAATAACACGGAATATTTCATTTGTCCTGTTTCAAATTTTGTCGATTTTCCTACTTCTGCGATTTTTGTTTATCTTTTAATGGTGATGTGAAGCCCAGTGGTATTAATCTCCATAGAAGGTTAAAAATTATATTATTTCATGATTGGACACTCCGTTTCCGGGCTCCAGGCACTTTTATATTTTAGCGATTTTTGGAGTATTTTTTTAGCATTCTGTAAAGGCATACATATTGTCCAACCTCCTTAGAACCTTGCTATTGGATGCTCCGCTTTCTACATATGGAAAATTTTCAGATTTTTCATACTTCAGAACAGAAATGAGCACGTGATACCCATGAATTACCCATGAGCTACATAAGAATTGCCCATGAGATATCCATGAGCTACCTTTGAGTTACCAAGCCTTATGAATTTTTATGAGACTTCTAAGCTCGCCATGAAGTTCATATGATTTATCCGTGAGACACCCATGAGTTGTCTTTGAGTTATCCATGAGTTACCCACGAGTTACTCATGAGTTACTCATAGGTTACCCAAGAGTTACTTATGAGTTCCCCATGAGTTTCACATTAGTTACCAAAGTATGTGGGGTGGGCAAAGTTTCACATTCCTTATGAGAAATGTGTAGTAATGTGTTGTGGGTAATTATCTGGGTAACGGCGGCAACTCATTTCTTATGAGTAACGTGTAATGGGTAGATGCTAGTTATACATAGACCATGTGTAGTTAGTCATATTTGTGCGTAGTTACCCACCACCGTGGGTAATGTGCATATGCTGTTACTCATTTCTCATGGATAGTGTGTAAGCGATTGTTTCTTATTTCCCACGGCAATGTGTGTGGGTTACACATTCTGTGAGTTAATCACTACTCACCAGATGCGTACTCTGCTTTAAGCGAAAGAAAGTGGAAAATTTAGGAGAAATAGGATAGGATAGGCACAAAAGTAGGCACTAAGGTTGAAAATTTCACCGAAACGCGAAAAGTAAGGATAAAGTAACTGATTCCACATGGCACGCCAGGTGTCGACTACGCGGGTGTTGATGTCTATCTTAAATCCATCTCTTTCAATAATAGACTAACGCCTATTCCATCTCAAATAATAGGAGTTTCACAGATTGACACCTATCACCTTTTCGTTGACTATAGAACCGCTTCGACATTTCGATGTAATAAAGATTTTATGAAGACATTGTCGAGTATGGTACTCCAGCGAATATTATGCCTCTTTGCATAGTATGATAATGACAGACACAAAACCTTCCAAAAAAATCGATAAAGAATATTAACAGCGTTTTTACACCACACTTTAGACAGTCTATCGTGCAAACTCTTTAAATTGCTCTTGGAAAGTCAGGTACTCCTTCTGCAATCCTACTTCAATTCTTTCTCCTCCATGCCATCCATCGATTTCAAAGTTTCAGTACTGAAGCAATTTAATACAACCACACAAAATAATCCCGAAAAGGCTCTTTCTAAATACTGATGCATTTGACTTTTTCGACATATTTGTAGCTTATGATTCACTCGACGCCGGCCTACCATCAATACCATCAACATTTAATATAGTTTCAGACATTTTCTCCAAAAGATACCCAAAAGTCACTCTCCTGTTTATGTCATAAACCAGTGTATCGAATTCGAAAATCGAAAAAAATGGATCAGAGAAGTTGTTATGTTATGAAGAATCGTCGAATCACAATTAGAGAAGTTGCTGAGGATGTCGACATATCGATTGGCTCATGCCATGCAATCCTTTCTGAAATTTTGGGCATGTTGAACATGTTCGAAACATGTTGTACAACATGTAAGACAGCATGACTGGTAGGATTCATAGGGGGTTATCCAATTTTCGGCTTCAAAAGTAAACTTGTTCTGTTTAACTTCGGTCGGTTACTTTGGCCACTATAAGAGGAAATTAAAAGAGAGACAGCGTACCACCCATTTACTTTATTCCAACGTATTTCTTATTATACCAAATCCTTCGTGTATAAGTCTAATAGTTTAGTTTAGTATTAGATATAGTCCTTCAAATTTGATATTTGTTAGAGCGACAGAAATATAATGTTTACTTCCGTGTTATCCATTTTTCGGTTTAATAAGTAAAGTTAAATAAAACTCACATAACTCACATAACTCTGTCTAATTTACGATATAATAAAGTTTCACGATTTTTTTTTAAATATCTGTGTTTTATTCAAAATTTAAATCTTGCGTTCTTGTTGGGACACCCTATATATTACGCTTTAGGTCGTAGCCCTCTTGTTTGGTGTAAATTGGTTAATTTAGATTGCTTTCTATGTTTACTGAATATTTCATATTGATCAGTATCATCCCTACAGACTAGAAATTTTGCCCATATCGGATCTGACTGCCGGCGAAAAGAGCATTGTGTGTGCTAATCCGGTTTTGTTGGGTGTTCTTCAGGGTTTACGGTAGTGTGAATATCTATTCAGTTGCAGATATACTGGGCCTAAAACTTCCCCGATCGAATCAGATAGGATCGACTTTTGTCTTTCAAATATTACACTCGATAAAACTCGATATAGGTAAAAGATTGTTATCGCATTGAACCAAAAATGTCGTACTTTACAATAATTTTCATAACAACTGCATTTAAAATACATTAAAATCAACAACAAATAAAATGAAATAAACATAAAGTGATTCAACTGAATTTTGTTTAGTCACATGTTCGCCACAAACTCAATAAAACGTTTATGAAAAATTAAAAACATTAGGGACAAGCTGTTATTTCGTCTGTTATTTCGCTGTTAGCAAACTTTGGATAACTTTTTTGACAGATAAAACTTAAATGAACTGTTATTCTGTTCGCCCGAAAATAATTATCCTAACGGCAATCCTTTTTGACAAAATATTGTTTAGGTACTTGCCAAAATAGAATCTTCATCGCTCTTCTTCAACTTCTTATGCGGCGACTGGATTAGACATCCTTATCTACATCTTATACGCTGCCAGTAGAAAATAATTAGAAGCTTTTCGATCTTCTACGCTTCCCCTCCAATTCGTCACACCAAACTTCGATATCATCGTTCTTTTTTTTTTTTAATTGTATTTATTAATTCATGTACAAAAAATATATATCATATTAAAAATGGCCTCAGCGCCCTTAAGGCACGTTAGAGGCAAGTTGGCAAAAAACCTGTACCAAGTAATTACAAATTTAAATATTATTAAAATTATAAATATGTATGAAAAGAAGAGACAAAGAAAAAAAAAAA
>JAHXMU010000323.1:52463-83302 GCA_019455685.1 Philornis downsi
ATTTTACGGATTCAAAACATGTATGTTTTGAATCCGTAAAATACTCTTTAGGATTATTCCGCAATTACATAAGAAGCGTTTCGGCAGTTTCTAATCTGCATCTAGGTGTTATTAGTTCTTAGTTGTGCTGTTTTCGGGTTGTGACCATCCGTTGGGGCCTAAGTAACGTTCTCCACGCCCGCTTTAATAGGGAATTATAGGAATTTTTGGCATAAACGAAAGTTCGTTAACAGTGATAACAAATACTTGTACGACATATATTTTTATTTAAGGGAACTACGAAACAAAATATTTATTTTTTAGAGAAAAAATCTCCAAATGACTTTTTTAACTTAATTTAATTAATTAGATTTAATTTAATTCAAATTTAATTTTTAAATTTTATTTTACGAATATTCTTTAAAAGAACCAAACTTTAATTTCGGTTCAGAAAACCCACAACTTTTTTTAAAGCCATCTTAATGTAGCAGCATTTTAACATGACTTTGTAGCCAATGGTTTTTGAGAATTTTGTTATTTGTTGCATTTTCTTTAAAGAAATGTTGTCCACGTAAAAAATTTTTTCCTTAAAGTGTTTTAACATGACTTTGCAGTTATTTGTTTTTTAAAATTTTGTAATTTGTTGCATTTTCTTTAAAGAAATGTTGTCCAGGTAAAAAATTCTTTCCTTAAAGTGTTTTAACATGACTTTGAAGTCATTTGTTTTTCCAAATTTTGTTATTTGTTGCATTTTCTCTATTGAAATGCCATTCACGTAAAAACATCCTTTCCTTAAACAGTCTTAACATGACTTTGTAGTAATTTTTTTCAGAATTTTGTTATTTGTTGTACTTTTTCTCTAACGAAATGTTGTCCACGTAAAAAATAATATCTTTAAAGTGTCCTAACATTTTTTGTAGTCATTTGTTTTTCAGAATTTTGTTATTTTTTTGCATTTTCTCTAAAGAAATGTTGTCCACGTAAAAAATTCTTTCCTTAAAGTGTTTTAACATGACTTTGAAGTCATTTGTTTTTCAAAATTTTGTTATTTGTTGCATTTTCTCTATTGAAATGCCATTCACGTAAAAACATCCTTTCTATAAACAGTCTTAACATGACTTTGTAGTCATTTTTTTCAGAATTTTGTTATTTGTTGTACTTTTTCTCTAACGAAATGTTGTCCACGTAAAAAATAATATCTTTAAAGTGTCCTAACATTTTTTGTAGTCATTTGTTTTTCAGAATTTAGTTATTTGTTGCATTTTCTCTAAAGAAATGTTGTCCACGTAAAAAATCCTTTCTTTAAAGAGTCTTAACATGACTTTGAAGTCATTTGTTTTTTAAATTTTGTTATTTGTTACATTTTCTCCAAAGAAATGTTGTCCATGTAAGAAATCCTTTCTTAAAGAGTCTTAGCAAGACTTTGTAGTCATTTGTTTTTCAGAATTTTGTTATTTATTGCATTTTCTCTAAGAAAATGTGCACGTTACCATGACTCTGTAGTCATTTGTATTTCAGAATTTTGTTATTTGTTGCATTTTTTTTAAAAAAATGTTGTCTACGCAAAAAAATCCTTTCTTTAAAAAGTCCTAAGTAAGCAAAAGCTAATGCAAAACGCAAAAAGGTGACGGATCTCTCAAAATATTAAGAGCTTGGAAAATGAAACCATTTTTTCTTTGTGTTGCACTTCGATGTGCAATTATGTGTGTGGGTGAGTGTGTGTGTCGGATGTCGGAGTGCCTTTGCTGATGTTGATGTTAATGCTGTTGACACGGCCATTGTTGTGCTACTGCCATCATGCTGATGCTGCCATAGAAGCAGCATTTAAATGCAATTGTATTGGTACAGCTTTAAGATGTTACGCCTTTTTGTTTTTCAATGGCATTTTAACACACAGGCTCTCATATGATTTTCATCATCGTTCGTGTGGTAGTGGGGCAACAGCAAGGACTCTTCTATTGTAATTGCCATCATCAACATCAACATCATCATTGCCATTGTCCTTGTTGCGCTGTCTGCCATTAAGAGGAAATGTGAAAAAGTAAAGCGTTGTGTAGGTGGTAAATTGTTGCACTAATACTAATACTTGAGATGCCTTGCACAGTGGTTTATATGGGCTCGAATGAATATTGAAGAATTTATAAAATTACATTATTTATAAAATTAATTTGGAAGGTGTGCGCTTCGGTAACTGGGGAAACAGAATTAAATATAACACATAAAGGATAATTAAATTAGTACTACAATTTTTGAATGTCATGTTTGTCAGTTTCCTTTTGAGATTGGGAAATAAGAAAAATTATCACTTTTAATGTCAAGAAAGCCCTTATGCTGCGTTGCAAAATCCAAAAACTAATATTATATGTGGTTCGCGGTCTGGATTTATAATTATACCGTTTTTTCTTTTGAACATGAAAATTGCATTGCCGTTACTAAAGAACATTACGGAAAGATGATTTGATTCTTTTCGTGGCATGAATTAGGTAATTTCGACGTGGATGATACACGGTTTCACCAAGGTGGTGAAACACAATCAAAATATTAAGAGAATAGTTTAACGACCGCCTAATTCCCAAAAATATCGACGTGAATTGACCACCAATGTCACGCAAAACAACGCATTTGGAGCATTTTTTTTTAATATAAAGTCATGGGTTTAACTGACCTAATTGGACCTTATCAGTGTGGCTTTAGACCTAGTAAATCAACAACTGACCAGATATTTACACTACGACAAATTCTGGAGATGACCCAAGAAAAACAGATCGACAAGTGCCATCTTTTCGTCGATTATAAAGCTACCTTCGATAGCCCGATATGGCAAAAACTGTATGAGGCCATGTCCGAGTTTGAAATTCCTACGAAGATTATACGTCCTTGTAGGATGACGCTGACTGACACGAAGTCTTCAGTAAAGATGGACAAAGGTCTTAGCGAACCTTTTTACACCAAACGAGGATTTACGCAGGGCGACAGTCTATCATGCGACCTGTTCAACGTACTATTGGAGATGATTATGAGGAAAGCTGCAGTTAACTCGACTGATACAATCCTTAATAAAAGCTATATGTTACTCGTATATGCAGATGACATAGACATTATTGGGCGAAAACTGCGAGATGTTACTGCAGCTTTCTCAAGCATCGAGAAGGAAGCAACGAAAATGGGTCTGGTGGTAAACGAGGACAAAATAAAGTTATTGTTTTCAACGAACAAAGAGTCTACTCGTTTGGGACGCTGTGTGAACGTTGACAGCTATAACTTTGAGGTGGTGGACGAATTCATCTACATCGGTTCCGCTGTAAACAAAAAAAAAAAAAATGGTGTCAGCATGGAGATAAAGAGGAGAGTATAATGATATATAATGATAAAGCCCTCTCTCGACAAAGAAAAATCCGGCTGTACTGGATGTTGGTTCTACCCGTCTTGTTATATGGCGCAGAATCCTGGGTTATGAGGCAAGCGGATGAATCAGAACTGGCAGTTTTCGAGAGAAAATACTCCGGATAATATATGGACCCATCATCCATCGTTGACGGAGAGTACAGGCGTCGCATGAACAATGAGCTGTATGAGCTATATGCCGACATCGACGTGGTCAAACGCATTAACATACAGCAATTGGGTTGGCTGGGTCATGTTGTGCGGATGGACCCAAATGCTCCGACAAGGAAAGTTTTCGACAACGAACTCGATGGACAGCGCAGAAGAGGGCGATCAGAACTCCGTTGGAAGAACCAGGTTTTTGAAACACCATCGAAACTTCGTGTGACGAAGTGGAGAAGAAGCGCAGAAGATCGCAGCGCTTGGACTTATTTGCTGCGGGCGGCGTATAATAGATAAGGCTGTCTGTTCCAGTCGCCTTATAAGAAGAAGAAGAATTGAAATTTCGATAAAAATCTTACGCTAGACTTACTACGAATCAACCTTGTCGAAACTACATGCTTATGACCAGAACAACGCATTCAAAAGCGGTCGAGATGTGGCAGAAGATTAGCTTAGCATCCTATGAAATGGATGGTTGGATGGTTCCGGAAGACCCGATTTTTTTCAAAAACTTAGCCGCTAAAGATACACTAAAACAATTCAATTCAACACACATTCATTAAGCGGATTATAGCCGGTGATGAGTCGCGAGTTTGCGCCATGGGTTTGCGAGTTTGACATGCAAGCTAGTCAACAAGATTTGGGCAGTAAGTTAGGCAGTGAATGAAGTATAGTATTTAGGCAATACACGGCGTTTCTGGAAAAAAAAACTAGATTTTAGGAAAGAAAACTCATGAAGTATGTCCTGCGATAATGCACCATTTCATAAGGCTACAATTGTGAATGAATTTTTGGCTTAAATCTAGAATATATCATCGAACGACCATTGCATTCAAATAATATGGCTGCGGCTGATTTTTACAAAATTCAAATTATCACTTCTACGCTTCAGTTCTCAACTTATAAAAGATAGAAGAGAATTCGTGACAGGACTGAGATATTTTCCGGAAAATGCACTCGAAAAATGTTTTGAAAATTAGGCCATTTATTCACATAATTCCACAGGGTGTCCGTCAGGAAGTTATACTACTTTGTTTTGCCGCTATTTTGGTAACCATTAGTCTAACAGTTCATTTTTGGCAGTCGTGAAGTAGAGACGAGGCAAATTTATTATTGAAAATTATTATGGTATTCGATAAACCAACGTGTTTTAATCGTTAAAACATTTTATCAAAATCAATCTTCGATTACTGTGACGATGAGAAAGTTACGTGAAATTTTTGGGAAAAACAATGTGCCAACAAGACGCACTACTTATCATGTAGTGAATGATTTCGAAGAAAGAGGGTCTGTAGCTGATAGGGCCAAGCATGGACCACAACGTACTGCGAGATCGTCTGAAAATATTACTGCTGCTCAAGAAAGTGTTCAAAACAATCCATCAACCGCAATTCGACGCCGTGCTCAGGAGCTTGGTCTTCAAAGAACAACTTCGGTTACAATGAGTCATAACGACTGTCGATGCCTGCGAATAAACAGAATAGAACAGAATACTTTGCATCCATTAAAAGTCACAGTCTGCACTGCAATTTGGTCAGGAGAAATTATTGGACCTCATTTCTTGGAAACTAAAAACGGCGTAACAGTAACTGTCAATGAGGAGCGATATCGTGATATGGTTGTAAACTTTTCAACGCCACATTTGCATGCTTTGGGCTTGATTAACATGTGGTATCAACAAGACGGTGCCACATCGCACATAGCCGACATAAAATAAAACATTTATCAACATAAGATCCATTCTCTTCCATTTCATCAAAAATTATAAACAAAGTAGTATACCTTCCCGACGGACACCCTGTATTTGCTATGAAGAGAGTGAATACAACAGCTGTCAATGGTTTTTTGGGTATTACCTTTTTACTGGAGGTGTTCGCCACATTTGTCAGTTTTCATTTTCCTTAAATCAACAACGTTCATATTAAGGCCTCATTTGGTCTGCTCTTTCCACTGTGTGGCATCCTTTGGGCTGCTGTTAGCGTTAACACAGCTAATAGCGAACAGCCACTGCTACTAATACACTACATTTAAGTGTTTTAACATTCTTCTTTGAACTTAGGTGCCTGAGTGTGGGTGCGAGTGTTTAAGCAAAAACTTATAATTATTTTTATGCTTCAGTTAAATAAGTGGTACATTTTCACTGGGACCCCTTTTTTCTTCCAATTTCATTCCTTCTCTGTGTATTGGTAGTTAGAGGTATTTGTATTTGTGCGTCTCAAGTGCCATCATTCAACAACTTCAGTTTGAAGGAGGTTTAAGTGTTGTTTCTAAGCACTTCTAGGTTTATATGTATTAAATGATGCTTAGTTTTGTTTTAAGATTTAAGTTCCTTACAGTAAAGTTGTTTTTAATTTCACTCTTCAGTGGCTTAACAGCTCCAAAGGAACTACTTAGGGGTTAGACATTTATCTCTGGGAGAAGAATTTACTGCCAAAGTTTAGTTTTTACAAATACTCGAAATATTGTGTAGAAATTTTGTAGAATCACCTTCTGTAATTAAGAAAATAATTAGGCAGTTGTTTTATTATGCGGTAGGAAACTTTGCAAGGGTTAATTTTTGTATTTAATGACATCAAGAGAAATTATAAGGCACATGTGTGCATTTTCCTGATCCTGTCATGACAAACAAAAATACGCAATTACGCAGTGTGCTATTAAAAAAGGTGAACAAGTTTGAGTGGTATCTGGTAAAGTAATTTACGTACGCTGATGTCAAGCTCGCCAGCTGTATTTCGGTGGCAGAAATCTTTTTTGAAAATCTTCAAAGAAAAATTACCAATTTTGAACACTGCATTAATCGGATTTTCACAACGCGAAAAAGAAACATGAATACACTTATCCGTGTTCAATGACAGCTTACTTAAAAGGCATCAATTATTTACACTGTATATGTCTTTTTGGAGACCTAAGACATCATTAGCTGTAGAAACTTTTAAAAATACTTTTAGATCATCTGCATAAAGCACCAATTTTGATTTATAAAAACAAGTCGATATGTCATTAATGTGAATAAGAATGGCCCAAGTACACTTCCTTGTGGCACACCTGAAGTTTGAATATAAAGGGTGTTCCAACAAGAACGCAAGATTTAAATGACTGATGCAGTAATTGAATTGTCCTCCCTCCACATTCATTTCTTCAATTCTAGGCACGTAAAAACTGGTTATCATTTCACGATACTGAATACCATTGAATGTTTACGCTTGACATGCCTCATTTTCATAAAGAAAGGTCCAATGTTTCCTCCAGCCCAAAATCTACACCACACAGTGACACGTTGAGGATGCATTTGCTTCTCGTGAATCACTCGAGGATTTTCCTCACCCCAAATGCGACAATTCTGCCTATTGACGAAGCCATCAAGATGGAAATGCACCTCGTCCTTGATGATGATTTTATCGGCAAAATCAGCATTTTCATGTTGTCTCTCCAATACCCAATTAACGAACTCCCTTCGCTGTCCATGGTCAGCTGGGTTCAATTCCTGAGTCAACTGAACTTTGTTTGAATGAAGATGCAAAACTTTCGTCCAAATTCGCTGCATAGTGGATTTGGAGACACCAATTTGCTGAGCTGAGTTTGAGCGACATCATCACGCACAGCTGCGACATTTTCAGTCGATCGACCTGGCCGAAGGCGCATTGTTGTCTTTACATCACTAACAGATCCAGTTTTGGCAAATTTATCCATTAATTTCTTTACAGTTGACTCTTTTGGAGCATTATTGTGACCCCAAATTGATCGCAGTTTGCGAACTGTAGCCGCAAAACTTTCCCCATTTCACAATGAGAATGCGTTGTTCATTCGTGTAGCGCTCCATTTTTACTAACCTCGTACCTTCTACTAGCAAACAATAACAATTGTTCAAATGTCAAACAAAAACACTTCGAATGGCGCCAAATTTAAATCTTGCGTTCTTGTTGGGACACCCTTTATATAAAACATGCTAATACATCACGATCCAATCAAGGACTGAATTAAGTAATTCAAAATTACAATGATTAAAGTTGAAATTATTAATTTAATAACATAAAGAATGCTTAAAGAACTGATGAGAGAAGATTTCAATTATTAGGGGATTATAATGTAAATTGGACGGAGAGATTGGCAGTAAACACTCGTATACTCTTATAGAGTACTTACAGTTATAAGGAACAAGAATTAAATCAAGAATATAATTTAGTTTATTGAAAATATCATTAATTTGCAAAAAAATTATGCTTAATATACAATCAATAAAATAAATTTCGTGTCGTTTGTTTACGTTCATAGGCAATAAGTTATTATCTTCAACCAAACTGGTATTTCTTTATCTTTCTTATCTACACATATCTTTACCCAGTCACATAAATATATTTAAATTGTAAATTAATTGATTTTTCATTGATTTTTCAGTTTACCACATAGCTTCTCCATTTTACAAAAATATTTTTTTCTGCTTAGTTTTGTTTAAGGGCAGAGGATAATTAACAATTATAATTGTTATTCTTTTCCTGTAGTCCTCTTTCTCATCTATACATATCTGTATCCAATCACGTAATTACATTTAAATAGCAAATTAGAAAGATGCATAAGATGATAACAACAAATTATAACGGGTTATCCATTTACTAGACTCAAAACCGTCGATCTGGCAAGGCTGTCAGCTATTAAGTACCTGCCATTTGAAGTGTTATTTATTTAGCGAAAGGTTTGCCATTTATGAATATGTATCGTTTAACAACTGAAGAATGCGTACAAATAGTTAAAACTTACTACAAAAGTGGTGATTCAAATGTGAATACTTTTTGTGCATTACGGAATGATTATGGTCGTCATAATCGACCAACTGTGCAAGGAACTGACAAAATTATAAAGAAATTTGAAGAGATTGGAAGCGTTACAGATGTCCATCATCGTTACAACGATGTGACTGTGCATTATCGCAATGTACGCACTGCCGAAAATATCGCTGCTGTTAGTGAAAGTGTGGCAGACAATTCGAATTTGTCGATTCTACGGCATTATCAGCAATTGGGCCTTTCTTACGGCTCATTATGGCGCGTTTTGCATTTCGATTTGCACCTCCATCCATATGGAGTCCGTCTCACGTAACAATTAAAGCCGGCTGACCATCCATAATGCTGTAGATATGCTGATTGGCTGCTGCAACTTTCAATGCTGACTTTTCGAACAAAATTTTTCTCGGCAATGAATTTTATGTAAGATTGAGGATCGGAATCATTAACGTTTGGGGAACGCTCTTTATACTGCTCTTTCAGGTCTTCATAATAGGTTTTACCTAACATGAGCGGTTATCGCATCCCATTTTATTTTTGCAATTGCCAATGATCACAAAGCTGGTATAGTTAAGTTTCAGTTACCCGTACAAGTGTTAGCAGGCTACTTCTGTTGTTCAAACTAGTCCCCTTCTCACTTTAGCAAAAACCAGAAGGACACCATTACCAGAGAATACATACCACTAAGTCGGAAGTCGTTAGACTCCTGGGAAATTCTAGGTATGGTTATTCTCAAGTTTGAGAACTCAAATTAGAATCTCCCCACAAGGATATTTATTGTTATTGTTAACAAATTTCTATAAATTTTCACAAACCGGTGAATCGGAGTAAATAAAAACGAATAAAATATTTTTTCAAAAGGCGGTGCACCGATTTCGGTTTTAAATATTCTACATACGCTGCTTGCATATTGCCGATATCGGAGATATCTTTATGCGACATTGAAAAGAACATTGAGAACCGACATTGAGAAGAAGTCGGAGAGAGAAAACGGAATTAGGAGCGTTTAAGAACAAATCCAAGTATTCTGCATCAATGAACTATTACATTGGTAAGACAAATCAATTTGTCATCATGCCGCAAATAAATTAATTGGTATTATATTAATTAAAAAAATATAAAATAAAATTAATTAATTAATTAATTTAATTAAAAAATAAAATATAATAATATAATATATAAATATAAAAAAATATATTAATTAAAAGAAATTAGAATAAGTAATTATTTGTTATCAAATTGTGCGCGAGTTAAAATACAACTGCACCAACAGTGGAAATTGAGCAAGCAGATTAAGCAATCTTGGCAGTTTCCAAAAGAAATTGTTTCTTTAAATGAATGGGCTTAAGTATTGGCTATAAATCATAAGTTGATTAAGCTATATGGCAGCATTAATGTGATTCAGCGCATCAAATATCAGCGGCTATGTTGGCTAAGTCATATCTTGCGAATAGAAAAAAGAATAAAAGTCGTCTAGCACAAGATGTCATAGATAATTAATTTGATTGAAGGTACAAATGAGGACGATCTGATGATCCGCTATTAAATCGCAATTTAATCTCGGTGTAACTATTTGCAGAAGAAATACAGAATATGGAAGAGTTTCGAATTCTTTGCTATCTGTAGCTAAAAATCTAATGCAACTCTTGGGTTACAACTTGCCATTAAGATAAGCAAGTACGCATATTTTGTACTATACGAGTATGCCTGATTTTACATCAACTTACGGAATTACAATTTATTGCAGCTTCTTTAAATAATTAAAAAAGCACTTAAGAAAGTTATTTTTCGAACAATCTGAAAGAAAATTATATAGAAAAGTCTGGATACTTGAACACATAATTAATTTAATTTAATTTATTTCTTTTGGCTTGTAATTTAAAGCCTTCCGGCCAATTATAAGTAAAGTACAATATGCAACAATTCTTCTATTAGGTTTAATCTGCTCAATAATATAAATTAAAAAAAAGACACAAAATAAAAATTAAATATAAACTTTATGAAAATATAACATGATTTTAAAGAAGGTATGATTATTAAAGACACAAAAAAAATATGAAAAAAGATTAATAAGTTATAAGTTAATCGGCATATAAACTGGAAATATAGGATAGTCGGTACATAATACAGCCTGCTCGCAATTTAATTGAAAACTAAATTTTACAGGAAAGTCTGAAAGTGTTGCAGAATGTACCCTTTATAAGAATCAGCACATAATTTAAAACATTTTAAATGGTTTGGTAGTAAGTTGTAAATTCATGCTACTCTTACTATAAAAGCACGTCCCATGAGTGTGGTTATTTTAGGAATAAGAAGCTGCTTATTACGAGTGGAATGTGAAAAATTAAACGCATTGAAAAGAAATTGAGGACTACACAGTCAAACAACTTTATAAAATAACAACAAAGACCTCAAATCGATATAATTTTTAAACCTACAGCCCAAGAAACGCTTAACATACGGTGTTATATGAACACGACATTTCAGTGAATACAAATATCTCATAACTCTATTAAACGTCAACTGAATTTCAGTCATTTTTTGTTTATTAGAGCTACTATATCTGTGGTCACAACCCATCACAGCCTAAGTCTGTTTTTCAATATTTTCAGTACAGGAGTTTAAAGTTTTGAATCTTCACTGAAAATCAGGAGAAGGTGTTTTTTGGAAAACTTTGCTACAGATTCCAAGGAAACGAATTTCTTTACTTAGTTGTTAACAAAAAATAGTTGTTTATTCTCGCAGTCAAAAGATATTATCGAAAAAGACACTTAGACTCTTATGAATTGTTGAACGAAAGAAAGTCAAAAAGTTCAAGTTGAGTTAGGCTATTATGCCAAATTAAATTAAAAAACTTTAAGTGCGCCTAAATTGACATAAATTATTATTCTATGTCAAAATATTTCAGATTCGATCTCTCATGTTGGGTTGAGTTGTTATTCCTATATAAGAATTCATAAAGTTTAAACTTAAGTTGATTTAGGCAATGATGAAAAAATAATGTTTATATTTGTTGTAATCCTAAATTGACTTAGGCAGTTATGCCAAAACAGTCATTTAGAAAAATAACTTAAGCTATTAGGTTTTTTAGGATTAATTGCCTTCCTAAAAGAGATACAAACATGAAAAATTTAGAGCAAATAAATTTAGATACGCTGAATACGATGGTGCTAATAACTCAATTGTGTCCTAACTCGAGTTAGGCTGTTACGGGTTGTGACCACAGATATAGCTCTAAACAATATGAAATACTAGGTATGATATAAGCATGCACCAATTTTTCCTTAATCGATCTAAGCAAAATTAAATCAGTGTTATAAAAACTGCGAAATGAATAATTTAAACGACGGACTACACTATTCAAATGATAGTTAAAACTTAGTTTGTTATCTAAAACTACTTTCAACGATATTAAACAAAAAAATATATTTTCAATTTCATGATTTACCGCTGTCAGTTCCTTTAGTCAATTTTAAAAATCAAGCGAATATAACGAATTACATTTATAACATTGCTTTTTCTTCTATAAATAATTTCATTTTTTTCGACATGGAAGTCAGACAGCTGATATTGGTTTTATGGCTTTATGATAGCTTTCACATATTTGATGTTTTATTTATTTCCTGCCTACATTTTGTTTCTTATTTTATTTCTTTTCAGTATTGGAGTAACATCATCGAAGTCATTTATGAAAGCAAGTTCGAGACAGGATTTCATAAAATTGCCACTGCAACAAGTTAAGAAAATCGATAGATGGGATTCTTTGAGAGGTTCAACATCGGACACATTCACCGAGGAGAACTTTGGTCCTTTGTCAAACGTAAGGTAAGTGACAGGTATGTGACAGCAGAGGAATAAATAAAACCACTATCGATGAAGGAATGAATGTATGTTCATCACCACAAAAACGTGTTAGTATATCCTAATACCTAGTGAATTGTATTAGGATATACTAACACGTTTTTGAAAAATTTAACATTATTGTCATTTTCGATAACCGTGGAAGTTCTGCAAAATAACTACTATGTATTAGAATGTTATTCGCATTCAAGAAAAGTTTTAGAATGAAATGTTATTGGAACTAAAGAAAGAACGATTTTCAGAGAAGTACTTGCATATTTTTTGTTGGACGTAAAAGAAAATTGAATCACTTGTTTGTGAGGTGTCTTTTTCACATTTTCATAAGAGTTTTCATGCAAATTTCCATAAAACTCAGAAAATCTTATTTTTAGATCTGGATTTTAATGTCAATGTTATTGTTACTTTCCAACATGTTTCTCGAATGTTTTTTCTATGAAAGTATATATCATTCTTATTTATTTATTGATTTAAATTCTATTCCGTCCCGTTGCATGCGGAAGAAATAAATTCTTAAAACAGGTATGAATAAATCAAAAATTAAAAATGCAACAAACAAATGAACGTACAAACATAAATAAGTTGAATTACGTTATCCTGAGATGACAAAATTAACAAATATCGTGAAACTAACAAATATATTGAGATATTTTTCGCAAATGATTAAAGTAATATTACGTATGGAGTGTGAAAAAAACGAAATATTTTTAGTGTCGAATTTTACTGAAAACAGTTTAAAAATGTTGGATTTAAATCAGATGTGCTATTAAACAGTGTTCAGAAGTTTTAGAGAAAGAAAAAAAAAAACAAAATTTAGGTCAATATCTAAGCAAACTAAGGTCGCAGAATAAAAACAAGGAACACGATCTACACAGAGCCACTAAATCAAGCGGCCTGTTAAAAGAAATTAAAAATGTCAATGGAGTTTGGTGCCGTTCCGATGAGAAAAAGTCTACGGCTTTTACTGAGTTTTTAGAGAATACGTTTGAACCTAATTGCACCAACATAAATGATAGTGATATTATAGATTTTTTTTATATTGCGTGCCAACTGGAACGACCAATTCGACACATTACCCCTAATGAAACTAAACTTGAAATTAATGCCCTTAATAATAACAAGCAAACAGGGTTCGACAAAATTGATGCTAAGGCGATTAAATCGTTACCTATAAAGGGGATAGTGATTCTCACATTGATAATAAATTCTATTTTGCGACTTCAATATTTCCCTTAGCAATGGAAGTGTACCGAAATAATCATGATTGCTATACCGACGAAACCTGAAACTATTTTATCGTCCTATAGACCAATAAGCTTGCTGCCTATCTTTTCTAAAATATTTGAAAAACTTCTGCTAAAACGACTACTGCTACTGCTCTAAGACAAATGCATCATTCCTGACCACCAATTCGACTTTCGTCATAAACATGGAACACCGGAACAATGTCATCGCATGGTAAAGGCAATAAGAGATTCTTTGTAAAATGAAATGTATTGTTCTGCTGAATTTTTAGACATAAAGGGTGTCCCAACAAGAACGCAAGATTTAAATGACTGATGCAGCAATTGAATTGTTTCTCTTTCTGTATGACATGTGGCGCCGTCTTGTTGAAACCACATGTCCCCCACATTCATTTCTTCAATTTTAGGCACGAAAATACTAGTTATCATTTCACGATACCGAACACCATTGACTGTTTGCGCTTGACATGCCTCATTTTCATAAAAAAAGGTCCAAAGATTCCTCCAGCACAAAATCCATGATAATCACTTAAAATAATCCCATGAGCATCCCAAAAATAATTCAGTAGATTAACAGCATTATTAAAATCAGACTTAGTGGAGCTGGGATGCATCTATATGTACATATCATCCGCATACGAGGTGTGGTGGAAAAATATGGTGAATTTCCAAAATTAGCTGACTACGTACATTCGACTTTCGATTAATATTTTGTTTCATGTTGGTACACACGTCTCGAAGATGTGTTGACGGTTTTATCCACATAGCATGTTTAGTTTGTTTGTGAGAGGTATAAATGCGAGTGGTGCCAAAAGGAGCATTACATATCGCCATGTTCTTATCAGATGACACTCTGAATTGAATTATAATAAAAGAAGCAAAAGGATAATTTCCGAGGTCATTTAGAAGGACCAACATTTTTTGCTAAAACGGTCCATTTGCACGTGCGGTACCCGAGAAAGGGCAGGCAATGCAGTCCATTTTCTTTCACAGAACTAAGTTTCCTAAATTGCTGATACATGCTAAACTATATTGAATTTAGTGCAAGTACAAGAAAGATATGAATCTAGAAGTGTTTGGGTTAAATTAGGCAATTTGTATGGAAAATACCAAAGAATTTGTGGATATCCGATCGATTTTTTTTAAATTTACCCAACATTATAATATACAACAGTAGACGAAAAATTAAATAAGTGCAGCCTACGAATAAGTGATTAGAAGGGAAAAATACAATTGTGATAAGTTAGCCAATTTTTATGGGAGACTCTAGTGTGGCCATGTACTTAGTTTTCATTTTGAGACTCTATTTTGGCAAGCGCTCAAGGCATAATAATTTTCACAAAAGGTAGTGTAACCGAGTAAAAGGTGTGAATTTAAAAATACGAATATAATGGTTAAGTCGGTAGTTTATGTGGCAGGTACCAGAAAATGTCTGGCTTATCGATGGATTTTTCATATTCAGCCAAATATTATAAATCATGCAATGAAGAGCAATTTAAGCTACAGCATATTACAATGCTGGACTGTTATCTGAAATAATGGATCTAACTCCTAAAGAATATTATTAATCTTATATATAGGTAATATCTATACTAACTTAACAAAACTATTCTAACAACTGTATAGCCTGCTCCTATTCTAATTTCCTTCATTATACGCTAAACTACATAATCCTGCCATATGTTCTGTTACACAATTTCCAGCGCTTATCGTTCAAAACTTCTTGCGGGAATAGAACCGTTAACTTTTTTTTCAGAACACATGCACTGATTAGTGAAGAATACTAGTCAGTTTGGTTTCAGTTTGCAATCTATTAACATAGAGTGGGGCGTTAAAGGGAATCGAGTCGGCGTAATAGCGTTGCATAAGTGCGGAAAGAGTGCTGGCCAAATTTTCGAGTTGCTAAAACCACTCGGAATATTAAGAATGTTCGTTTATCGTGCTATTGCTCGCTTCGGCGAATTGTCTAAAGTAGAAGACAGGCCAAAAAGTGGTCGCCCGCGCGTTGTCCGTACGAGTGCGGTAGTAAAGGCAGTGCGTGAAAGAATTCGGAGAAATCCCATGTCCAAGGAATTGGATATATCAACCAGATCCATGTCTAGGCTGATTCGGGATGAGCTGCCTATCGTCGGTCCACGGGGCATCTTCTAACTCCTCAGCTAAAAAAAATTAGGCTGGAAAGATGCAAGCGACTTTTGCAGTGGCACGCGGACAATGGCCATGAAAACATTCTGTTTACGGATGAGAAAATTTTTACCGTGGAAGAAGTTTTCAACAAACAAAATGACAAGATTTATGCCACTTCATCTAAGGAAGCGAAAAAAAGTTGTTCTAAGGGTTCAACGTGGCCATCATCCCTCTTCCGTAATGGTTTGGTGGGGGGTCTCCCACCATGGTGTCCATTTCTCCATTTCTGTGAAAAGGGTGTAAAAACTGGTGCAAAGGTTTACCAAAAAGATGTGTTAGTGGGTTTGACCAATACCATTTTCAATGGACATAGATGGATCTTCTAACAGGACTCTGCTCCTGCCCACAAAGCTAAAACCACGCAGGAGTGGCTCAGAGTCAATATTCCTGGCTTTATAGCAGCAGAAGATTGGCCATCAGGGAGTACAGATCTGAATCCACTGGATTATGCTTTGTGGTCAGAATTGGAGAATATGGCTTGCAAGACTCCCCACAGAAATTTGGGAAGCCTTAAAACAGCATTAACCAGAGCAGCGTCCTCGATCTCCATGGAAATCGTACGTGCGGCTATAGCCCAATGGCCACACCGTTTGAAAGCTTGTGTTAAGGCAAAAGGCGGCCATTTCGAGTGAATAAAATTTTTTTAATAACCAATATTGTCTTCTAATAAATGAAATAATTTTGAATACAATATGAATATTGGTTCTTTTTTATCGCGTTTTATATGTGTAACAGAACATATGGCAGGACTAGGTATATTGTATCTTAACTCCCAGCATCTTAACCCCTGATACATTCATTATACAACATCAGCCTATGCTAACTACTGTTGTGTCGTTCTTGTTTTGTTTGAAACAAACAAAGGAATTAAGCTAGTTCGTTTATTGTCCTTAAATTGCATTGGTGAAGTCAATGCATACTTGCGTCGCTGATTTAAAACTAGCTTTACCTATACGAGTACATAAGAAAATAAACTTCATTCAAATGTAGCTTAGCGAAATTTTAGCAATTTTAAATTAGTCCCTTCTCTTTTAGATCTTTGAGGAGTCAACACAAAAACTTGCTAAATACTTTTAATAATATTATTGTAATATTGAAATAAAAAGTTCCTGTTCTTATCAATATTATATAAAGAAATATTCGGTTTTGTTCTATAGGGAAAAGTATACCTTATTCATAAACAGGGCTGTGCACACTTTTAAAAAGTATCATAAAGATTTGCAACAGTAATTGAATCTGCCAACTAGCCAGCCAGATAGATGAATATCGTTCAACTGATTTCAGATATCATTAAACACATTTAGTCAAAAGATGCTCGACTCTTTGAACGCTTCCTTCTGGATGCTATATTTTTGCTGTATATTTTCATTCTTTCGGGTAAAAATATATGCGGAATTCGAGCCGAACTAAATTATTTTATTTCCGCTGCAATTTACCTTGTTAAGAACTTATTGATTTGTTTAGTTTTGGGAAAAGTTTAGAAGCGCTTCTTTGGATGTGATAAATTTGTTTTTTTTTTTGCAATTTTAACAATTTTTCCCTTAAGTTCACTACCGTTTTTTTTGCTCTACTCAATTCCGTTCCTATTTTTGTAAACAAACATAATTACAAGCTCATCGTTTTGAGGAATAAGAGATGGGCGATTGATTGACAGCTCAATAGTCACCCGTTTTTCTAGCAGTGTAAGCTGGTGCAAAGTAGCGCAAATTTCACTTTTCTTACATCTTCTAAAGAAACTTTTGAAAACTTGTGGCAAGCAAACTTCAGTGAACCATTTAATAGTTATCGTCTGACTAGTGGCCAAAGAAATTAATCCTTGCGACGAGTTATTGTTTCGTTTCAAGGCCATACTAGTAAAAACGTGCTTCTTCCTTATAGTACTTGAAATTTATAGCATCTCAATTTTTTTTACAAGAAAATATCAGGCATGCTGAAATACCCAGCTGTAGAAAAATTGAATAGTAAACAAAAAGAAATAAACTTAAGCTACGAGGGCGATCCCAAAACTAGCCTACCTAGCAAAGGGGACACAAAAAACAAATTGTGAAACATTTTCTTTATTTTCCAACGTAATCTCCTTTTAGCTCGATACACTTTTCTAGCGATATCCAATGGCATCTATACCCTGTTTATGGTAAGAACTGTCAAACTCCCTAAAACAGCCATCAACCCCAGACTCCCTCCACCCCTTCATTGTTGGCAAGTCTTGTACCATCAAGCCATTTTTCCAGTCTGGAAATAGTAAATAATCCGAGGGAGCTAAATCTGGCGAATAGGGTGCGTGCGTGATGGATCAATTCAAACTTTAATTCATTAATTTTGGCCACCGCAATAGTGGATGTGTGAACTGAAGCTTTGCCTTGATGAAACAACACTTTCTTTTTCGCCAAATGCGGCCTTTTTTCCATAATTATAAATAAAAAATAAGCCTAAACTCTGCAATAAATTTGCATAATATTCGCCGAGTCGCAGAGTCGTCCGTTTTTTCCATTCTCAAGATAATCTCTAACAATCATTCCATGCATATCCCAAACAACAGACGCCATGACTTTGTCTGCAAATGGAACCGTTTTCGCCTTTTTAGGACGCGATTCTCCCATTCTATTTCACTGCAACGAATGTTTCTTCGTCTAAGATGTGAAGTTATGGGGCCATGTTTCATACATAGTTATAAATTGACCCAAAAAATCCATTTTATTGCGGTGAAACATTGCCTAACACTCTACTGAAACATTTTCACTACGCTGTTTTTGCTCTATTGGAAGCAAGCGCGGCACCCATCTTGCGCACAGTTTTCTCATCTTCAAATATTTATTAAATATACGATGTATATCACTGTTTGAAATGCCTATCATTTCAGCTAGCGCACATACCTCCAGCCGATGATCATCCAATACCATTTGGTGGATTTTCTTAACCGTGTCTGGCGTGAACAACTCACTACAGTGTTCGTCTTGGCAACTCGTACGACCTCGTTTAAACTCTGCTACCCAATATTTTACAATCGCAAACGAAGGAGCAGACTTCCCCGGATCAGAATCTAGCTCGGCTTTAATATTGGTTGTAATTACATAAAGATGACCAATTTTTCCCATGTTTACAAACTCACTGGCATCGGTTACTGTTGATTGTTCAAATAAAAATACTGAACCACATGGCGTCTTGAATCTTAAAACATTTGTTTTATAAAGTTGCCGCTTTTCCCCAAAATTATTTGTTTTCCCCAAACTACTGGCACCATCTAGACGTCAGGTCGACTAGTTTTGGGACCGCTCACTTACTCCTTTCGTGGAGAAAATACCATATATACGAGTACAAATGAACTTTTTACCAAAATACGTACACGAACAGTTAAATCATAAACAAATATTTCGCAACCAGGAAATTTGCAATTAAACCTGATAATCCACTAAATTCAAATTTCCACAACTCTACTGGATTTGTCATGGTTAGCTAACTGTTATATTTGTCTTTAAAATTGTTTTATTAAATTTGCTATCAACCAGCTTCTATTAATCTATAATTGCTTGCTTGGTTTCAGAATAACTAACTGTTATATTTGCCTTTAAAATTGTTATATTAAATTTGCTATCAGCCAGTTTCTGCATATTAATCTATAATCGCTTGCTTGTTGACAAAATAGCTAACTGTTATATTTGTCTTTAAGATTGTTATATTAAATTTGCTATCAGGCAGCTTCCATCAATCTATAATCGCTTTCTTGTTGACAGAATGTCTAACTGTTATATTTGTCTTTAAAATTGTCGCTTTAAAAATCGCTTACTTGATGAAAGAATAGCTAACTGTTATATTTGTCTTTAAAATTGTTACATTAAATTTGCTATCAGCCATCTTCCATTAATCTATAATCGCTTGCTTGTTGACAGAATGTCTAACTGTTATATTTGTCTTAAAATTGTTATATTAAATTTGCTATCAGCCAGCTCCTATTAATCTGTTATCGCTTGCTTGTTGACAGAATAGCCAACTGTTATGTTTGCCATTGAAATTTTTATAATCTTCTCATTTTATTCGTTTCATTCATATCGAATAAGAATATTTGACAAAAATCAAAGTCGACTTCTTACGTTATGCCTAAAATCGGCAACATTGAAAAATCTAAAGGCCGGTATTGGATTCAGCATTTCATGTAAAATGAAAAAACAGCGCACACAAATTGTACAACTGCACCTTAGCGTGAGCTTAAAGATTTTCGACCGAAAAACATTGATTCAGTTGTTGACCGGAGACGCAACTTACAACTTGCATCTCCAGTCGCCTCACTGACCTCCACTCTGTGGAGTATAAAAATGCTGCTGATTGAAGCACCTCATGGCGCAGCTATAACTTGGCCAATACAAAGCAACAGAAAGAAAAACGAATTAGAAAGAAAGAAACTTTCAATGATTCTAAAACTAAAATCAATTATAATCAACTTTCCGCAATTTACAATGCGGCAAATAAATACGGCAATAAACCATGTACTCATAGAAACACATGTGGATATTTGTATATAATTTTTTTCTGATATTTTCTTAATCTTTTCAGATTTGCAGTATTCGCTTTAGGCTCCTCGGCCTATCCCAATTTTTGCGCATTCGGCCAATACATCGACAATATTTTGGGTGAATTGGGTGGAGAGCGTTTGCTAAAAGTGTCCTACGGCGATGAAATGTGCGGTCAGGAACAATCGTTCCGCAAATGGGCGCCTGATGTATTCAAGTTGGCTTGTGAGACTTTCTGTCTTGATCCTGATGAAACTTTAACAGATGCCTCAATGGCTTTGCAAAATGACTCACTGACCGTGAACACAGTGCGTTTAGTGCCCTCGAAGACTAAGGGATCGCTAGAACAATTACTCTCCAAGTATCATAACAAAAAAGTGACCTGTTGCCAAATTAAATCGCATCCGCAGAACTTAACAAACATCGGAAATGGTGAGAAGACGACAATACTTTTAGAAATCACTGCACCCGGTATAGATTATGAACCTGGTGATCATGTGGGTATATTCCCAGCCAACCGACCAGAAATTGTGGATGGTCTGCTGAAACGATTGACCGGATTTGAAGATCCAGATGAGCTTTTACAGCTGCAGTTACTCAAAGAGAAACAAACCTCTAATGGCATTTTTAAATGCTGGGAATCACACGATAAAATTCCAGCAGAAAGTCTGAGAACTCTGCTAACACGATTTTTCGATATCACTACGCCACCCTCAAGGCAAATGTTGACTCTACTCGCGGGATTCTGCGAAGATAACAGCGATACCGAACGTCTACAGTTGTTGGTAACGGACTCCTCAGCCTACGAAGATTGGCGTCATTGGCGCATACCTCATCTCTTGGATGTGTTGGAAGAGTTCCCTTCGTGTAAACCACCAGCTTCGTTGGTAATAGCAAATTTAATGCCACTGCAATCGCGTTTCTATTCGATTTCATCTTCACCCCGTAAAGTCAATAATGAAATTCATCTCACCGTGGCCATCGTTAAATATCACTCTGAAGATGGTGAAGGAGATGAACGATTTGGTGTGTGCTCCAATTATCTGGCTGGCCTCGATGCTAAAGATGATGTTTTCCTGTTTGTACGCAGTGCTCCGGGCTTCCATTTACCTTCGGACACAACTAGGCCAATAGTATTGATTGGTCCTGGTACTGGCATAGCTCCCTTCCGTTCCTTTTGGCAGGAGTTTGAGATGATGCGAGAAATGAACGCAGATTGTCAGCTACCGAGAGTATGGCTGTTCTTTGGATGTCGCAGTCACAATGTGGATTTGTATGCAGATGAAAAGGATCGACTGGTTAAAGAGAATATATTGGATCGAGTATTTTTGGCCCTGTCGAGAGAGCCCAATATACCAAAGGTGAGTCAACATAAAAAGGGTAGCAAGCTACGAAATCAATAACAATACATTTTAGTTTTTAAGGAAGATGTACACCTTGAATTGAATAACCTCAATATACGAGTATATAAAAATGTTGCGTTACTGACCGACTGACTCGTTGACTTGTCATTGTCCCAGCCAAACGGCTAGAATCACGAAAACTGGGGCAAGAAAGTAGAAATAAGAAAATTGGTGTCATTTTCCTTTCCTATAACAAACACTTGCCGCTTTTTGAAATTCTTGCTTTAAAACAGCGGAAAAAGGGACAAATGAATTAAAATCGTCCAGCTTAAACGGGGACGACCAGAATCATAAAGGTTCGTGTCCATAATTTAGGATAGAAACGCACTAAGGGATTTTTTTTAAACTTCTTACCTTTGGGGATAAAAAGGAACAAAGTCGGTATCAACGCCAGGCTCAAACCGATAGAGCTACCATCATGCTTTCCAGAATAGGCAGACGGTGAGAAATTTTTCGACATTCATAGTTTTAGGGTAAAAATCCGGTACGATCTCCCAGATCAAACTGCTACAGATAGAATCATGAAAATTGAAGTCTTATTTCTATTTCAGACTAATAGTGAGAAAAAGTGAAAGTGTTTCTAGAAATTTTACAGGTATTATCTACAAAATCTGTTGTGCCCTACTTATATGGTTTCATATTAGGCCTAAATATACCACCTTTTTGGAAATCGGTTCCTCGGCGTCGTGAAAACTAGAAATAATCCACAAAAACTCGCCCAAGACCATTTTATCAACAAAGCAGATTGTTTGAGAGTATTGTTCAAACGAGATGAACACATTTAATCCATCAATGCCAATTATTTGTTTATGCCACTCTTCATATATCAGTTGGTAAAATAAATTTGACATTACAATGAAAGTAGCAACCACTAAATTGTTGCGAACTACTTCGGTATTAGTGTCTTTTTTCGTCACACCATAAATCCTTAGTTTTTATATCAATTTCCCTTCCCAAGATATATGTATTGCGATTTCATTTAACATTTCTATTTGTCGTTTGTCGTATTATAAAACTATTTTCAATATCATTTTGCAAAATCCTCTGTACGGCTTTGAGGAATCGTTACTATATCCATTATTATTTTATCAACAATTCACTTTGTACCAATACTTTTACGACAATAGGTTGCCTTCCAAAGTACGGCTGAGTAAGGACTTGTCAAATGAAAAGAAATAGGGAGGGCAAAAAAAACTGAAACTGAAAAAAAAAGTGAAACACAAAAGCGGATGATATAGTTGTAGTTTGAATTAAAACGTGGTCTTTTGTATACTTTGTTATTGGAAATGCACAACAGAGACAAACAACACGAGTGAACAGAGAACAACGATATTGTTCACTTCATGGCCATACAGATAGATGGAGGGTGTTATGATAAGAGCAAAAAAACGAGTATAACGCTGTGAAGAAAATTATTTTGTAGTAGTCAACGTCCCAGAAACAAAAGCGAACATAGTTATACAGGCGTTATATTGCAGTCGGTGAAGTTATTTTGACCTTTGGACGCTCTTTTTCCACGTTATAGATATATTTGGATTTTAGCGATTTTTTTTTTTTTTTTGCTTCATTTGCATATCATTTTATCCAAACCCCTTAGGACTTCTAAGAATGTAGTCACTTTTGCGAATGGATATTTTGTTTCCGAGTTAAGCAAGTTTTGGCGATTTTTTATTTTGGCGTTATTTTTTTAATTTTCTAAATCCATGTTATAGATAGTTAAAAGCCTGCCTTACTTTAAACTATTTTGTCGAAAGGTTTCTCCGCTTCCGAAGTACAGACAAATTTGTACTTTAGCAATTTAGTATATACTTTGAGAATATTTTTTGATTACATCGGATCCGTTTCCAAGGTATGAAATTTTTTCACATATGGAAATAAAAATGTGTATGTCAGTAGCGAAAAGGGTTTTCTGGCACTGTCAATAAATGCTAATATAAATTTTGCTAAAAACTACCACGATATTATGTTTACAAACTTATTACATTTTCAATAAAGGAAATGATAACATGAATGCTCTAAAACTATTGAGAAAATATTTCGACATTGATTTATTATACTGATCTTGTTATATAGATCGAATTTTCTTTCTTTCTTCTTCTGGCACAAATGACCGATAAGAAAAACGTTTTAAAAAAGACATTTATGCAAATTTCATAAAGTTGGATTTTTCATTACGTTGATATATAACTTCATCTGTTATTTTTTACAATATTTTATTTGCTTAAAATATCACTTACCATCTGTTGTAGTGAACAAGCAAGTTTCTCACAATATGTTTATTTAACCGTGGCCCCCGTCCGAATAGTTCATTTACATTACAGCAAAGTAATCGGTTACTGTCGTTCCAAGTTTTCCACAACACTTATGCATAGAAAACAATACCGACAACAACAAATGCACCGCACACATGACGAAGATGAGAAACGCAGAACACAATAAAACGAAAGCTTAGAAACTGTTGTGGATTACGCATCGAAAGCAAATTATATTTCATTTTCTTGACAAATATCACAAACACTAAAAACAAATGCATTTCTTTGTGCCAGACATAGTTATTGATCACTTTTACAATTTTCTATAACATGTTTCTCACTCTTTACTTTAACATTTTTATCATGAACACGAGCAACCGAAACTCTAACCGACTTAACAAGAGATCGACGATAAACTGACAGAATGAGAGTAAAGTAAGAAGATTGTGTGTCAGTCACTGGCATTTTGGTCCATGTCGTTTGTTGCTTTGTTAGAAGAGCTTATTTGAGTGCTCTGCTTTTCTCATTTCTATTCTAGCCGCCAGCAAAGTGAACAAGTGAAAGAAGAAGAAATTAACTCACACTCCCTGAGAGAGTATGAGTGGGCTTCTCACTTGCAGTAAGTTTATGTGCACTATACGAGTATTGCATTTTTAGAGTTGCCGAACAATATCTATTGCTTAACTAAGGCAACTCAAAGAGGTCGTTTGCACATCAAAGTAACAGATGGTTGTAACGGCACTTAGCACTGCAATCATATATTTATATACCAGGTTATCCATTTTTCGGTTCCAAAATTAAAATTAAATAAAACATGCACATAAGGCTTGATTTCGATGAAACTTTTCTATCATTATAATGCTCAGACCTCGCCATTGTGTACGAAATACATTGTCATTTAAATGACCGCCTCTGGATTGGTTGAAGCAGTGGATCCTTTTGAAGTAGTTTTCGACCACTTTTTCGCACATTTCGGGCGGTATCTCGGCGATAACTTGACGAATGTTGGTTTTCAAATGCCCTAACGTTTGGACGTTATCCACGTAAATACGGTCTTTTGCGTAGCCAATAAAAAAAAGTCTAACGGCGTCAAACCGCATGCTTTTGATAGCCAATTGAAGTCGCCAAAACGTGAAATTGCGCTTTCTGGAAAATTCTCATGAAATAAAGTCAAAATCGGTGGTGTTGTATGGCTCATGGCACCGTCTTGTTGAAACCCCTTATCGCCCAGCTTATAATCTTCATTTTCAAGCAAAAATAAACCGGTTATCCTATGGCCATAGCGTTCTAAATTGAAATTCAGATTATCCGTCACACTTTCACTAACAAAAGCAGTATTTTCAGCAGTGCGGACATTGCGATAACACAAAAATAAGTCGGTTATCATACGGCCAGGATTCTTAATTGAAATTCAGAGAATCTGCCACACTTTCACTAACAAAGGCAATATTTTCGGCAGTGCGGATATTGCGATGATGCCCATGCCTGACCATATCTGTAACGCTTTCATTCTCTTCGATTATGACGACCATAATCACCCAAAATGCACGAAAAGTGTCCCCCTTTAAATCACCACTTTTGCAACAAGCTGTAACTATTCTAACGCGTTCTTCGGTTGTTAAACAATGAGCATCTTTCGTAAATGGCAAATGTTTTAGTAAACAAATAACACTTTAGATGACAGGTATTTAACAGCTGACAGCCTTGCCAGACCGGCGGTTTTTAAGATAACAGGGACAACCCAGTATTAGCATGCATAAAAAATAAGTTTTTCCAAATTCATGTTTTCAAGACAAGCAAGGAGAGAGATGAAAATTTCACCATACCTAGGACAACTACTCGAATATAAACAACGAAATTTTTAAATTTTTAGAAATTGGCAAATTTTAAGCATTAAAGTAAAGGAAAGTACTCGCAAATGGTACGGCAGCTGGGATAAAATGACTGAAACTGGTATAACTATTGGAAATTTTTGAAGATAAACAATTTTTGAAAAATTTTGTAATTTTAGAGTCTAAAGTAGGAATTAAGGAGCATGAACATCCAATTACTATTAAATTTTTTGATGATAAAGAATTTTTGGAAATTTTATAACTTTAGTGTCTGAAATAGGTAATAAATAGTATGAACATCCAATTACTATTGAATTTTTTGATGATAAACAATTTTTGGAAATTTTGTAATTTCTGGGTCTAAGATAGGAAAATAGGGAATAAAATAGGAACAAAAGCTTGAAGCTGGTATTATCATTGTTAAGCCGCCTATCTCTCTTACGTAGTGCGTACGTGAGTAGGAGTTTTTCGAAATCCGTAATTTTAGGGCAGAATGTTGGCGCAAATCGTGTAGAGGTGGGAGATCATTGTTTTTGGTATCTAATTCATTCCTATGCAAATGTCAGCAAAATCCATAATCTTATTAAAGGATAACAAGAAACTGAAGAAAATGTGAGATAGCAAAATTTGTTTTAAAATTGGGGAATTCTGTCTTTTTTTCGCAAAATATATCTGACAGTAAAGAAATAGAAAAAACGGATATGGGCGCCTCTGGGTAGAAATCTTTACGTTTATGACAGGGCTTAGCATAAGGTGCTATTTCAACTATCTCATGGCGTGTATATTTGTATATAACAAACGATGGACCTATTGTAGGAGACCATTATTGAGACCAAATTTTTTACAAAATAGCTTTGAAGTATGATATCAAAATTCGATAACGTCCCATTAAAAGCTACGGCACCTGAAAGTTATAAAACCAAGATTGGAAGATCCATTTATGTGGAAAATATGTGGACTAATATGCGCGTTCCTAAGAAATCATACATCCTGAATACTCGTATAGTCAAACCATGATGGATCAAATTCGGTAACGTGGAGAAAAAACAATCATGGTAAGCTTTCCGAGTGTTGAATAAAAAATACTGATACAAATGAGTTAAAAAGACAAGCTCTGTTCCTCAACCGGTTCTGTATAAACCCAGTTTATATATATGACTGAGTTTTGGTATTGAAAGCAAAATCCATCTTTAAAACTAAAAAATAAATAAAAATTTATATTTTTATAGTGCATGAAAAAGCACATTAAACATTTGATATATGCAAAGTCTTCAGAACAACTAATAGAACAGCGCTTGCCCTTCAATTCCACATTGTAAAGCAGATTTAGCAGCAACAGTTGCGCTAACCGATCTTTTTAAATGTTCTTCTAGAATCACTTCCCCAACAACGTGGGTGTAACAATCAGCTCCAAAATACTGACTTCGAAACAGAATTATACAGAATTCGTATGAACATGTAATTTTTGTTTTTCCTCACCTACCGAACTCTGTGAACTCTGAGAAAAGACCAAGTTCTTTTTAATCGTTCTTCCAAAGTCACATCCGCAAAAGTCACTTCCAAACCAGAATTATACAAAATCGGTAAGAAGAATTTAATTTTTGTTTTTTCTCACCTGCCGAACTCTGGGAAAATACCAAAGTCTTGCTAATCGTTTTTCTAGAGTAACTTCTCCAAAAGTCACTTCCAAAATACCGAAGTCAAACCAGAATTAAGCAGAATCGGTATGAACATGTAATTTTTGTTTTTTCACCTGCAGAACTCTATGAACTCTGGAAAAAGAACAATTTGGGCCCTTTTTAATTATTGTAAAGATAACCATTTTATTATAACGTTTCCTCTACTGAAATAGACCTAAAATTTCGATTTCGATTACACCGTTATTTAATTTCCAAATATAAAAAAAAAACAAATTCTCTTGCATTTCCTGCATGAGATATGGAGAGCATCTCTCGTTTTAGACTCACTCAAGAGGCTACAGCTTAGCGATGATTCCATGCCTCAGAATTTAAGAAGCATTTACCTGAATTTTACTCGACTTCTCGATGTGTTTGTCAGACTCATCGAAGTAAGCGCTGCTAAAATAATGATAAGTGACTGTATGTTGAATTGAACCCGCAATGATGCCAACGATAGTCGTGTATAACATTTTTAACATCATTGCAAAAATATGGCCTCTCTGGGTACGAAAATACAACATAAATAATGTTTTGCCCTTCATAAGGCCACCAGTAGAGAGTAAAACTACCAAATCAAAATTTTTTCCTGTATTAGGTTAAGCATATAAAGGGTAGCGCATAAGTAACGTTAACGGCGACTATATTGAATGTGTTCTTATGCATCATTTGATTTTAACTCGAGAACCAATTGCATCTTTTGTAGGAAAAGATGTAACATATGTAAAATTCTTTGCAAAGACCACATATTGCTAAGAACGTCTAATTGCTGAGAACGTCGCCTGGTGGAAGTTTCGAGGTTTTCCTCAATACTTGCTTGCACTCGAGCAATGGTCACTTCATTTCGAAGTGCACGAGGTCTTTCAGCACGCGGAAGATCACAGACAGACCCTTGTTGCCTAAAATGCTGAACCAAACGGTAAATTGTTGGAGCGCTAGGAGCATTTTGAATATGAAAGAAATATCGATATGATCTGAATAATCGAATGCTGACTTTCAAAGTAAAATTGAACAACTTTGGTTCTTTGTTCTGTGCTGAGCCTTTCATAAATTTCCCAAGTATTATTTAGTTAATTTTGTAAAGAGACAAAAAAAAGACAAACAAAAAATGTATTCACTAATAAAATCTTAACGTTCCTTATGCGCCTCCCTATACATATAAAAATATAAAGAAAATTTCAAATCACCTCGACACTCACACATATGAAAAATTTTATTCAAGAATTAGATCCCGAATTGTAATCAATTTAACTCAACTATTGTGTTTCATTCTTAAGTTCCAAATCGACCACATTTTCCTAAACTTATCATACCACAGCATTATCATCATCATCCTAATTCCGCAACAGTAGCAACACAACACAATATGGCCAGTACTTATCCGCATTGAATAGAAATGGTCAATAAATAAAAGTTCATTTTCCTTTTCTTATTCCTTTATTTATTTCCGATTGCATTCGCATTCGTTATGGATCTGTTGATACATCTTTAACTACCTCTGCATCTGCACATCGACCGCATATCCTTCAATGGTTCTTCTACAATTTCAACTACAACAACAACATGCTCAATGATTCAATGAATGGTCACTCGGACTTCGCCTGGAATCTCTTCCCAACAACAACTGTAATAACAACTTGTCATCATCATTGTCATCGCCATTCTTGGTATTGTATCGTATCGTTTCGTTGTCTGACGACATTATCTGCTTATGCTTTGACTGGCTCATATGGATGTCGAAACTGAATATTGGATGTGGTTTGTCGTCTTTTCTTTGCTGGACCTGCATTTTATTCTCACTGCCACAATGACACAACGGATATTTGTTGTATGCATGTTATCGTAGACTTACGTACAAGATTTGATTGAACAGGAATTTGATTCATTGTACAATTTGATTGTTGAGGAACGTGGTCATATCTATGTATGTGGAGATGTCACAATGGCTGAACATGTCTATCAAACAATAAGGTACGTAACGTCTTCCATATTCTCTACTTAATTCCACGAGAAAGACGGTGGTTTAGAAGGTAAAAATTACGGACTTCCCAGGTTGTTAATATTCTAATCAATTATTATATCATATGATAATTAGTTGAAATATTCCAAATTGTATGTAATTTATAAATTGTTTAAAATGTTCAAAATATGGAAAATAATGTATAAATTCATTAGGTAGAATATTCGAAATGTTGCGAATCTACGATTCGTTTTTTCATATTTCACAATAAAACGCGCTTACGAATATGACGCTTGAAGTTAATTATCACAGTCTATTGGAATCGTACAAACCAATTATTTTTCGCTGGAAACAAAGTTGAGATGATTAGGAAGTCAAAACAGTAAGATGATCCCGCTCTCTTCAATCCTCTCTTTACACAATAACTCCATAACTTTAAATATGTTGGTTACTATTTTTACAGATTGTAGTTCATCAATAATACGAATATACATATGAATACAATTACATATGACGTTAAGAAACGGTAAATTATTAAAGTTCCACATTAGAACAGAGAGCAAGAGAGGACAAAATTACGTTGTTGAGTGAATGTTGGAAGCAAGCGAATTTCACTCCAGAGAAAAATATTTGGTCTGTACTTTTCCATCGTCTTTGATTCACATAGTTCGTTGTTATCACACAAGTGACAATTCACTAAAATCTCCATTTTTTACTTCATTATCGACTTATCTCGTATTTTAAATACCGACTAAACTACAGAGTTGCTGTCATCGGCTATTTCAAGACTGTAAAACACATGAAATTTTATGTTAATTCGGTTTAATGAGTCGCATTACTTTTGAATTAATGGTTCGATTGATGAAATGCTTCTTTAACCCACTAGAACCACAATTTTGGACCGTTTCAATTATTCGAGATGGAAACATATATCTGACTTGTTTAGCTTATAATTCCCCCCATCATCATTGAGAGAGAAATGAAGTGTATTTGAAGCACATTAGGATTAAACCATATGCTAAGCACGGCATTTAAGCTCCAAAATCCAAATTCGATTAACAATTTTTTTCTAGCTTTCTTTGTTAACAAGTTTGCTTTTAAATTTAAACAAAGGTGCAAAACGTAATACGTCGTGCCCCGAAGAGCGCTAAGTATCCCTAATTTTTAATAAAATTTATTAGAAAAACCTCAGTAACGGTGAAATTAAACAGTCTCAAAATAGAAAAATTAAATAATGCTCAATGAAACAACGCAAAAAATATATAAATTTCAAGGAAAAAAGAGTAAATTGCGGCCATATAACTTCCAACACAAAATGAAATAATTTTCAAAAAAAAAACAAGAAATTGCAACCCATGGATTAAACCCCCCAAAAAAGGCAACAATATCTAAATTAACTTTAATCCAAATATTGCATTATATGTTCGTACTTATGCAAAATAATTTATGAAAACACTTGAATGGTATTTTCTATTGGGATTTATATAACGAGTTTTCAATTTTTCGCTTCCAAAAGTAAAGTAAACTCACATAAAGCTAAGATTTCGATGAAACTTTTGTTTCATTATAATGCTTAGACCTTGCCATTATGCACGAACTACAATGTCATTTAAGTAACC
>JAHXMU010000324.1:0-12795 GCA_019455685.1 Philornis downsi
TGTGTTTGCCAACTCTAAAACATAACAAAACGACAAAAAGACGCTTAAAAAGCGCTTAAACTGAAATCTAGTGAATAAAATTACAAAACAGAAAAAATTAAATCTCATAAAAGAGAAAAAGAAAAACATAAAAATCATTTACAAAAACAACAAAAGTGAGTGAGTGTGTGACATTTTTGGAGCATTGCACCAAACTGAGCGAACTCCAACGGAGCCAACATAGCTGACGCTGCTGCTACTGCTGGTGCTTCTTCTCGTTCTCTGTTTTAGAGTAGGTCAGGTCAGTATTACTACTTTACATTTGTGATGTTATTATTGTTGTTCTTGTTTCTTGCTGTTATTGTTAGTCTGCCTCTCCGCTTTCCACTCTTGTGTATCTGCTGTACTCCAGCATTTCTTTTCTTTGTATTCCAGTTTCATATTCACTTTGTTATTGTAAATATATTATTGTTGCTGTTTGCCGCTGTTATGACATTATTGTGATTTTTGTTTTTGTTCTCCATCTACAATCATTCCCATTCGCATCTCCTTCCCTCCCCAACCATTACTAAGTTTCTTTTATTCCATAAAAGAATCACGAAAGGGAGTTACAGTGATGGATGGCAGAGTGTAAAATAGTCTGGGCACAACAGATTTCAATAGTTTGATATTTGCGTTGAGTGGGTGGAGGGGCGAATTGTGAATAGGAAATTGTGTGTTAAAGTAGAAGACGAAAACTCACTCAGTAGAAGACGGTTTTCACACAGCAAAGAGTGAGCGGATGGTATAAATGATGTTTTTATTTTTCTACTTGCGTTGCTGCTTCAAGCCGGCCAAAATGAACGATTGGTGTAATGAACGAGTTTTGGATTACGGCCTTTTGTGTTAACTGCCATCACGTGGTTGTGGTTTAATAGCAGTTTAACTCGATGAATACGAAATATTCTAAGTAGCGTTCATTTCCAGCGACATCAATAGAATATTAAAGCATTAGTCGTAAGTCGGGGGGATTTACTGGGAGACTTGCTTAATTTGTTAAACGCAGTTATCAATCAAGTAATGCCCCGCAATTTCATCGAATTAGGTCAATGAGTAATATATAGTCATTGTCATAAAAGGTTATACAAATCGAATTTCTTTTGCAAAAATGTTAGTGTTTGTCGGTGCTGAAAATATTTTGCTAATGCTTTGTTAAAAGACCTTATACAGGGTTATCCATTTAGTGGTTTCAAAACCGCCGGTCTGGCAAAGTTGTCAGCTGTAAAATACCTGCATCTGAAGTATTATTTGTTTAGTGAAAGGTTTGCTATTTACGAATATAGATCGTTTAACAACCGAAAAAGGTGCACAAACTTTCTACAAATGTGGTGATTAAAATTTGGGCACTCTTCGTGCATTACGGGGTGATTATGGTCGTCATAATCAACCTACTGTGCAAGGAATTGCCAAAATTATAAAGAAATTTGAAGAGACTGGAAGCGTTTCAAATGTGGTCAGGCCAGTTCATCATCGCACTGTGCACACTTTCGAAAATATCGCATCTGTTAGTGAAAATGTGGCGGATAATCCGAATTTCAATTCAAAGCCCTATGGCCGTATGATAACCGCCTATTTGCCGGCCTGCAATTGAAAATCATGAACTGGACAATATGTGGTGAGTCACACAACATGGCCACTTTAGGCTTTATTACGTGAGAACTTCCTGAAAGCGTAATTTCACGTTCTGGCGACGTCAATTGGCTACCAAGATTATAAGAATAGAAGCCTTTAGACTTTTGCGGGACTACGTCAAAGATCGTGTTTAAGCGGATAACCTCCAAACATTGGAGCATTTAAAAACCAACATTCGTCAAGTTATCGCCGAAATATCGCCCGTAATGTGCGAAAAAGAGCTTGAGGATTACCTCAAAAGGATTCACTGCTGCAACCAGTTCAGAGGCGGTTATTTAAATGGCATTGTATTTCATACATAATAGCAAGGCTCAGGCATTATAATGAAATAAAAGTTTCATCAAAATCATAGCATTATGTGGGTTTTATTTAACTTTACTTTTGAAACCGAAAAATGGATAACTCGGTGCATGAATTTCAGCCAGCTGAATTGACTTACATACACCTTTACCCGACATTCTTTTGAAGAATGTTAGAAATGGCATTATAAATCGATAGGTCCTTGTCAAAAAATACTTTGCATTGAAATACAATGAAAGTAGCGAAATTATAATCCCTTGAAGTCCTCCGTATGCAAATTATAAAGGGACCATTGATTTTTGACAACACTACTAATTTGAATGTATGGCATCATATGAAGCGTGACGATGTAGTCCATTTTCGAGATCATAATTACTTGGCCGACATTCCCAATTTTATAAATAATCACAAACTAAAAGAACGGACAAAAAAATTAAGTAATAGAAAACACAGAGGAAAAAAGGTTTCACTATGTGAAGTATTTGACTAAATTCAGTGCAACTAAACAAAAATAATGAATCTAAGGATATGTGGGTTTAATAGGCTATTCGTATGGGAAATCTGAAGAAGTTAGGTAGAATAAATGGAATTTTGGTAAATCGATCAATTTGTATAGAAGGTACCAGAAGCGGTGACTTGATATATCCAATATCACATCTCCGGCAAAATATTAGACTGTGCCGAGTTTCAAGAAGTTTCGCATAGATTTACGACAGTTATTGTGTCGGATATCGCCCAATCCATTTAGAAAATCTTCGACTATATTTGGTCGAAAGAGGCTGAGTCTTAATATAATATATAATATTTTTACCGTATCAGGCCTTCGGATAAAGGCACAAAAGTATCGCACCGTATAAGACGCGTAAAAAATAGCATTCAGTTAGGGATATTTTTTCCAGTCGGAAATTTATAACAGATCACAAAGGGCATTTCTGTCTAGTATTGTTTGTACGACCGTGGCGCGATGGCACCACTATTGCGACAATCATTCGGATGATTTCGGGTTCAACTTAGCATACAGCCACCTATTATTATTTGTGGCTGTAGTTTGAAAAAAAAAAATATTTTGTTGAAAAGTGGCAACCTTATAAATTTCAAGGCGCAACGTTGTTACTTTTATTTGAGCCACGATCTCAGTAAATGTGTAAACATGAAAAAAAATTGTTCACCGTTATGTAAATCAATATTTCGATTTGAATGGTCTCAGTCCAATCAATACTAAAGCCGAGCTAGATTGTACTTTGGATGAATCTGATTCTTTATTTACGACTGTAAATTATTGGATAGTAGCGTTTAAACGAGGCCGTACGAGCTACCAAAACAAACACCGCAGTGGTCAACCAATTAAGGTGTTTACAACACCTCAAAAATTGGATGATTGTCGGCTGAAAGTGCGTGAGCTAGGTTAAATGATAGACATTTCAAAAAGTGCTACTCGTACATCGTATATTAGCCGAAGATTAAAAGATGAGCAAATAGCGTCGTGGGGATGTTTCAGTAGAGTGTTCGGCGATGGTTCATAATAAAGCCGACTTTTTGCGTCGATTTGTGATCATAGATGAAACATGGGTCTATCACTTCACACCTGAGACAAAGGAACAGTCAAAGCGGTGGACAGTAGAATGGGACAATCGTGTCCAAAAAAGGCGAAAACGGCGTCTGTTTTTTGGGAAGTGCATGGAATTATTTGTTTTGATTGCCAAAATCATTAACGGCGAGCATTATGCTAATTTATTGCAGCGTTTAGGTGATGAAATTATAGAAGGAAGCTGCATTTGGCAAAAAAAGACACACATCTACTAATGCGATGGCCAAAGTTAATGGATGTAGAACCTTTAATACTCTCTATCTGGTTTTAGAAATTTTCTACGAGTTTCCATGCAACATTTAAAGTTTCATTTCCTTTTTTTTTGTTTTTTGTTTATTTTTTTTTTTTTTGAGCGAAACAAATTGCCCAGTACTACGTACAATGTCAATTTGCTCTATTTAAACACAGTATTTAAACCAGTACTAGGGGAAACTACCATTCACCACTTGAGCGTTTTAGTTACCAACCGGAATAAAATGCCTTAGGGGTGAGGCAACCTCAAAGAATTGTGTTTAATATTCTTAAAAGGAACCTAAACAGACCGCCGCTGCAGTGGGAAACAATAGAGTTGTATCTGAGTGCAACAACTACAAGCATCCAGCAGACAATTGTTCTCCCCGCTCCATAAGCTCACAGAACACCACCGCTGACTGTACCACCACTAGACAAACATTGTCGGATGCTTACGAACCAGCTACACAATGAGCCTGATCCTTTTGAGTCTCATAGTCTTTCAAGAGTTTGAGTGTGCGTGTGTGTTCCTAGCAAATTTTAAATATTTATTTAGTGTTTTATTTTCCTAATGTCCTTAACTGCATTATTGTCTATCTGTTTGTGCGGCAAAGCCAGAGAAATGAGAGAAAAGTTCGGAATGTATAAAACAAAAGGACCTTGAAATTATCAAACAAACTTGGTTGGTATGCCTTGCAACTCGACATCAAATGCAGCGGTGTCCTGGCTAAGGCAACTGGATAACAACAGATGGAGAGAAAGCGAGAGAGGAAGTGAGAGAAAGAGGTTAGTTGCTAATGACTTGGATGCTTCGTTTGACGATGTTGTCGGTGCTTTAGTTGTGGCTGTAGTGGAAACAATAGACCGACAAAAATAATACCATTAAGGACTCAGACATAGGCACAACTAATAGTAGACTCATACAAACAGACTCCAGTCTCTAGATGTGTACACAGACATATCTGTATACACAGGAATTGTTGTTGTGAATATAGGAACTGCAATAGCTAACAAATAAAGAAAACATTATATTCGTATGCCAGCTTGCGTGGATGTTACTAAATGTTGGGCTCTGTCTCTCTTGATTTATATGGTGTTGAATGATTTTGAACAATAATTTAATGTGTAGGCCGAGTGTGTGTAGTTAAAATGCGCCTAGTCTGGTTAAGCCTGTGTTAAATAAGCTGATCCTGGCTGCAGCTAATTTGTTGACGTACAACAAAGGTTTTTTTTTTGTACCATCATCCGAAGGAATGAAGGTATGAATCATTTCAAACGGCAAAAATTAAACACCTAGATGAAGGCGTTTAAAGTGCCGCATTTCTTTCGATAAAATGTGTTTTATAAGCTTTTATATCGATTGAGTGATGTCTGCCTGTCTGACTGGCGGGCTGGTAGTAACGATAATTGCGGTAAATATTCATGAAACTTCTTAAAACGTGATACAGCCTAATATTTCGCTGGGTCGTAATCTGGGATCGTAGGCTATATTGAACCACTACACCTGGTATCTTCCATTTAAATTCATCAAATTTCCGAAATTAAATTTGTTACAAACAACTCATTATTGATAGCCTGCGGTAACTTGAATTTTTGTACGTTAAATTGTTTTACAATGTATGGCAGATCCGGTATTTCCCATACAAATTGCAGACTTAACCCATATTTCATTAGATGCATGTATTTTATATAGTTGCACTAACTTCAGTCCAAATTGTCATATTGTCAGCATTTGCCAAAGAATGGACCCAGAATTAAAATGGACTGCATTGCCCCTCTGCCCCCTTCATGTACTTTTCATCAAAATGGTCCGATTTTTCGAAATTCAATATTTCCTCTAATTCGTAGTCTGGAGTAGGCTTAATTTTTACCCATAGCATTGGTTTATAATTTTCTGTGGAACTTGAGAATACTCGAGCACGAAATCGGTACTTCCCATATAAATGACCGATTTCGTCAATATACGAGTATTCGTGGCTTAATATCTTTCAAGTAACTGTACTGAATAAAGTCAAATGTAATACATTTGGGAGAACATCGCCGTTGCCCTTTTGTAAGGTCCCATACAAATTGATCGGTTTATCGAAAATAATTAAATAAATAAATCATAGATGGCAGCTACTTAAATTTTCATCAGGTGTCCAAAAAAAACATAAATTAAAAATCTTATTACAAGATAATAAAAATCAACCGAATAAAAACGTCATTCTCATATAAATTACCTAACTTAAGCCATGTATTTCTTGATCTCTTGTAAGCTATATATGTAGCATAATGCAGCAATCATCAAGCTTTTAGTAAAAATAGTAGGGCGAATGTAAAATGCTTATATGCAATATTAGTGATTTTTTTATAATATCGAAGAGGAAGTTGATATGACACTTTGCATTACGCTGTTAAAAATCGCCTTTTCGCCGTTTTCCACTTTTGCCTAATGAATTTCTGCCGCATATTGTTGGAAACAATATCTATTTTCTAAAACTAGGCGACCTAAGACAAAGATTCAACATAATACAACATAATCTCCTCTTAGCCCGATACACTTTTTCCAGCGACATTAAATACAGCTTCTATATCCTGTTTATAGGAAGAACTGTCAAGCTCCTTAAGATAGTAATCAACCGCAGGCTACGCATCTTCATTGTTGACTAATCTTTTACCACCGAGCCATTTTTTTCAAGTTCGGAAATGGAAAAAAAAAGTACGAAGGAACTAAATCTGGCAAATAAGATGAGTGATCAAGCAACTCAAACTTTATTTCATTAATTTTTGCCATTGCTATAGTGGATGTGTAAAATGGAGCATTGTCCTGATGAAACAACACTTTTTTCGCCAAATGCGGTCCTTTTTCCATAACCTACTCATCTAAACGATGCATTTAATTAGCTTAACATTTACCTTTGATGGTGTTTTCTTTCTGGAGATAATCAATAAAAATAATGCCATGCGCATCCCATAAAACAGACACCATGAACTTTTCTGCAGATGGAACCCCCTCCGCCTTCTTTGGACACGATACTCCCATTTCAGTCTACTGCTATGACTATTTCTTTGTCTCAATTGTGATGTGGTGGACCCATGTCTCATCCATGATTATAAATCGACGCGAAAATTCGGTTTTATTGCCCTGAAACATCGCCAAACACTCCACTAAAGCATCTTCACAACCCTGTTTTGCTCTACTGAAAGCAATCACGGCACCCATCTTGCGCATAGCTTTCTCATCTTCAAAACTTCAGTCAATATACGATGTATAACACTTTTTGAAATGCACGTGTCGTTTCTGTTAGTTCACGCACCTTCAGCCGACGATCATTCAACACAATTTTGTGGATTTTCTTAACCGCCTCTGGCACTGACACCTCACTTGAATGACCACTACGGTGTTCGCCTTGGCAGATAGTACGGCCTCGTTTAAACTCTGCTACCCAGGGTAGAGTCCAGCTCGGCTTTAATATCGCTAGGGCTGAAACCTTTAAAATGAAAATATTGGATTACATAACGGTGAGCAATATTTTCCATGTTTACAAATTAACTGAGATCGTTTGGTTTTGATGGCTCAAATGAAAGTACTAACAGGGTGGCGTTTTATAAGGTTTGCCGCTTTTCTACAAAATATTTTTTTTCAAACTACTGGCACCATCTATATGTCTAGTTTAGTTTTGGGAAAGCCCTCGTACATATGGAGATTAAGAGAATCGATGCATTTTGTAAATGCCTGAACTCCATTATAAAAACGTCACTCATTCTCTCTATAGCGTGAACTGGCGTATTTTCTATATTTGACAAATAGCGATGCATTTCCTAATTTTTGGATTATTCCAAGCAATTTTTGTGTTATGCAAATTTAAGTAGACCATATGATTGTTACCAGTTTCCGGATCAGTTTCCGTAGGAATGGCCGTTATGTATCTCTAGAAAAAAGTTTGAATCAATTCATTTGGTGCTGAATTTCCTTTATTTGCTTGAGTGCGTTGAGTCATATCACGAATTGGTTTATCTCTCAACGTTTTTTAAAAATGGCAAACCTTTTGTACATAATTTTTAACAACTAAACTTATGATTTGCTTTCTATTTTTGAATATTTATCACTACTTAGATGTCAGAGTATGATGTATTTCGAATTCGCCTGTAGACTTTTACAAACGCTGTTGTAGATGCTCAAACTCTTTTTTTTTTTTGCCTTCATCCGAAGTAATGAAGGTGTATATAATTTTATACAGCAAAATTGTAATATTCTAAAGGAGGCGTCTAAAGTACTTGGTATTTTTTCACAAATGTGTTTTATGACATTTGGTGACGTCTATTTGACTTGCCTGCTGGCTGATGTGTACGATAACTGCATCAGTCTCTATGAAACTTCTTATAACAGGGAACAGTATAACATTTTGCCATATCGGGAATTGTGATTATACTATAATGGCCCACCACTTCTGGTACTTCCTATACAAATTGACAGATTTTTTGGAAATACAATTTTTCCAACAGCTGCTAAATCGCAGACTGTACCAATCGAAATTTTTGTAAATTTTATTGTTTCATAACGTATGTTAAAATTTGGAAAAAAAAGTGCCGATTAACTACACCCTTTCTGTTAGCTACCTTACAAGCGGTCGATTTAATTAACTCATACATTTCTAGCTTCGGGGACATTCCACGCAAAGAGACCGATTTATCGGAATTAAATTTTCCCTTCGTAAAGCCTAATACTTTCAGCTGCATTAGACTTTAATGTTCGATAAAATTTGAAAGAATCGAACGGATAATGTTGCGCTTTCTAAAACCTCCTACATTACATAATTTATTCATATCTTCCTTTTAATTGGATTACATTTGGTATAATTTGACATAATCAAGCGTTTATCAAACTTAGTATTGTGCAAGAAAATGGTCTGCATTTTACTCCTTCCAATTAATTCATAGTATTTGGCTAAAATTTATGTATTTTTTATTTGTTTATCTCTTATTTCACTGCTAGAATAGTCTCGATTTCAGGATGACAATCTCAATTATCAGCGGTCGCTATCGTTCGCAACAGGAGCTGTCTGTAGTCTAGTTTTAGATGCATGTTTTACTTGGAATCCATATAACCGGTCAAAGTCGAAATGTTTTCTTTCCTTTTTGTTTTCTGTCACATCTTCCACTACCGATAAAACCATAATTTTCGTGATCACAAAATTTATGTGTAGATATGTTGGACCTGATATCTGTTTTGTAAAGTTTGGCGATTTTAAAGCTGTACGCGGTGCTATTTTTAATTTTTACTCAAATCGGAAATATTCATCTCGGATAGAAAAATAGAATTTATGGAGTTTTTTATGATTTTCGACTTGGATTAATTCAACAACGTTATGCTTATAAACATGTCCCAACTTTTGGCAATAAAACACAATCCTGACAACGCATTTCACTGGGTTTCAGAATTCGGTCGTGGTTGTTGAAGACTTCCTAAAATCGACCCATGTGCAAAAACATACCTTGCTTTGCAGTAACTGATATTGCTAGATCGCCATGTGGTTTATCATGTGCCTGTAGCAGTCTGAGGCATTTGCATCATAATCTTGTACTGCGCGAAGATTTGCCCGACAATTTGTCAATTCTTCAAAAAAAAAAAAAAGGCTTATAAGGGCAAGTCCAATGAAATATTCGAAAAATTCGATCACGATGTGTCAAATGACGTTTATAAGATCGTGACAATCGACAAATCGTGAATTTATGTTAAGGTGTGGAAAAGAAATTAACACAATTTTGACATGACGTTGAATACCCTTATAAAACACAATTCTTCTCAAATTGGCGGAAGCTGGGCGCTCCTAATCGATTGCTGTATTTAGATAACCCAATTATTGACAGGAATTAGTAGTTCGCCCGCGAAAAAGCAGCTTGTAGTAGGTGACTTTCCGTCAATGTCACCAACTAAAGAGCAAAATGTTCCTCGGCATCGATCCTGGTTTGGCCACCATTTTGCGTAGGGTCACCGCAATCTGACTACGAGCGTTTTCTACTGACAGTGTCGTAAATGATCCACTTTTCCTCATCAGTCACCATTAGAAGTAGGTAGATTCTGTTGCGATTCACATATGATAATTGATATATAAGGTCATTTGTTTGGCTTAACTCAAGTGGCGCCCTTACATCGAGCTTTTTTTGTATCCAGTCTTGTTCGAATGATTCCAAATGGTTTTTTTTGTGAAAAAATTTTCTCTTAAACAATCAAAACAAACGATTGGGTTTGATGGTTTCCATTATTCTATCGGTATTTTCAATAATTGGCTTTTCAGAGAGTGATGGTGCATCTTTGACATCAAAATTACTGGAATGGAATCGATGGACGCACAAATTAAGCGTATTTGTCCAATAAAGTATCACGACCATATTTCGTGACCATGTTCATATTTTCAGCTTGGGTTTTTTGTTTTGATCGAAGTAAAACTATAAAATGTGCCGTATTTCCTCTTTTTGCTGGAGTCCATCTTTGACACGGTCTCAAATAATAAATACTGAGTCCAGCAATCATAAAACTGCTTGAATGGAAGTTTTTTTTTTAAGCACGACATTGTATCTTTCTTATGCCATCTGGTGTGACTCGATCATACTTATACAGGGCTATCCATTTTTCGGTAAAGCTAAACAAGGCTCATAAAGCTATAATTTCGATGAAACTTTTATAATATCTTTATTATATTATTATAATGCTTGGAGTGTCTCTGGATTGGTTACAACAGTGGATCATTTTGCAGCAGTTTACGACCACTTTTTTGCATATTTCGGGCGGTACGTTTGAGGATTATCCGCGTAAACACGGTCTTTGACGCAGTCCCACAAAAAAAAAAAAATTATCGGCGTCGAATCGCATGATCTTGGTGGCCAATTGACATCTCCAAAACGTGAAATTACGCTTTCCTCTTACAACTTACTTCTCATGCAATAAAGCCAACATCGGTAGTATCGAATCACATTTGAATCACCATTTTTATACTAAGTTTAAACTACTTTTGCGCGTTCTTCGGTTCTTAAACAATCCATATTCATAAATACCAAACCTTTCACTAAATAAATAACACTTCAGATGACTGGTATTTAACAGCTGACAGCCTTGTCAGACAGGGGGCAATTTAAAATGCAGATGTGCAGTCGGTGCACATCGTGAGATACAGATTATTAAATACATTTGTGGAAAAAATAATAGCGTAATAATGTGGTACAACAAAAATACAACTCACGTATCAAGTTAGTCTTTAAAATATGCGAAATCTTTGACCAAATGTGTTTTATGATTTTTTGGGCTGATTAAGCGGTGTCCGTCTGTCTGGTTTCTTGTCTGGTAGACACTTTAACTGCCTTTTATAGGAATTCTTGAAACTCGACATAGCCTAATATTTGTGGGGTTGCAACCGGGAACCATAAATAAACTATATCTATAAATTATATATAGATTTCCTTAGATGGTACCTGAGAATAAAAGTGGACCGCATTATCCGTTTTAGGATTTAGATTTATTTAGGCTGTCATTTCTACTACGTCTAATTCAAATTGCCTTATTTAATCCATATACTCCTGCATTCGTACCTTTTATTCAGCTGTACTTACCGCAGTATTGTGTATTAATTCAAAATATTTGGTGATGACAACCAAGCTTTTTATATATAACGCCTTTTTGGCACTCCTCGCGCTTGCACCAAGGTAACAGTGTGTTGGGCGAAAATATTTCTAAGTCATCTCACCTGACTGAAATTTCTGTGCATTTTGTGCTATAAGAACAGCTGGATTTTTCTAATACGGTTGAATCAGCAACCGGGTTATCTAAAAAGACTAAGTTTGAAGACAACAAAAACCCGGTTTTCCGAAACCACCAATTTCGATATATCATTAAGTCTTAAAGAATTCATTGGCATGTTACCATTCTCCTTGTTTGCAATCAGAAAAAAAAATTCATCCAAATTTCGTCACCCAACAAAGTTTACCAAAGTTATCGCATCAGTTTTGCAAGGAATCACCATCACCATCATCATCAGCATTGTAGCAGACATCGTCGTAGTCGTCATTGTCTGTATCAGACATCATCACCAGTAGCAAAAGTGACAACTACAGCTGCAATGGTGGCATTGGCGAAACTTCTTGTAAAACCAAAAGCACTGATGATGGAGCAAAACAAGATGATGTCGGCATTAACAAATAATGACAATAAGGACATGCAGGACATAATGAAAAAATCCAAAAAGTAGTTCCATTTTCATTTTTTTCTGCTTTTCTTTTTGGTTCTTTGCGAAACAAACAGCACGAGGAAAATCTGCAACTTGAAAAAACAAAAAGCGAATCCTTTAACTCTGAATGTGCCAGCCAGCCCCTACCAGAAGTAGGAAAGCAGCATCAAAGAGGAGATTGTTAAGCCGGGCATAACAGCGACATCAGCCAGTCTGCGTTGCCAATGGTACCCCCATGAATTACAAGTGAAATGTCATACATGCTCGTACGAGGAGTACACATGACAGCAAAATATGCTGAACTCTGTCCATAATGTTTGGCGATGGTGCCTGGCCATTACTGCTCTATGGGGGGCACTGCGCAATTTGATGCATACATAAGAGTACATATGCGGTTGTACAGAGATCATTTGGAGCATGATTAAATTTCAAATGAACATGAATGAGATTTGAAAATTATTGAAACGCAATTTTCAGTGACATTATGATAATTGTGTCACCAGTGGGAAATAAGTGAATGTGGAACTTTTTTCGCAGCACATTTAGAGTTTCTGTTAGAGATTCTGGTATCGCCATTTGTGAATAGAAAATGTCGACAAATTGGAATCGCTTCCAGGGGATGAACAAAAACGATTTTTAGCTATTTAATATGTAGATCGTATGGCAATTATATATAGGTAGTCTTCAGCAGGGCGGCAACTATCATGACTACAAATTTGTTTTTTTTTTTTTGTATGGTTTTTACCTTTATATGATTGCCTTTATGTGATTTGCAAAACGAAATGTTGAGTGGAAAATGGGTAATAACACTGTAATGACTGA
>JAHXMU010000324.1:42795-79653 GCA_019455685.1 Philornis downsi
ACATCGCCACACATTCTACTGAATCATCTTCACTACGCTGTTTTTGCTCTATTGAAAGCAAGCGCAGCACCCATTTTGTGCACAGCTTTCTCGTTTTCAAATCAAATCTTCGCCAAACACTCTACTGAAACATCTTCATGTCGCTGGGTCGCTGTTTTTGCTCTATTGAAAACAAGAACGGCACCCATCTTGCGCACAGCTTTCTCTTCTTCAAACCTTCAGTCAACATACGATGTGTAGCACTTTTCGGAATGCCTATCATTTCAGCTAGTTCACGCATCTTTAGCCATCGATCATCCAATACTACTTTGTGGATTTTATTAACCGTGAATGGCGTGGACACCTCATTTGGTTGACGATTACCGTGTTCGTCTTGGCAGCTTGTACGGCTTCGTTTAAACTCAGCTATCCAATATTTTACAGTCGTAAACGAAGGAGCAGACTCCTCCAGAGTAGAATTTTGCTCGGCTTTAATATTGGTTGGACTGACTTCTTTTATATGGAAATATTTATATACATAACGCTGAGTAATTTTTCAAAGTTTACAAATTCACTGAGATCGTGTACTTTGATGGCTCAAATAAAAACTGTAAACAACGTGGGGTGCCTTGAAACTTAAAACATATGTTTTATAAGGTTGCCACTTTTTACCAAAATATTTTTTTTCCTAATTACTGGCACCACTTATACGTCAGGTAGGATAGATTTGGTACCACTCTCATAATCCATATGTTTTTACACCCCTGCAATTAAACAATTGAAATCAGAATCCTGGAAATTTACTCAAATTGCAAAGGAAATCAACTTCTGATGCAATTTTTAACTAAAATGTGGATTCACGCGTACAAAGTAGCGGAGACCAGCTGATATTATATATAGCTTCAATCCTTCATATAAATGCATAATGATTTTTAGAAAAATTATCCATTAAATTGTTTGTCACTCTCCCCAATTAACCCATTAATAATATGCGTTAACTACGGCTGTCATTAAGTCTCCTTATTCATATGCTGGCTTTTTCCGAATAATTATGCAGCTTATTAAAATAAAATAAAATATGATATGAACGAATATCAAAGCAAATGACTACTGCATCATTTAATTTCTATACTTCACACGAGAGCTCTTCAAAAGTTTGCTCCTCTTCAAAGTTGCAACTATGGACCATTAATTTTTGCCATTTTTTTTATTCGCAATGGGATAACTGTAACTTTTAAACAATCTGAACAACTTCACATTAAATTGACTTGACTAGAAGTACGCGCGTGGTTGATTGTTAATGGCCACAGCGAACAGGAGTCGGAACAACAACGGCAGGAGTCGGTGCCTTTTAATCCTGCCATAGTCGGGTATATTGGTGTTTTATTTCGTTGTTGTTGCTGCTGCAGTTGTTTGCTATTGAGTTATTTTTACTTATTATTATGACGTGGCTGATGCCAGGCATTCCATCGGTGCATCAGACCATTTCATTTGCAACTTCTGTGGCATAAATCATAATAATAACTCCATTTGAAAGCCATCTTTTTGTGTCCGTCTTTTTATGTTGATGTTGCAGATGATGATGCTGATGATGATGAGGACGATGATGGTAATGATGATGTCGCTGATGATGTTGTATATTTTGTATATGTTGCTGATGATTCATGTTGTACAATTATGTTGCATGTAGCATCGCTATGCGGCTTCATACATATTTAAAGTTTCGTTTTGTATTCTCTATGTATTCATTTATTTTGTATGTGAGAGCTATACAAAGAATTTATAGGAGAACAAGAAGAGAAAAAACAACTCCACAGATGTGCAACGAATCATATATAATTTTTGTGAGTTTTCAAACAACTTTTATGATCCTGTTTTTGTGCTGGCTCTTTCTTTGTATGCACAATACATGTATTGGGGCTCATTCTATGTTTTTCTGTAGACCCATAAAATGGACTCATACATTTGCACAACAAATAGACATATCGCTAACAAAACGTACTCACACACTAAAAAGTCTACGGAGTTAGACCTGTTTTTTTGATACACTGTTCGAAATGTTTACTAAGTTTGTGATTCGATTGATAATATCTGGAGCAGCATGGTGCGCTGTATATTCAAATTCAAGTATTTATAACTTCTCAGTGGAGTTAAATAAAACCCACATAAAGCTATGATTTCGATGAAACTTTTATTTGATTATATTGCTTGGATTTTGTCATTATATACGAAATATAATGTCGTTTAAATGACAGCCTTTGAATTAGTTGCAGAAGTGGATCCTTTTGAGGTTCCCCCAGCGTCATTTCTGAAAAAATACCACTCAATTACACCTCCACATACCATAACGCGCACCGAAAAATCACTTTTTTTGGATGCAATGGGTTTTCAACAGTCACTTCTTGGTTCTCCGAGCCTCATATGCGACAATTTTGCATCTTGTCTTAACCACCGAGTGCGAAATAAGCTTGATCGCTGAAGAAACTTTTGTTCGATTGAAAGCCCACTTTTGATTCAACACTTTTGTAGTAAGTTTTAATTATTTGTATGCATTTTTCGGTTGTTAAACGATCCAAATTAGTAAATGCAAACATTTCACTTACTAAATAACATTTCAGATGACAGGTATTTAACAGCAGACAGCCTTGCCAGACGAGCGATTTTGAAATCATTAAATGGTTTACCCTATACTAAAGCACAAGCACAAAATCACGTGAAACTTGTTATTCATTGTGGTTCTTGGGTTGAACAGCGTATTAGACTTTCTCACAATCACTAAGTTATAAGCATTTCTTTTTCTAGACTTGCCAAAAGCTATCTACTGTTCAAAGTTTATTACTCCTAACCGGGAGGAAGTTCACTTCATACGAGTGACTTCAAAGGTACTTTGAATGATAGAGGAAGTAAACCCTGAAGAAATTTTTGAAGACAATATGGTTCTTGCCTCAAAGGTACTTCGACTAATCCTTCCGGGTTCAGTCTAAGTTCGCCAAAGCGGCGCTGACTGCCGCAAATGCAAATAAAAACAGTCTCATGTCTGATGGCACACCGTCAGTAAGGCTTTCAAAGCGAGACTCACGTTAAACTACCACAATTGATTGATTGTTCAAAGGTTATTCCTAAATTCAAATTTGAATGAATTTCTCGGCATTAACCCTGAAGAATTATAAGTTTTGTATCACTCTGCGCAAAGAAAGGATTATGGTTGTGTTTTATTTCCTAAACCTGGTTTCTTGGTCTACATTTTCCGAATCCTTAAGAACATTGAGTTTGATGTATGTGTATCAGACTTTTTGCCGGTTTCGTCGAAAGTATTACATGTTACAGCCACCTATCGGACGTTTTCCTATACATAATTTGCATTGTAGTCGAAATCTTTTGTTGCGATATATTCTTCTAAAAACAATTTAGACGTACTTTTTTATCATTTTATGTTTTCAACTGTCTTGCGACGCAAGTTGAAAAAAGTACCTCCATATTCTATATACCTTTCATAATTCGTCTCATCTAGTTTCGGTTATGTTTCAAGAGCTTGGCCCTTCTAATGTATACGACGTCTTTTATACATCGTCGATTGAGCTCGTCGTCAAACATGAAATGTTTTGATTTATTTACATAACTTGCCTCAATCAAATCAATTGCTGCATTTTGATATGTCCACGTCGATGTCAATGCATAACTCATGAGTCTCATAGAATTGACCCATCCGTTTGTGCCGTAACCCGAGATTTTGCATCATATAGCTAGAGAAGTTCAACTAATTTTCCGCACTAATCGGGTTGTACGGAATCGGCTTCAGTCTTTCGCTTGGCTCAATTTTTTTTTTTTTTTTTGCTTTTTGTTTTTGCAACAGTGAAAAGTTTGCCATTTACGAATACAGATCGTTTAATAAGCGCAGAAAGCATACAAATACACGGATATATCTCAAACAAACCGCCCGAAATATGCGAAAGAGTAGTGGAAAACTACCTCAAAAGAATCCACTATTGCAACCAAACCAGAGGCGGTCATTTAACTGACATTGTATTCCATACATAATGGCAAAGTCCAAGTTTTGTAATGAAATAAAAGTTTCACCGAAATCATAAAGCTATGACTTGTGTGTTTTATTCATGATGATGTGCGTTTTTATTTAACTTTACTTTTAATAGGTAAATCTGTATTTTTTTTTTTTTGTGAAAATCAGTAACATTATTGATACAGTAATATTTCGTTAATCGTTCAAGACCGCACGAGAACAGCGGAAATCGCAAGGAATCAAACATTACAACGATAAACCATTTTATCGGTAAAATTAAAGCAAGCAAGCCGGATAAATAAAACGCCCCTATTGTTCCGTTTTCTTCTGTTATTCCATATGTTCCACTTAATATTTTGTACCTAATATTTAAGCCCTCAACTCTCAGTCAATAATAAATAAGTTATATGCCTATTAAAGGGTACCATCTCAAATTCATTTCCGCCAGACCGGCTCGTTATACATCACACACCCGTCCTCCCTTTATTGTTGACACTAAAATTAAATGCTGCCATTTTGGATAGAACACAAAAAAGTAGAACTGCTGGCTTACCACAAATCCCAAAAAATAGCAAAACTATAGCTTGCATCATGAAGTACGATAGCATGTAGTAGCAGTAGCAGTAGCAGTCCTAGTAGTTATTTTACAATCTGAATTTACTGCAATTGTATGTTCGTTGATTGTTGTGTCGTCTGTTGTATTGGAGTGGCAACATCTGTAGTGGTCGTAGTGATACGTTCGAGCAGCGGCAGTAGTTGTAGTAGTGGTTGCAGTGGCTGTTCTGGTCGTATAAATATGCCTGGAGGCAAAACATGACATAGAACTATTACACATATGTATTATACTATGTAAGTAAGTGTGTGCCTGCCTACATAGCAGACACTTTTGTGTTGTATGACTGGCTATCACATCAGATGTCTGTTTAAAAAATGTTGCTAACGAGACACATGTAAACGGCTTTCGTATATGAGTTATTTCATGTGAAATGATTCAAGAAATTCAAGAGATGTTTGACATTTTTTTCTTATCAGCTAATATTATAGATATTAATTAGCTAGTTGGCATTTTGCATATATTTTCTATAAAATTATTTAGATTATTCAAAGATGACATAGGGCCACTCCCTCATGAACCATCAGTCATGCCAATTTTGCTATCTATTTTGCTTAGTAAAAGCAATTGAAAGGTAATTCACCTTTTAAAATTCTATGAAAATACATTTTAGAAAACAATTAAAGCGACAAGTGGAAACTGATTATTATTTGCAAACATTGTTTATCTGTCGTTTTCCTTCCTCTTTTTTTTAATGGATTTCTGAACATGATGAAGGTACTGTACGTTAGGGTGGCAAGGAACTCACGACTACGAATTTTAATTTAATTTAAACCAGAACTTGAGAAATAGAGAAATCAAATCAGAAAACAATTTAGATTTTTTCAGTTTCTGTTAGGTGCTCAACTAAGTTTTCGCTTAATTTTTTTTGGATAAAAATGCAACTTTATTATAAAAACGTCTTTACAAATGATTCCTTCAAAGCATCGACCTTCACCAGCTGCTACTTTTACCCATATTTCTGGCAAAGCTCGAATTCCGTCACAGTAAAACTGTTCATCTTTTGAGGCTATCCATGAATCTAGCCATTCCTTGATGTCGTCATATGAGTGAGTGAACTGCTGGTCAGCCAGACTGTGTTCCATCGATCGAAACAAGTGATAATCGAACGGGGCAATATCTAGAGAATGTGGCGAATGATGTAAGACTTCCCATTTTTGAGTTTCCACGTTGGCTTTAACGGGTTTGGCCACGTGAGACCGCGCGTTGTCATGCTAAAGAATCACTTTTACATGCCTCTACGCGTATTGTGGGCGTTTCTCGCACACAATACTTAGCACTATTACACTAATTGAAGTCGATACCGATCATCAGTGATGGTTTCGTTTCAATAGTTTAGTTTCAATAGCTCGTAATAAATAACATCGACCTGGTCCCACCAAATACAAATACAAAGCATAACCTTTGCAGCGTGAATATTTGATCGAGGCGACGACGTAGAAGAATAACTGGGCAACCCCTAATGGCTTCCTTTTCTTTGGATTACTGTAATGAATCCATTTTTCTTTACCCTGTGTGCCATCGAACGGAACAAGTAATAATAAGACGGCACAATATCTTCAGAATATAACGGATGGGGTAAGACGTCCCATTTTAGCCTTTCCAGGTGAGGACGAGCGTTGTTATACTGAAGTACCACTTTTTCGTGTCTCTACGCCTATTGTGGGCATTTCTCGCGCAGAGCTGGGCTCTATCGCATTAATCGAAGTCGGCATTAGTTCCCAGTGTTGGTTTCGATTGGTCTCAACAGCTCGTAATAAATATCATCGACGTGGTCCCACCAAATACAAAGCATAAATTTCGCAGCGTGAATATTCGGCCAAGACGACGACGTAAGGCGGCCCCTATGATTTTATTTTCTTTGGATTGATGTAGTGAATCCATTTTCATCACTCATTACAGCACGATAAAGAAAACGCTTCCTTTTTTGTTGCTGAAGCAGCTGTTCACAGTCGAAAAAACATCGCTTAACATCTCTTAGCTTCAACTCATAAGGAATCCAAGTTCCTTGCTTTTGAATCATTCTCAACGCATGCAATCGCTTGAGAATGGCTTGGAGGGTAACTCCTAATACCGAAGCAAGCTCTACCTGTGTTTGACACGGATCCCCATTAAGCAATGCCGTCAATTCAGTGTCTTCAAAGGTTTTTCATCTTTGTTCACGTGAACGGTCGTCAACATCAAAATCATGGACGGAACCAATCTTGACACGTTGTTTCACTTAACGCAGCATCTCCGTAAATGTTTTGAAACTCTCGATAAGCTTCAGCCGCCGTTTTCTTCGATTGAAAGAAGAAAATTAATATTTCGCGCATATCACGATTCATACATATTGACACAACCAAAAGAATATGACGTCAAAAGAAAATCAGTATTGTGTCGAGGCGATATGTTTATCACATCCCTAAGCTTGGCTCTTGACGTTTAAGTTATGGCAGAATCGGCTAGCAATTACAGCTGGCGCCATCTATAGGCAAACAGCGAGAACTTGGTTACGCACCTAATACTAAGTAAGTCTAAATTTAGATTATACAATCTGATTCGCTTTCCGACATAAAGGAGGAGAAAGTAAAAATAATTTTTAATCAAATCATATTTCCAATTTATGTTTCTTCTGCCAAGACATATTGGCATTAGAAAGGCTTAACGGTTATGAATAATTAAAATGGAAATGGAAATAAATGTTGTAATTCCAGTTCTAACTTATTCATTTCGGATACTGAGACTAAAATGTCGGTACCTCATTGCATTCTACTTCCCACATTTGAGTACTTGGATATAGACTCCATATTTGAAACTATAAAACATATCATATTTGAATTACAATAGTTATTTCGCATAAAATCGAATCAAATTCTGCCCACCAGTAAAAATTTTTAGTTTCTCGGCGATCCTAATGCTGGCAGTTTGATTATGCTTTCTCGCCAATTGTAGTCATCTCCTGAAGAAATCGTCCACCTCAAAAATTCGTGTTATACTATGATGGAGATAAAGTAGGAATACAAGATGGCCGTGGCGTAACGATTAGTATACTCGACTGCTTATGATCTCCTTTATCTTGCAATCAAGATTCTAAAATATTGTTTTTCTTTTGATGACGGTCATTTCTATGTGCTGCTGAATACTTCGTGTAGTGTAGCAGTCGAAGAGTCTATGAAAAACTTCTTAAACCAACATTCGGAATCGTCATCAAATTATAGATCCTCTCATTGAATGTTCGATCGTTTCTCATGTCCGATTCATGGAATGCAAAGAAATTTGTTTTAAATACGAATTTAACTTGTTTTTTTTTTTCTTTCTTAGGTTCTTTAAAGTCTCTTCAATGGCTCATCGTTAAAGTTAGTTGCATGCCGTATGATTTTGTACAAATTGTCCCATATGTTGCGTTACCTCTACTTTCATATCTCATTCAAGTTTTATAGCCAAAAAGTAATGTGTCGAGACATTTGAAAAATGTGTATTTTCCTCATAGATTCTCAGCAAGAAACCAACACCAGCAGAGGCCCCAGCACCACCATATTGCAGTAGTAATGTGTTATATTCAGCTTCAATTTTTTTTCGTCCTCGTTCATCTTTTCCACATGTCTAGTTATGTGTGTATTTGTGTGTGTGTGTTTGTGTGTGTCTATCTGACCGTACGTCTGTCTGTCTTGTCTAGTAGAAATTTTTCTTGTTAAACTTTTAGGAGCCATAGTTAGTTAAATGATGACTGCCGGTTACTTACTCGCACTGTGTTAGCCATTGCCAGCGAGTGTTCTCATCTGTTTGCAGTTGGCATTCTTTGAGAAATATCCTCGTCTACTCCTTTTTTTCTGTAGCTTTATCTTAGGTAGTAGTTATTCATACATGAGATTTATACTACAACTTCAGCGTATGACTCGATGCACAGACTTGAACATGAATGGGATGATGTTAGATTTTTGTATAGAAATCTACTTTAGTTGTTTTCATACAAAAGCTCTCTTGTGCTCTTTTTTGTCCATTGAGCTTCTGTTGTACTCATGTGCAAAATCATCACACTTTTCTGTCAATTTAGTTGCTGTTGTAGCCAAAGAGTTTAGCTTTAAAAAGAACTGCAAACATTGAGACATTCCTACCTTTAGTCCCTTTGTCTGTTGGTCCATCTCAAGTTATATTCATATTTCACTCTTTCATCCATTTTTCTATTCAATGCAGGTTTACTTTTAAATTGAAAGGATTTTCCTATTTTCCTCCATAAGCGAATGGACGAGGGTTGAGTGATTCTCTTGCCTCTGTCTCTTTCAGTTGTGTCTGTCGTTGTGTTATCCTTCATGTGCTGTTGTCGACATCCTTTTGATTGTGAAAAATGCCTAAAGAAATTGTTTGGTTTAAGAATTAAATCTCATTTAACGATAATAAGATTTATGTTGGACATTTTTTGGTGAAGCGGGCGCAACAACAAGACAACAAAAAAGGAAGAACATTTTTATCTCCTGTTTAAGGATATTTTGGAAATGAAATTTTCATATTCTAGTGTTGGTGTTGTTTGTCTTGCTGCTGATGAAGGCAAATTTGGTTCTATGTCTAGACTGCATTTGAAAGGAGCTGAATGAATGTCCCTGCTAATTGCATAAACGTCTGACTAAAGGCATTAAGTTGTAGACAAGACTATTTCCATTACCAAGAGGATATTTGTTATTTAGAGATTTGGGAAAATTATCTTGTTCGAACGATAATAATATAAGAGCTGAAATTTGTTGGTCAATGTGTTGGGAACCGAATCGTAGTTGTTATCTGTCTGTTGTTTTTTTTTTCATCTTTAGATGATAGTCTTATATTTAAACCAGAGTCACAGCATGAATTATTACTCTACCATTTCGAGTGTTTTAATTTATAGTCGTACGGAAAATGCAATTCCCTGGAAAAGAAACTAAGAAATTAATTAAAATAGGGATCTGTTGGGTTCCTTATCTATCTCCTGTGATGAGTAAAAAATCTTTTTAAATATAAATATAGGGTGGTGTAACAATTCTGCTACAGTAAAAAATTCAAATATTTTTTTTTTCTTTTATATCAATGTATTTTATATATTTTCTTATTGTATAGAAAATTCAATTTTATTTTAATTGGTTTAATTGATTTTGAAATTGATAGACTATAAATGACCTTTATGCTCATTCACGCATATGTGATACCTGATCAGGAAATTATTAATTGAGGTCTGGAGGGTTGAAGTCGGGATAGCCTCAATTATTGTTTTAATGGACTGCTTCAATACAGTCAAATTCCTTGGTTTCATTTTGTACACCTCTTCCATGACATAGCCCCATAAAAAAGTGTTGGAGGCAAGCAGAAAGGGGAGTTTCTGAATATTAATTTGTTTGAGAATTTTCGTTGGAACTCCGCCATGACCATTCTAACTATGCGTGCAGTTGCTCAATCTTGCTGCAATCAAATGCTGTTAAAACGGATACATCTTTAACGCAGTTATGGGTAAAAAACTGCTTCAACATCTTTAAATAACTGCCCTCATTGGACCCCGTTCTGTGTTTGCAATACAATTCGTGCGCCACGCTGTACATAAAACTGGGCTACAGTTTTTTTTCATGTAAAAATACCGAGTTTTAAGCTAATAAAGCATCATATGCGGGAAGCTGTAGTTTTCTTTTTAATATAAAAAAATCTGCAGCTGAAAAGCATCGGCAGAAGCATATGGCGAGATTGCTGTAACTGGGAGAAGTTATCGTGAGTGGTCTCAAAACTTTAAGAATGATGATTGTGGCGTCGAAGACAAGGAATATGACGGCAAAACGAATGTGTATGAAGACGAGGAATTGGAACCACAATTGAGGAAGGTTTTGTGCCAAGCGCAAGTAGAACTTGCAGTCACATTCAAAGTGACTCAACAAGCAATTCCATAAAACTCAAAATGGTCGACAATGATTCAAAAGGAAAGAAAGAAATTGGGTTCCTCATAAGTGGTTAAATGTCTATTGTCAATATGTGAAATGGTACGTGCCAGTAATAAAAAACCATACTATTCTATTGAATAATAATGCTTGTCAACATGTCGTCGATCTAAATCTCAATTTCGAGGCACTACCCCACCCTAAGATCCATCATGCAATGCCTCTTCCGGTTATTACCACCTTTTGAATAGGTTAAAGCCATCAAAGTTTGGACCGATTCTTGTACAGCCTCAATAGATGAAATTTTTTGGAGACTGTCGTATACGAGTACGTTCAAAATTCTCATTACAAGGCGAAACTATAAATCTATAAACCAGTACACAAATTTCAGTTGGATGAAATTACTTACCTCCATGCGGCGTTCCTTAGCATTGGTGCAAATGTGTGTGAGGGGTACCAGAAGGAGCGAAATAAATTCCTAGGCTTTCACCAAAAAATGCCCTGAATTAGTCATCATAAAACAGGCACACACGTTATAGAGGGACCATTAATTTTTACTAAACCCGACAACTCGTATATGTGGTTGGCAAATTATATGGGAGGTACCAGAAACGGTGCAATTTTTCGGTTCGTTTATTCAAATTATATTAAGGATTATAACGTAATTCTATTAACAAAACTTCTAAGTTACTGAAGCTTAATGAAATGTGGATTAAAAGAGAAAAATCGAATTTCTATAAATCGGACAATATGTAGGGAAGCACCAGCAAGGGTGTGGCAATGCAGTCCATGTCCATTATCAGCATTAAGTTCATTAAGTTTATTGTGTGAGCCAGATTTGACTGAATTTAGTACAACTTCTTGAAAGATATAAAACCAAAACTATGGACATTAAATCGGTTGTTCAGATCGGAATTGCCTGAAGGGGCATCGTTATTTTCTTTCAAGTTTTACGGAGAATTTTGGGAATGAATTATAGGGAATTAAATGAGGTTGATATACTGATTTCGGGCTTTCGATTTTGATATCCTATGTTTATTTAAAGTAGATACGAAATTTGTTTTTGGTTCGTATTCAAAACAACAATTTTTTTTTATATATTAACTCGTTTTTTTACGTCAAACGAAATCCCAGTGAATTTCTAAACATAGAAAAAATTGGTAACCGTTATGTAATTCAATATTTTCTCAGGCCTCTGGCCTCTGTCCAATCATTATTAAAGCCGAGTAGAGTCTACTCGGGGGGAGTCTGCTCCTTCGTTTACGACAGTTAAATATTCGGTATCAGAGTTTAGACGAGGTCATTCGAGCTGCCAATTCGAATACCATAATGATTGATTAATTCAGGTATCTACGCCACACAAGGGTATGAAAATTCACAAAATGGCTTTTCTATACATCGTATATTAACCGAAGAGTTGAAGATAAGAAAGCTGTGCGCAAGATGGGTGCCGCGCTTGCTTTCAATAGAACAAAAACAACGTCATGAAGATATTTAAGTAGAGTATTTGGTGATGTTTCATCGTAATAAAGCCGAATTTTCGCGTTGATTTATAGCCATGGATGAGACATGGGTTAAACACTTCACACCTGAGACGAAGGAACAGTCAAAGCAGTGCACTGGAAAGGGAGAGTCGTGTTCAAAGAAGGCGAAGACGACAAGGTTGCGCCGTCTGTTTTTTAGGATGCCCAGGGGGTTATTTTTATGGATTGTCTTCAGAAACAAAACATCGTCAGCGGATATTAACAAATATTATGCTAATTTGTAGCATCGTTTAGGTAATCAAATTATTGAAAAAAAAGAACACATTTGGCGAAAAAGAAGGTGTAGTTTCATCAAGACAATGCTCCAGTTCACACATCCGCTATTGCAATGAACAAAATTAATGAATTAAAGTTCAAACTGCTTCATCTCGCGCCTTATTCAGTAGAATTAGCTCCCTCGGACTATTTTTCTATTTCCAAGCGTGAAAAAATGGCTGGTCGGTAAAAGATTTGCCAACAGTGAAGAGATGGACTCGGCGGTTAATGACTATTTTAAGGAACTTGACCGTTCTTACTATAAACAGGATATGTATAAAATGTATCGAGTTAAAACGAGATTGTGTTGAAAAATAAAGGAAATGTTTCGCAACTTTTTTGTGTCTTCTTTGTTAGGTTGGCTAGTTTTGGGACTTTTCTCATATCTCATTCAATCGCACTGAGTTCAAAATAGTTGAGGATGCATCAGCCGTTAATTGAAACTAGTTGTGGAAATGAAAATATATCACATTAGGTGTCTACCATACAAAGCAATTTAGTAGTTTAATATTAATCGTCCTCTATAACTTGTAAACGGATGGTTTTAGTAAATTATTACTTTGCTTCTTCTACTGTTCTTTAGATGAGACCAAATATTTGGTAAGATCTGAGCTATTTACCATGTCCGTTCTGTGTCCTCTATACTTTTGCAAAAGGATGATGCTTGGAGTTATTAATATGTAAGTCAATTCATCATCATAATTATACTGGGTAAATAATAGTTTTGGAGTTTTCTTTCGTAAATGGTGCCAAGCAAATCGTGTGACTTAATAAGTTAAATCGAGTATATTTATTTCTCTGGCAGTTATTTAGTTTCTGCTGTCCATTGTTTGCTTTAGCTTTCTCTGAAATGAAGGGAATCCTTTATTATTATCCCAAATTAGATATATGAATTTTTCAAAAGACGCTAATAATGTGATGTGAATACATTTCTTCACATACTAAATGATCAATGGAAATTTTCAATAATTGGTGTTTTTTTTTATCTGAATTTCTAGTACCAATACCGACAATTATAATCAAGCAATTATTTATAGCTTATATTCAATGATATAACTATAATTATACACTGACTGTATAATAGCTGCTTTGTACTCAAAGCTGCTAACAAATGTATCTTGTTTGCAGTATGATAGCCGGCAGCTTTGTGCGTCATCGTCGTTTTTTTTCTTCTTTTTTTGCCTAGGAAATATAGTTTTACACACGCTAAAACCTAATACAGTCGAACCCGTCAAACTGACCACCCTCACAAATTCATCATTCATCTCTATTAAGCGGTTTTTAATTTGGAAAAGTTAATTAAAATCAGGTTTAGTTTCTTTTCGGTTTTGATATTTTAAACTTTTGTAAAGTACATTAGAAATTTATTTCTGGTTAAAACTTGAAACAACAACTCGCCTTACACGGGGTGGCGCAATAGAACGTGCATATTGCATCATCTTTTTTTGCGGGGTAGAAAAGGCGCGAGCGGGGGGCGCCTACATCGTTGGGTTGGCGGGCTCATGGAGTTTTAGTCGCTATGAATCACTTCGACGGGAAGCGTCGCGCATTTTGCGTGCGCGCATTTTACGAGAACTCTCGTTCATATATTGCTACTAGGCGACTATATTGTGCTGAATATGAACTACGGCGAATTAGTGAAGCTCCGAGTGCTAATTTGATTAAAATATGGGTAAAGCGTTTTGAAGAGACCGGTTCAACATTTAAACCACAAGCAAATGGACCAAAGGACCAAAGACAATGTTGGGAGAGTTATGGAGCCAGTACGAGGAAATCCACAAATGTCGACTCGCAAGAGATCGTCTGTCTTACAATTATCGCGACGAAGTTTGCAACGAATTTTAACATTGGATCTTAAACTGCATCCATATAAGCTGCATTTAACACAAGAATTTAAAGAGTCTGACTTCATAGCAAGGCTCGCATTTGCTAATGAAATGCTTAATCGATTTTTCCAATTTTGACAATATCCTTTTCTCTGACGAGGCTCATTTCCTTACGAATGGGTTCGTAAACCGTCAAAATTGTCGTTACTGGAACAGTGAAAATCCCAAAATCAAACACCAGAAACCATTGCATAGTCCTAAAGTAACAGTAGTCCCCACGTAGTCCAGACTTGACGCCTCTTGAATTTTTTTTTTGTTTTTGTGGGGATACCTCAAACACAAAGTCTACAGTAATAATCCAAGAAACATCGTTCAGTTCAAGGAGAATATCCGTGGTGAAATGGCAGCCATTACACCAGTATTACTGAAGAAAGTTTTCAAAAATTTTCGTTTGCGGTTAGAGGAGTGCCGTCGTAGAGAGGGTCACCATTTAGATGATGCTATGTTTAAAAAATAAACTCCATTTATTACTCTACAACGCCTTAGATTTATTTTAACCATACCTTTTGTATTTATTTTTTAATCTATTTTTTAAATATGCACGTTCTATTGCGTCACCCTGTATATTGATTCGATTGTTACCTGAAATGAAATTAGAAACCAGCAGTGATTCTGTTTCTTTATCGAAACGAAACAGATGAAACAGATATTTTGGTTGGAAAACCTGAAACGAAAATGTATTTTTATGAAATTTCGTTTTTTAGTCTGACACAGAACTGAAACCATCCGTTTCTTGGCGCAGAAGAAGGAGCTAAAAATGGTGTAAGTAATTTATTTTCAGAATTTACAACACCAGTCCCTCAGCAATTTTCGCAGCTACTCAAAACTGTTGTCTGTTTTTATATCGAATATTTCGAATATCGAACTGAATCAAAATCAAAATTGTTTGTAATTCCGTTTTGCTTGTACGAAGCAGAAACCAGCAATATCCATTCGATTGTCGAAATCAGAAGAAAAACTCTGGATATTTTTGATTTTAATTCTATATGTAGAAACTGAAACAAATCAAAACCTTTTTCGAATTTAATTTTGTTTCGGTAAAAGAAAAACCTCAAGCTGTATTTTAAGTTGATTTTGTCTGTGAAAATTATATTTTTTTTCTATGAAAATATTACACAAACAAAGGGACAGTTCGGGGATAGGAATATACCGGTCCCGGTCCTCTAGGACATGTAGGTTTCGTGTAGATTTTAGAGTCGTATACATTCAGTCAAAGAAGTAACGAGAATTAGTTAATGTCAAGCACCAAACATTTATTATTTATCCAAATTTATTATGCCGTCTGCAAAGTAACATCCTTCAGAAATAATTTGTTTCTATCGGCAAGGTAAACCAATCATGAAAACATTTTTTAAACGCTTTTTCCGGAAAAGACTGTTATTCTCGCCGCTCATTTTCTTTTAAGTCTTCTGGGTACATAAAACTGTTGTCTGGAAGTGCTCATTTGGATTTTGGAAAAAGAAGCAGTCAGCCGGAGCCCTATCAGGTGAATACGGTAGCTGTTCGCTATAAAATTTATAAAGTTTCCGGCCAGAAGTACATTTACAATGGTAGCCTTATAAGATGGTATACGATTGTAGTGTAAAATTCATGAGAACTCTTTCCTCAATACTGACGTTTTCCGCCACATTTGCTCTACTAAATGCCGTATATTGCTCAAATAATATTCTTTATTTGCGGTCTGATCTTCTGGCAAGAATTCAGAATGCATGAGACCGCAACAGACAAGCAAAGAAAACCTTCAATATGCCAATATTATCCTATATTATCCCAACATTGTTAACGGAGAGTATCAACGTCGCATTAACAATGAGCTGTATGAGCTATATGCCGACATCGACGTGATCAAACGCATTAGTATACTGCGATTGTATTGGCTGGGTCATGTTGTGCGGATGGACCTAAATGTTCCGTCACGGAAAGTTTTCGACAACGAACTCGATGGACGACGCTGAAGAGGGTGACCAAAACTCCGTTGGAAGAACCAGGCTTTTGAAATACTGTCGAAGCTTGGTGCGACGAATTGGAGGAGAAGCGCAGAAGATCGAAGCGCTTGGAACTATTTTCTACGGGTGGCGTATAATAGATAAGGATGTCTATTCCAGTCGCCACCTAACAAGAAGAAGAAGTACGTCTTCAACAAATTTTACGCAAGCGAGTTTTGGGAAAAAGCCTTTCAAACTCAGTCAAACCGAGAAATAAATCGTGTAAAATGGTACAAATGGATTCATGAGATACATACAGAGATGGCAGCCATCACTCTCAAACTTAAGCTACCATTTTCAGTCACCATTTCCTTAACTTTGTCGATGTTAACTTTAGTTGAAGACGTTGATGGTTGACTAAAGCGAGATAAATCTTTCACCATATTTTGCTTTTGAACGAAATCGTGTGCGCAGGGTTTTGAAAATCGATTCTCCCTAAATGTTATTTAATATTTCCCGAGATTCCACACAGGAAATTCCATTTGCGATAGAGAATTTGACACAAATTCTTTGTTTAATCCCTTTATCCATTGGAAAAATCGTAAAACACAATTGAGATGAACTGATAATATCGAACATTCTAAACGAAATTAATGGTGGATCGCGCTCAAACTTCGCGTAGTTAGAGAGGACAGTGGCAACTTTTTAAATGATCGATTTTCACTACTTTTTTTTTTTTTACGGAATGTAAATATCTCATCATTATGAGTTCCAAAAATATTAACTGTATGTTTTCAATCAATGCACTCTCGAGTTTGATGAAATCGTATTGCTTTAATGATTACTGTATCTGAACCGGAAATCGTTTATATCGTAAAGGACCGGATGAAGACTTAAATTGTGGGTCGAAAATTTTAAATTTTACGAATGATCAATACACTTGAATATAAATATATAGGTATATTAATTAATTGTTATACGTTTCACAGCTTTGATAAATAAATAAATACTCTATTTTCAACTTAATATTCCTTGTGTCTGAACATAAAGTGTAAATCAAGTGTTGTATTCATAAACTGGTTTTACTGTATTTTGTTGATTTAATGTTCGCTCATATAGCATTTAAGGTAAATGAATTGATTCATCGCCATTTGTAGCCATATTATGACCATCTATGTCCATCATCGCCCATAGCGTCATTACAGCAATTGCTGGCGAAATTTCTACCGGATTCATTGACAGCAGCAACATCTACATTGATTTTTCTACTCACTATAAAATAAAATAGAAATACAAGAGATACACAACAAAAAGCCGCTGAAATGATTGCAGTAAATTATATTTACTGTAATTTCAGTCTGTTGTTTTTGACGTTATGCTTGAGGTTTCCCCTCGCACATACGATGTAGCCTCCCTTCACTACATTTAGATTTGTAAACTATTTTTGGTCTAAAAACAGGCAGACCTTGAAATTGCCGCAAGCAAATTAATAAATATTGCTCGTGAGTGATTATGACGTTGCACAGTGTTTTAAAATGGTTCTACGCTGTGGTAAAAATCTGCACGTTTTGAAAGATGCTGAATAGGAGTATGATATTTTTGGATATATTTTGATTTAAGAATAGAAAAATTCAGAGAATTTAAAAACAACATTTTTTATATTTCTTTGAAAGTCGAGTTTTTCTCATTGCAGAATAGCAAGAGTCTTACATATTTTGTTCGTTGAGAGATGGCTTTGCCAAGCTTACCGAAGCATCTATTTGCAAGCAGCTCCATTTCCTAATTTCCAGACTTATGTTGTTAGTCTATAACCAAAGTCTGTCACCAGCTAAAATTATAGTAGTATACGTTCATGTAGCACCCCCAACAAATATTCTTTTTTTTTTTTGCTACGAAACACATAACTGGACATTCTCCTCGTTTACGGTTTAAGGTACACTTTCCTCACCTCTCACCAATATTTGAGAATACTGCAGTAACATCTCATAATTTCATGTACATATAAATATGTCCATATCTTTAATGTACTGGAGTAACTTGTGGAATTTGTTAAAGATTGTGCCAGTGGCGTTACTACAGCTTTGTTCATTATCTTCTCTATAATTATGCCGAAGAGGTCATATGCTGTCTCATCAAGGCTTTAATCTTGATACAAAACGAAACATTAAAATCTTTACTTGGCATCATTGAAACTACTAGTGTCATTCCTCAAAGCCCTATCAGACTCACAGTAGTACTGAAACCATCATGGCTTTGTAAAATTTTTGCAGAACGCACCTTAGACCTTCTCCTAGCACACATTCGTAAGAAACTTGTAGGTACCAACTTTTCTTAAAAGTTCATAATTTAATTGGAGTCCAATCGTCTGATATGCTTTCATTTAGCTGTAGCATATTTAAGAGTTATTGCATGTTCACATTGTTCTTAAACCATGATAGTGACCGACCGGGCCTCGATATAACCGATCAACAAGTCTAACAAAAGATTCTTAAACTGACGTTTGGAATCGTCATAAACTCATGGTCCATTCAGCGAGTCTGAAAACAGAGCGATTCAATGTATGAAACTCCCCCATCTAAAGGGTGTCCCAACAAGAACGCAAGATATAAATTTTAAATAAAACACAGGTTTTTAGAAAAAAATCGTGAAACTTTATTATATCTTAAAGTAGACAGAATGAGGTTATATATGGAGCAACACATCGGACAGATGGCCGCCGCGGCTTTGCTGGCACACACGCGAACTTTTAATGAAATTGTCAATAAGCGTTTGGCATAAACGCTGCGGTATTTTATTAACGCAGCGTCCAATTTTCTCTTTTAAGACTTGAGTCGACGTCGGCTTATTCGCGTAAACCATCGACTTCAAAAAACCCCAAAGAAAAACGTCTAATGGTGTTATATCGCATGATCTAGTCGGCCAATTCTGGTCTCCAGAACGCGAAATAACACGACCGGGAAATGACTGATGCAGCAATTGAATCGTTTCTCTATCTGTATGACATGTGGCGCCGTCTTGTTGAAACCACATGCCCTACACATTAATTTCTATAGTTCTAGGCACGAAAAAACTGGTTATCAATTTACGATACCGAACACCATTGACTGTTTGCGCTTGACATGCCTCATTTTCAAAAAAAAGTCCAATGATTCCTCCAGCCCAAAATCCACACCACACAGTGACACGTTGAGGATGCATTTCCTTCTCGTGAATCACTCGAGGATTTTCCTCACCCCGAATTCGACTATTCTGCCTATTGACGTAGCCATCAAGATGGAATTGGGCCTCGTCACGTACAGCTGCGACATTTTCGGTCGATCGACCTGGTCGAAGGCGCATTGTTGTCTTTACATCACTAACAGACCCAGTTTTTGGCAAATTTATCCATTAATCTCTTTAGAGTTGACTCTTTTGGAGCATTATTGTGACCCCAAATTGATCGCAATTTGCGAACTGTAGCCGCAAAACTTTCACCATTTTGGTAAAACAATTTCACAATGAGAATGCGTTGTTCATTCATGTAGCGCTTCATTTTTACTAACCTCGTACCTTCTACTAGCAAACGATAACAATTATTCAAATGTCAAACAATGACACTTTGAATGGCGCCAAATTTAAATCTTGTGTTCTTGTTTGGGACACTCTTTAGGTTCATGAGATGCTAAGGAATTTGTTTTTTTTTTCCTTTGAGCCATTACTTTCTTTCTCTCGGCTTGATAAAGGGAACAATCGATAGGTCTAGTAAAAGCTTCTTAAACTGATGTTCTGAATCGTCATAAATACGGTTCCATCTGCAGGCAAGATCAATGCTTCTGTTATATTTTTAGGATGCGAATGGGTTTATTTTTATTGATTATCTTCAGAAAGAAAACATCATCGACATTGATATTATTGTAATTTATTGTAGCGATTAGGTGAAGAAATTGTGGGAAAAAGGCTGGATGTGTCGAACCAGAAAATGTTTCTTCATCAAGGCAATGATGAAGAAATCACAAATCATCACAAATCCACTATTGTGATGGCAAAAATTAATGAATTAAAGTTCAAATTGTTTTATCACGCACCATATTCGCCAGATTTAGGTCTCTCGGACTATTTGCTATTTCCAAACTTGAAAAAAATGGCTCGGTGGTAAAAAATTTGCAACAATGAAGAGTTGGATTCTGCGGTTGGTTAATATTTTAAGCGTTTGACATTTGTTACTACAAACAGAGTATAGAAGCTATTGAACATCACTGGGAAAGGAGTTCGAGCTAAGAGGAGATTATGTTGAAAAATAAAGAAAGTTTTTCCCAACTTTTTTGTGCCTCCTTTGTCAGGTCGGCTAGTTTTTAGACCGCTCGCGTATTTGGCACTTTGGATGCTTCCTTCCGGGTGTTAGGCTTTTTCCGCGTCAAATGTATATACATACATATATATATATATATATATATATATATGTATGTATTTGGCATGATGTACTAAATATGTCACTCTTCCGGGTGATGGTATAAACATTTGTCTTTGTCGAAAAACATGTTTTAAAGTCCAAGATAATTAACAACTTTTTTTTTGAAAATAAATTGTCTACAGAAATAATTCCGACTGCTGCAAATGATATTGATTTTAGACAACTTCTCGTAAATTGCCTACTGTGTGCGGGGTACGTATGTATTTTTTCAGTAAATTGATATTGTAGACAATTTTATACACAAACATTGGTAACTACAATAACTGTATGTGTATATTAGATACTTCTGGAAATACTTACATATATACAGTCTGTCCCCCGTAGTCCGCATGGACGAACGATATCTATATCATTGTCTCGCATGAATGCACTAAACAATTGACTGTGTTTTTGTAGCATCACCGTAGATCAGCACGAATAGAAGAGTTGTGTTATGCGATCACTTTTAATTTCAGTAATTTTTTTGTTTTTCTTCCCGGTAAATGAGACAATAAAAACCATCGAAAGCTTAACTCAACTCAATTCACATGCGAGTACATTCTATAAACATTTTGATTTAAGGAATTGTATAAATTGTACGATATTATATGAAAGTGCAGCAATATGTAAAAACAAATAATTCGACCTTGTGTAAGTTCAAGTTTTTATTATTATTTTTTTTTTTTTTTTCAATCAAATCAGGTGAAATAACTGTACAAAACACACGAGATATTTCAAGCGAAAACCGCATTTTATTTCCGCTGTTTAGTTGGAAAATGTTGTTAGCATTCACATATTGCAAACATTTTAAGTTCCACATTATGCACTAATTGATTATTTTCAAACGCAGCCAGAGTGTTTCCATATGTGTACAAACCATCAATGAATGTTTTCTCATTGCTAAAGATATATCTACATATATGTTTATTTTTAACAGAATTTTGTGTCTCAATTCATTCAACAAAACAAATTTTTACACAATATTTTGAAATTATTTTAAGATGATACACCAACATGAGATATTAATGCTCTTTGATGCTCATCTCTTCTCATTTAGTGCCAGTATTTCCAAAAACTATAAATTTGACTAAACTAAATTTGTGATTTCGAACATTTGAGAAACTTGGGAGCTGTGAAATGTTGTGTAGATTACAAGTGTACGTTATATAGAGTGATTAATTTATAGGTATGGGAATGTCCATTTTTCGTTTTCACATAATGGTATGATTTCAATGAAACTATTTGTTCATTATAATGCTTGGAGCTTGCATTATGTATGAAATTTTGGTTGAAACAGTGGATCCATTTGAGGTAGTTTTTGAAAAAATATGGCGCAAAAATATGGCCTCCAGACCATAATGCGCAACAAACTGTCACTTTTTCCGGCTTTTACACAATCACTTCAGGGTTCTTCGAGCCCCATATGCGACAATTTTGCCTGTTCACGCAACTACCGAGTGAAAAATGAGCTTCTTCACTGAAGAAAATTTTGTTCGTTAGAAAGCCACCATTTGAATCACCACTTTTGTAGAAAGCTTTAATTATTTTTATTATTTATTTTTATTTATTTTTAATTCTTCGGTTGGTAAACGAGCCCCACAAAAAAATTCTACCGGCATCAAATGGCATGATATTGGCGGCCAATTCACGTCTTCTTACTACTTACTTTTCATGCAATAAGACCAAAATTCGTCGTGTTGAATCATGTTTGAATCACCATATTAGTAGTAAGTTTAAACTACTTTTACGCGTTCTTCTGTTGTCAAACGATCAATATTCATAAATGACAAACCTTTCACTAAATAAGTAACACTTTAAATGATAGGTATCTAACAGCTGACAATTTTACATTTAGACATTTATAGTTGTTATCATCGTAAAAGGAACTATTCTTTACATTTAACTTTTAAAGATTACTTTTTTAAATGTTGGCTGTAACCGTGTTTATCACAATCCATTTTGAAGTTGCAATAATAGACGGTTATTTTGATCATTCCGAATGGTATTTAACGAATGACGAAATGTCTTTCAGTTACTCAATTTAAGAAAGTTTATTCATGTACACGGTGAACTTTACGTAACTCCTTGGGAAGGAGGCCAATTTACCGGTCCGAAGCATAAAACAGCGGTTCATTCTTTGGCGAACACTCATTTTCGATTAGGTTTTATTTTCATGATTTTATTTTCTTTCCCCTGGTAATGAATCCATTTTTCATCACCCATTACAGTACGATGAAGAGAACACTTTTTTTTTGGCACTGAAGCAGTTATTTACAGACGAAAAAACGACGCTCAACGTCCCTTGGCTTTAACTCATAAGAAGCCCAAGTTCCTTGCTTTGGAAACATTCCCAAGCAATTGGAAATGGCTTAGCGGGTAACTCCTAATACTGAAGTAAGCTCTACCTGCGTTTGACAAGGATCCCCATCAAGCAATGCCGTTAATTCAGTGTCTGAAGATTTTTCGTTTTCCTTCATGCGAACGGACGTCAACAAAGTTTTTAAAGCGACGGAACCAATTTCGACACGTTATTTCACTTAAAGGAGAATCTCCGTAAACCTTTCGAAGCAGACGCCGCTTTCTCCGATTGAAAGAATCAATACTTCCCGCATATGCCGATTATTTGGCACAAAATCATACATATTCACACAACCAAAAGAATATGACGTCAAAAGAAAATCACTATTGTGTTGATGTTTCATGATGTTTAAGTTATGGCAGAATTAACTACCACTGACACCAAGCGCCGTCTATTGGCAGACAGCGGGAACTTGTGTTCTTCTATTCTATTTAAAGAACAAATGTAAGGTGTATACAAGTTTTAGAAAATTTAGCACCATTTGACAACTGTAATTTTGACTCATCTCCAATATTTTGTTTCGTTTTTGGTATTTTGTAATAGATTGATAAATATGACCACGTACGAGTTCATTTATATATGTACAATTTTTGTTGACTAACTGACTGACTTATCACAGCATACGCATAAATTGGGGCATTTGCACTCTACTTATAGAGCAGTTGGAGGGAGGTTTTTTCAAAATTCGTACTTTAAGTGCTAATGAACAGGTCATAATAGTCATAATGATCATCGTTAGCGCCATGAAAATTGACGTTCATATTCTCCTTCCAGAGGAAGCATGCTGTAGGAAGTCGTTTTTGGAAATTCGCGCTCTTACTGTTAGAAATAGGGTTACTAGGAAGAAATCGGGTACCATCGCCCAGTTAAAATGGATAGACCTAGAATCATCTGCATTAATATAATTTCAGCAACTGCTATACTCCATGCAACTTTATATTTTTCTATCGTGATTTGCCAAACAATACAAAACACAAATGTCAATTTTTATATGAATCTGAAAAGAAAAATGACATGTCTGACGTAAAACAATGCATTATTCCAATTTGTTAACCTCAACTTCCCCTACGGAAACATTTTCCGGCAAATTTTTATCAATTTTCTTTACCATTAGTTTAAATTCATTGATTTTGTTTTACGCTCATGTACATTTAACAGGCATTGAACCCTCTAAGTCTCGTCTAATCCTCTTGAGCTTAATGGCTTGTTCGTGTTATGCCACCGCTGTCCATCATTTTCCTTACAAAGCTGATTTTTTCCAAATTGAAAACTGTCAATGGCAACTGAAAAGACACAATCGATAGAGGGGGAGTGGGGGAAACACTCAAGAGAGATAGAGAGAGATAAGCAACGGCAAATAAATTAGTTTATAAAAAAAAGAAACAAAAAATATCAAAGTCGAAAAACGGAAACATAAAAATATGCTGACATATGTCAGTGTCAAAGCCGTCAGTGTAAGAAGAACCAAAATATTTTCCCCCCTAATTAAAAATCTATGACGGAATTGCTTCATTATTAGAATTTACTTATACAGAGCGAAATAATCTTCAGCGCAAAAAACAAAGCGAATGGCCACAAGTGTTTACTTAGTTGTCCCCTTGGCAAGATGTCTCAAAAAGCAAATTGTTTTTGTTGTTGTAAAGATGAATGAAAACGAAAATAGACACTTTTGTACAAATATTTTATTGCCATTTTAATTTCAATGATTTATGATCATTTCACTTAAAAGTGACCGCAGCCGAGACCGTTAAGAGCATTCATAAAAAAAAAATTATGACTTTAATGAAAGCAAGATTTTGTTATGGTGCGAAATTTATTAAGATTTTCTTTTCATGCCAAAATGTATTCTTCTTTTTTGTGGTCTTTGGCCATATGTCTTTTACGCACCACCTCTTCTGTATTGAGCATTATTACTCTTATGGAATTTCCATATTTTTAATATTGTATTCAATACATAAATTTTGGTTGGTGGGGGTTCGTCTTGGTGAATATTTCAACCACCCAAATAATTCTCGCCGTAGTCATTTTCATTTGGTTTTTCTTTTTCTGGTGCAAAAAAAATTGCATAAATTTGACCTAAAATTGGTTTTCTACTTTCCATAAACCACAAATGACATAATATGGAAATATGGGTAACAACACGTCGACATAAATCTGTGTGGTATTCGAGGGTTGGGAGGCTTCGGGCATTTTCACTTGATAGAGAGGGAGGCAATATTGTAGGGCTTCATTGGCAAGGTGGAAAGAGGCAATGAACTACAACGGTTGGATGTCGACACTCTTTGTTTAAAGTTTTAGGGCCTGTTTATAGGAAACGACCTCGACAAAATGTTTCTGAAGTTGTTAAATTTGCACGAAATCACTTTTTGCTACTGTTGCTTTCATTATATATCAATATTGTAGGAAAATTTATCATTTTTATATATCACGTAAAGTCACTTTTATAATCGCATAAAACACACATAAAGCTATGATTTCGATGAAGACTTTATTTCATTATGATGCTTGGAGCTTGCCATTATGTACGAAATACAATGACATTTAAATGACCACCTCTGAACTACTGGCAGCAGTGGATGCTTTTGAGTAGTAGTAGTCGACCAAGTTTTCTCACATTTCGGGCGGTATATCGGCGGTAACTTGGCGAATGTTGGGTTTTAATGCTCCAACTTTTAAAGACTATCCGCGTAGACATGGTCTTTGACGTAGTCCCACAGAAATAAATCTAGTGGCATCAAATCGCATGATCTTGGCAAATTGTCGTCGTCAAGACGTCAAATTACATTTTCTGGTCGTGTTGTGTAGCCCGTACCATCGTCTTCATGAAACCACTTATCGTCCATTGTCGTAATAATCTTCAATTGCAGACCAAAAAGTGTCGGTTATCATACAACCGTAGAGCTCTGAATTAAAATTCGGATTATCTGCCACACTTTGACTAACAGAAGCGATATTTTTGGCAGTGCGTACATTGAGATGATGCACAGGCCTGACCACATGTGTAACGTTTCTAGTTTCTCCAAATTTCTTTATAATCTTGTCAATTTCATTCACAGTGAGTCGATTATGACGACCATAACCACCTCGTAATGCAAGAAAAGTGCCCACGTTTGAATCAGCACTTTTGTAGTAAGTTTTAATTATTTTTCTTCGGTTGTTAAACGATTCATATTCGTAAATAGCAAACCTTTCACAAAATAAATAACACTTCAGATGACAAGTATTTAACAGCTGACATCCTTGCCAGATCGGCGGTTTTGATATCACAAAATGGATAACCCTGCACTTTAGCATTTTTTACAGAACAGAATTTTTAATAAAAATTAAAATTTTGTTTCTTTTATTTCATTAGTTTAAAAACTAATGAAAAAACTAAGAAAAAAACGGAATCGCCTCAAAAAAACGCGGCCAGATACTGCCATCTAAGTAAGATGGTGATTCTTCCATTCACATGCCTTTACTCCACCTACTAGAATCCTGAGCGAAAATATTCGCATTCGAATTTACGCGAATAAAATATGCTTTTGCACAATATTTGATAAAACTGCGTTCACAATGGTAGCTACATTTTCATAATTTAAGTAACAGATTTGTCTAAAACATTAATTTTATTGATTTTCTCAGATGAAATTTTTTTTCTTATCTTCAATTTGTATTATTATGATTATTCATTCGAAAATTCTTTCTCGTTTCAGATTCCATAAATTTCTGCTTCAAAGGTAAATTTGATTCCATTTATTTGCATATAAAGCTAAGTCCATGCTATAAAATCAAACATTTTTAGGAGAAAATATATAGTTTATGTATTTATTTAGGATATTTCGTGTGTTAGAAACTCAAAGCTAACTTTTCCACCCTATTGCATTGAACCTTGGAAGAAGTTTTTCTTTCATGTGGCGCCTAAAACATATTTCTGAAGATATGTGACTGCAGCTTTCTCAATCATTGAGAGGAAACCTGCAATCGTCGGTATGTCGGTAAACGAGGAAAATAATAAGTTCTTAGTTTCAGCAATATAGAAAACAGTAATTAAAAGTGGACAAAAATAATTTTGCCTTGGTGGACGACTTTGTCCATGATGCCGGCCTAGAAATTAGGAGAAGGGTATTCTTTTCAAGCAGTTGCTACGAGGATCTTTGCCTGCGATTTAATGATAAAACACTTTCTCTATGAGTAATAATAATCCAGATCTGATAGAAAGTAGTCTTTTATTCCTGCTGTACAGCGCTGAATCCTGTGTTACTACATAAGCAGTTGAATCAGTTCTGGGACCCTCGAGAGAAAAATATTATAGGTAATATAGAGTAATTGTTTAATCGTAATTTTTTTAAAAATCTAATAAAACCCTCAAATTTGCATTAATTTTTTTTACTGGAATCGATAAATTGGTCTTTGCCATTTAATTTTTAAAGATAGTTTCATGTAAGTGTTGTCCGCGGCTCCGTCTCAAAATGTCCATTCGGAAGGTCCAATTTTTCGTCACTTTTTCGAGCATTTCGGTCTGTATTCCACGAATAACGTGTGTTATGTTATCCTGTAAGGCTTCAATAGTGTTCGGCTTATCCACATAGACCTGACGACTTGACATAACCCCACAAGAAATAATCAAGAGACGTTAAATCGCAAGATCTTGGGGGCCAACTCACATGCTCAAATCGAGAGATAAGCTGCTCACCAAAATCATGCCTCAGTATATCCATTGTTTCACGAGCAGTGTTGCACCGTCCTGATGAAACCACATATCAACCAAGTTCAACTCAGCCCATTGGGGCAAAAACAAACATTCCTTGTGGTTGAGTAACACATGTCCAATTGCTGAGAACGGCAACGAATTGACATTTCATGATCGTCATTAACACTGGTCGCTGCGGCTGCAATATTTTCTTCGGTACGCACTCTACGCATGCAAGTCGATGGTTTTATGTCCAACAAAGTAAATTTGGTGCGAAATTTGGAGATAACAGCACGAATTGTTGATTCAGCAGGTCGATTATGATGACCATGAAATGGTCGTATCAAACGATGCACATGTGACACAGAGCACGAATTTTGATAATAAATTTCAACGATTTGCAATCGTTACTCGTTTGTTAGTCTTTTCACGATGAAATGCCAGAGTATACTGTACACTTTTCACTTTGACAGATGACGTTTGGACGCCATTACCAACCAGTGCTGCCAACTTGAAAAATTTAAATCTTAAAAAGTCACCCTATATAAAGGTATCATACAGTGTATGAGCATCATGCCAACATAGACTTGATTAAGTGGATCAAAATACAGCGATTGCGTTGTTTAAGTCATGTTGCGAGGATGAACCAAATCGCTCCAGCCTGAATTCGGAAAGTCTTCGGCAATAAACTGGATGGGCGATGGCGAAGAGATTAACCCAAATGGTTATGATTTTGAAACATTATAAGAAAAATATTGTGAGGGACACATAGGAGACTGAATTTGTTTGTACGTTCGGCCCATAGTAAGTGGAAATTTCTATTCTAGTCTAGTTTATGTAATTAGTTTGGTCTCGGAATTGTTTATATGAATTGCGGAATTATCTGCTGGAATGGTTTGAGAACCCACCGTGTGAAATTTTCCTAAGCTTAAGCCCCAATGAAAGAAGTTTAAAGATGTTAGATCATTTGATATTTGTGGCTAAAAATACGACTTCCTAAAATTCGCATGTACTGCAAATTAGTTTATTATCTCATTTTACTTACTGTAGTCGCGTTTAAAGTAGACATCCTTTGTGTCGACGTCAAAAAGTGCAAGAAAAATATTACCTATAAAATGCCGCCTACCGCAGATTTCTACTTAATTAAGTGATACCGTTGCCTATACTGTTTGCAAACAAAGTAGTAGATATTTTAAAAAAATTATGACAATTTTCATAAGCTGAATTCTTAATAAATATATCAGCTTCCAAATTCTAAATCTTCAAAATTTAAAGCCATCAATAATGTATTCTTCTATATCTAACCATATCAATTGCACAACTTATTAAACTCGGGTAGGGTAACTTTCACTCATGTTCTAAATGAGGACACAATAAAAAACAAACGCAAAAATATTATTTAATTCAACAAAAGAAATTAACAATTTTTAACGCCTAGTGCTGCTTTGATACAAAAAAAAAAAAAAAATGTACGACAAAAGAACCGAAAAACAGTCATAAATTGTTATCAAATTATGAATTCGTAACACTTTAAATATTAAAACTTGTGCAACCTAAATAAAAAATTACGTCGCAAACAAAAACGTTATGAATAAAACAGTATGAAACACGTAATTACCAAAATTTTTTATAATGAATGGTGGTAAATGCTGCAAATAATTGACATCTACCCACTTGAATTCCGCAACAAAAAAAGGGAGAGAGTAAAATATTGTAATTAAAGACCCAATTAAAACGATTGTTTAAAGATTTAAGCTGTATATGTTAATGGAAAATCAACTGTTTGGTACACTGCCTTATATAGTTGCAATTTACTTTTACATTAATCATGACAAGTATACCTACACCCAAAGTGGATGACACTTGAGATAAGTATCGGTTATTGTTATGATCAACAATTGTTAATGTGAGCTTAAGTGACAGTTAAGCAAATAATCATATCATTGAAGAGAATCATGAGAGAACACATACAAGGTAAAGGAGAAAGTAATTTATAATTTTGCCAATAGATAATTTTAATAATCTGTATCTCGCGCTGTGTAAGTGCAATGGTTTTGCACTAGATGGCATTAGAAAGATAAAATATTTTACTTAAAAAATCACTACGATAGTTTTGTGATTGTTTTTCTTAGTATTGTTTGAGCGCGTGTTAAAGATTGACAACAGCAGAGAGAAAATCTATAATATAAAAATGAATCGCTAAATGTGTTGGTAAGCGCATAACTCAAGAACGCCTGGACCAATTTGGCTCAAATTTTTTCTCAATTGTTCGTAATTGTCTGGAGAAGGTTTTTACGAAAGAAAATTTTGGGAAAACCTTCCGGAAAAGTCGGAAAATTGAAAAAATCGAAAATGGGTTTTTTGTATGGAATTTTGTGTGCAATTGTTCCGGAATGTCTTTTCGAATGGCAAAGTAGAAAACTGTTAGTGGAAAACACGAAAAATTCCGGAAAAGCGTTAAAAATTTCAATTTTTTTCGACGAAATTTTGCATTTTATCACATGATTTGAAGATTTTGCGCGATATAAAAGTGGAAAATTCGTTGTGAAGCTCGGAAAATTTCGAAAAATTACGAAATTTATTGCGATAAAATATGTTTTGCGTGAATTTTGGGTGGAGAAGTTAACGAGACAAATAACAGATGGCGCTGTGCTGCGTTCAATGCTGAAACTGAGTGCAATTTGACAGCTGCACTTTTCGCATTGTGATTTTCTATTAAACAAATGTGCTATTTTTCTTGCTGCAATTGATTCGAGTTTTGCGTATTATTACACTGAATTCGGATACTCATATATCGCGTATCACATCCATTAACGGTACGAGCAGTACGATGAATTGAAATTTAGTGCAATGTTTATCAATTCGATCATTTTTTCAGAAAATAAGTTTGCGTATAAAAAGTGAGGTTACCTTATTGGATTGCAGGCATTTATTGCGATACATTCATTTCGTAAGTTTTTTTTTTTGAAAAAAATTGTCTTTTTAATAGGATTAGTCAAAAAGGACTTTATTCCATTTCATGGAGAGTTATTTGACTAATACCACCTATTAGACGATCAAATCGTAGACTTCGTACACGTAGTGCAATAATTAGTCAGAAAGTCCGTGATAATCAAATGCAAGAGGAACGCGCAGAACATAATGGATGGAGACGTGCCCATATCGCACAAGTTCGCGCTGCACAATCACCACCTCACATCGTTCACATCGTCAAAGGAGGAACTCATCACCAAAGTGTTCCCCGGCATTGAACAAAATTATAAATATCTCGATTGGATTAGTGAAAGGGCAATACTAGCAGCAAAGAATAAGGACGTCGATAACTTGAATTTGATTAAATTCAAATCGCTGGGGAACTGCATTCGTACAAATCCATTGACAGCGTGACCGAAGAGGATGAAGCGACAAACTATCCAACGGAATTTTTGAACTCGCTTGATGTGCCAGGAACACCGCGGCATAATTTACAGCTGAAGGTAGGATCGATCATAATCATGTTGCGGAATCTGAATCATCCGAAATTGTGCAACGGTACGCGGTTGTCCATCAAGAAACTGATGAACAATGTGATTCAAGCGGCGATTAACGAGGGCAAATTCAAAGAAGAAGAAGTCCTTATTCCACGAATTCCGAGAATTCCAACTGATCTTCCATTCCAATTTAAGCGGATTCAGTTCCCCATTCGATTGGCTTTTACGAAGACAATAAATAAATCGCAAGGCCAGTCGTTGGAAGTCTGGGGGATTAATTTCGAATTTGCCTGTCTTTCGCACGGTCAGCTGTACGTTGCCTGTTCGCGTGTTGGGAAACCGTCTTCGTTGTTTGTTTTTGCGCCGAAAAACAAATCAAAAAACATTGTTCATCATATCGCTCTCTACTGATTTCGATTCCACTCAAATAAATCGAATTTAAATTTGAACTATCTGTGTTTTATTATTACTCGAGAGTTTATCTGAAGGCGTTAAATTGTGGCGAGTCGAAGTTCGCTGGGTCCGCTAGTATACCATATTTTACAGTTTTCCTTCGGCAAAGGTTGCTATTACGCTGAATTTTCGGAGTAATTCGGAGATTGTTTTTACGTCCAAAATTTTATGTCATTTAAATGACCGCTCCCGGATTGGAGTGGAGTTTTCGAAAAAAAATACGGTCCAATGATACAACCAGACCATAATGCGCACCAAACAGTCACTTTTCCGAATGCAATGGTTTTCCCAGAATTACTTTTGGGTTCTTTGAACCCCATATATGACAATTTTGCTTGTTGCCGTAACCACAGAATGTGAAACGAGCTGTTTTATCGCTGAAGAAAATTTTGTTCGATTGAAAGTTCACGTTTGAATTACCACTATTGTAGTAAGTTTCAACTATTTTTACACGGTTGTTGTTAAACGATCCATATTCATAAATCACAAAGGTTTCACTAAATAAATAACACTTCAGATGACAGGTATTTAACAGCCTTGCCAGACTGGCGGTTTTAAAATCACTAAATGGATAACTCTGTCTAAGATGTGGTAGGAAGTTGGACTATTTTTCCAATAGATGACTTTAATAATCTGTATTTCACGTTGTATAAGTGCAATCGGGTTGTAGATGGCGTTAGGAACATAAAATATTTTACTTGAAAATAGTTTTGTGCTTGCTTGTCTTGGTACTGTTTGAGCGTGTATTAAACAGGGACACCAGCAGAAAGAGGGAGATATGCCATATTTTACAGTGCATTAAAATTACTCTTTATGTGTAATGTATTCTTCGTGGAATGTATTCTTCTTCTTAGGTGGCGATTGGAATAGACACCGTTATCTATAGGTATTATACGCCGCCCGTAGAAAATAATTGCAAGCGCTACGATCTTCTGCCCTTCTCCTCCAATTCGTCATATCAAGCTTCGATAGTCTTTGAAAACCCTGGTCCTTCCCAAGGAGTTTTGGTCGCCCTCTTTTGCGCCATCCATCGAGTTCGTTGTCGAAAACTTTCCATGCCGGAGCATTTGGGTCCATCCGCACAACATGACCCAGCCAACGTAATCGCTGTATATTAATGCGTTTCACCGCGTCAACGCCAGCATGTGGCTCATTCAGCTCATTGTTCATGTGACGCCGATACTCTCTTTCAACGATGATGGATCCATATATTTTCCGGGGTATTTTCCTCTAGAAAACTGCCAGTACTGACTCATCCGCTTGCGTCATAATCCATGAGGTTGTGGAATTTAAAGCTGAATTTTTCTACCGCTTCAAACTTAACGTTTTTTTACGAAGAAAATTGTTTTGGAGTTGGTTGCAAACACTGAAATCAAAATAATAATACCCCAGAAACAAAATAGATTCCTTTCGAAAAGGATTTCTTTTTCTTCACTTTTAGAAATTCAATTCACGCATATTTATTTCTGATAGGAAACAGTTCAAAACAGTTTTAAACTGCTTTCAAAACCCCCATAGTGAAGTACTTAAAACATTTGTTTTATGTTCATTTATGCTCCGAATTGTTTGCTTTAAAGTGTTTGGGAAAACATTTATTTACTCTTCTTTGTATGATGTAAAAATTCTATTTGTAAAAATTACAAATTACAAATATTCAGAGATGAAATAGGGCATATATATTTCTATGTCGCTAAAAATCTCCATCCCCAGTATTATGGATTCTAATCCATAGTATATGGTATATAAGCTTTGATAGTGCAAAATATTAGACTTCTAATTCAATGTCTTTCTATTGGGTTCCTTTTTTGTATAAAAAGTACCAAATACGGTGCACCTGCGAGCAGTCTTTTAAAGAAATTGAATTTTAATACAAATAAAAATGCAATAAAAAAGCCTCTCTTTTAAATATCAAATAAATGTAGCCAAAGATTTAAATTTTCATTACATCTACATAACTCATGAATGTATAGGGAAGAGACATATTAAAATAGTTCTTCCCTAATATGCCAACTCTATGCTAATTTCATTGATAATTACGCAATTTTTCATCACCTCCTCAACACAAGTTGTGGTGAATATTTACTTCTTTGGATGCCCTCTTTTTTTGCTGGCATGTTAGATAATCTTTTCATAAACTAAAAAATAAAATTATAACACAAAAATACACAAATTTATTAATGTGTTATCGAACGTGTGATGTAGATGCATTTTTTCTTCCGATTTCTTCCAACACAAAAAAGGGTAACCGGGTAAAGATATAAATTACAGGCATGATACTGTAACAACCATTCACACGTCGGGTTTCCACCCTAATAATTTTCATGTCAAATATTTATCACGCTCTAGAAAGCGAATTGTCGGAAATGTCGACACATCAATAGAAATCGTGAAGTCCAACCGTCATATAAGTTCTGTTTCGATTACCCACGAACTAAACGTTAGAATGAGGCAGGATACAAAAAGGAGGTCGATGTATAGGCGCCACAGAAGTTAAACCAAAAAGACCTCATGGACTGAATTTGCTTTTGTTAATCGCTGCAAAATCGATCCATTTCTAAGCTGATGGTGACTGGCGATACAAAGTGGATCGTTTGAGACAATGTCTAGCGAAAACGGTCATAGTCGATTTGTAGATAGCTGGTGGAAACTGTGGCCAAACCAAGATTAACCGTCAAAAGGATTTAGCTGTGTGTTAGGTTGTATTGGCAGGAAATCATTTATTGCGAGCTGCTTCTCTAGGCCTAAACACTTAACTCGGACCTACCAAACATCAGTTGGACCGTTTGAAAAAAGTTGAATGGACAGTAGCAGATGAATTCTGTTCCAATAAGACAGTGCCAGTAGTGACACATCAGCAAATACTCGTCAGAATATCCAATCGGTTGGAAGGTTATTATGTCCCTACTGTATAGTCTGGCGCCAAGTGATTACAAGTGTTCCTGTGTATTACAAAAGATTTTAATGATACGCCTCAATAAAACTTGTGATGACCGCTAGTGGGAGCATCACGCGGGTTGTGGTTGATACCTAAATCGCTGGTAGAGACTTTGTGCTCGAATGTGAAGTTGCATTGCAACCGGTTACTACAGATCCATAGAGTAGCAGAGGTGGTAAGATAGGCCTCACCTCCGCCAATAGGGATTATGTAGCATTCTAGCATAATCAACTTGGTATCTCCTGGCTGCGAAGAAAGGGTTGACAATATGCGGTAGTACCAAATTTGTCAGCTCCTTTTCCTAGATAGCCCAAGTTTTACTTGCCTCTCCCAGGGGGGCGTTGGCAATCGCATTGTAATATGCCCAGTGTGTCGCACACCGTAGGTAAGGCCTTCACGGCGAGACTCACGTTAAACCCTCGTTAGGTTTCTTCTGTACCATTTTTTTTTCTATGAGAGAGTCTTATCGGAATTAAATTCAAAATTGTAACAAGTTATGGAACTAAAGACAATTCATGGTACATATTTGACCTAAATCCGATCATTCTAACTATGCTAAATGAAGCCTTCAATATTATGCAAAAATAATGGAATTAATTTTCACTACATCTTGTATATTAAATGTATCTAAAATCATAGTTATACTAAGTAACAAATTTTGCACTAATTGAATGCTCATGATAGATATTATTCCATTATTCTTTTGTATAGGAGGCAATTAACAGATTTTGGATCTTCATTAGTTGTGAATATTCCAAAAAAAACTCACATTTCAAATGTTTAGTTATTTAAAGTAGCACAAAAAAGTTCTTTGCTTTATTGTTGCGACCTAGTCAATATATAATTGAGTGCAATTCAATTCAATATTTATTGCATTTTTGTAATTAAATGACGTTTGCTTAGGAAAAAATTAACATTTAAATCCTTGACAATGATAATGTAGTCAGGGTCTATTGTGCTGTTGTGATTTGGATTTGTTGAATATTTAATAACAGTGATAAAACCACAATTACAAATATTTAATACCCAATAGAGTACACAAAGCAATAATAAACAATATTTGTGAAAATCTGCCACCACAAAATATGTGTATTAATTGAGGTCAATATTGGCGAAATCATTGCATACAAATAAATTTTGTCAAACATAGAATTGGCGAGCGTAATAAAATAATAATTACGATAATTATAATAAGGATAAAATCATGTTTTTATACGAGGGCTAAATGATAAGCACCTAGACGACTTATTTTACCAGTTATGACTTTGCAAATTTAACCTCCCAGGAGGTTCCAAAATTCCGTTAAAATTATAACATTTTGGTGTCGATCTTTCCAAATTTATTAATATACATTTTTGATATTAATATCACATAATGGAAAATATTTTAAAAATTATTACAATAATTTCACCAACTTTCTAATTAATTAAAAGGATAATATGATGGCAATCGAGGTATACGGAAAGGAACTACACCAATTAAAATATTTTTTTTTAATAGACCACCCTATTTGTAGGCGCAGTTATTGTAAAAAAAAAACCTTCTCTTCGACAAATTCGTATCATTTCTTGGTTTTTGGGTGTAAACTCGTTGCCGCTAGACCATTTCCGAAAGACCTGATTTTTTTCGAAATCGTGATGGTCTAAAGGTCGCTGAAGACATGCCGGAATATGTAAATTCAAACCTCACGTTTATAAAACGTAATGTAGAGACGTAGTCACGAGTTTGACATGCAAGTTTCGGAATGACGCCATTCAACAGAGTCGATTGCGAAAAGATAAGCATTCAAAAGTCAAGGTTGACTGTTGACTGTTTTCTTTGATTATTGCGGAGTTGTGCACTCGGAATTCTTGCCAGGTCAAACAATAAATAAAGAATATTATAAAGAATATCATCTTACGAGGTTATCGTTTTTACAGAATCTCTGAGCAAAATTCCAAGGAAAACATCGAGCACCCGAAATGGCACCGCCTGACTTTTCCTCTTTCCAAAACTCAAATCAGCACTTCGAAATGACCATAATGGCCAACATTCTCATTGACGCATAAGCCACACCTGAATTATTCATTGCGGCCTGATGGATTGAAGTTGGGATCGCTTCAATTATTGTTTCAACGGGACTGCTTCGATTCAGTCAAATTTCTTTGTTTCGATTTGCACACATTCTTGTTCAACACAACCCAATAAAACAGTTCTGCTACCGGTCTGCATATGTGTGCAGTTGCTGCATCTTGCTGGAATCAAATGCCGTTGAAATGGATGCATCTTCAACGTAGTTCTGGGTAAAAAACTCCTTCAACTTCTTTAAACAACGGTTCCCATTGGTCCCCGTTTAATGTTTGTAGCGCGATTCGTGCGCCACCCTGTATGTCCCCTAGTTGAGGGGGAGGTTATTGGAAATTTGTTAATAGTATATGGACGTATCTGATTCACCGGGTCATCTGTATGTC
>JAHXMU010000324.1:79663-89900 GCA_019455685.1 Philornis downsi
AAATTGGTTAATAGTATATGGACGTATCTGATTCACCGGGTCATCTGGCCGTTTATTGGAACATTTTCCTCAAGAACTACAGGCACACGAGTGTCCGAAGTCGGTACAATCGAAAAAAAAAAACTTCGTGCCCACGTGAGTACTAAACTCAGCTTTGGAGCTTTGAGTGACAGATGTTCACAATGAAAAACAATTTGTGGTGCTTTTGATAGGTATAGAGAAGGTTCAATCCCAACCCTTACATTTTTCAGAGAACTGCCCCAGCTATTCGCATGGTCATTGAAGAATTCCCAAAAAGTACAATATTTTACTTGGAATTACCCAATTTCCAATCGATATTATATGTATGAGAGAAGAAAGTTTTCGTCGTGCCTAATATTCTGGCGATAATGTACAAACAGGAAACAATTTGGCAATACAAGGATTAAACTTAACTTTTGAAAAATGATCTTTTTAAAAGTTCTCCGATATTTCTGCCAATTATTTATCAATGAAGGCAATGTACGGGAAAGTTGGTAGGTCTTGGAAGGAACTAACCAACTAGCGTTTGTATGGGACGCCCCTATTTGTGGGTGAGATTATTGAATACCGTAAAATCGATTTTAAATGGCAAAACTTCTATCTTGAAACTATAAGAAAACATATACCGATGATATGAACATTTTCAAAAACACGTGTAAAGCAATATTTTAAAGCTTGGACGACTTATTTGTACGGCAGCGTTATAAAAACTATTACTGATACATTCTATTTTCAATAAAATTCGTCTTTCGCTGTAGAAATGTACTAGCCATAATCAAGTTCCGTTGAAAATTGCGGCCTGAAGAAGCTATAAAGATAAGCCGAAGGTACGGGGTTATTCATTAAGGGGTTTCAACAACGTCGGTCTGGCAAAGCTGTCAGCTATTAAATAGCTGTCATTTGAAGTGTTATTTATTTAGTGAAAGGTTTGTCATTTATGGATATGAATGCAGGTATATATTTAACAACCGAAGAACGTGCAAAAATAGTTAAAACTTACTACAAAAGTGGTGATTCGAACGTAGGTACTTTTCGTGCACTTCAAGCTATAGTTGTATGATAACCGATTTTTTTTTTGATTTTAGTTTTATTGCATGATAAGTTTCCGGAAGGCGAAATTTCACGTTTTGGTGACGTTCTTGGTCACAAAGATTATGCGGTTTGACGCCGTTATACTTTTTTTGTGGGGGTACGACAAAGACCGTGATAATTCCCTAACGTTAGAGCATTTGAAAACCAACGTACGTCAAGTTATCGTGGAGATGCCGTCCGAAATTTGGGACAATGTGGTCGAAATCTACCTCAAAAGGATCTACTGCTGCACCTAATCCAGAGGCGGCCATTTAAATAACATTGTATTTCCTACATAATGACGAGGTCTGTTTCATTGAAAATCATTGCTTGATGTGTGTTCCAAATAGTTTTGATATTGAAACTGAAAAGTGGATAACCGTTATATTAATAAATTAATCGATATCGGCGCTTTTCGGCAACATTCATGCCTGACCCAAACAATTTACATAGGCTAAATATAATGAAATTGCAATGAAATTTGGGAACTGTACAAGGGCTATTTTGGACTTATATGATCCGGTATAGAGTTAGTATTTGATGATCCGCTGTATGTGATGATCGTACGTGATATTTCGGAGATATGCACAAAAGTTAAGTTAAATTCCGTCCAGGGTCGTGAATGCTTGAAAGGATATTAAAGTTGACTTTAGAGTTGGGTGGAAACCGATATCGACTATTATAAAAAAGGTTTGGGCTTGAGCCAAACAAAATATATTAGGCAACTTCTTTTAAACTTGTTTCATAACTGTGATCTACAAGTAATTGAAACTCGATCAATATGTATTTTTAGGATATAAATCCAATACTCAAAGTTATTACACACATCAGCTCTAACTTTATATACCCTGTACAACAGTATAGTGTAGTTTATAAAAACGGAAGATGTTCCGAAATTATATTTATCAACATTGGCTTAGCACAGTTACCTCTACCAATAATTTCTTTCCAAAATTTCAGGAGATTATAGTAATGTCTCAAAGTTTTAGCTGCATGTGGATTTTGTCACAAAATGGAAGGATTTGTTGCCATTAGTAGTGTATAACTCTGCCGTTTTTGAAACTTGGAAACTTGTGAAAAACTACATGATAAATAGTGCGTCTTGTTGGCACGTTGTTTTTCAAAAAAATTTCCCGTAACTTTCTCATCTTCACAGTAATCGATGATTGATTTTGATAAAATGTTTTAACGATTAAAACACGTTGGTTCATCGAATATTTTTCCATAATAAATATACAACGTCTCTACTTCACGACTGCCAAATATGAACTGTCAAGACTAATGTTTACCAAAATGGCGGCAAAACGAAATAGCATACCTTCCCGAAGGACAACCTGTACATCGAATGAGATGACGATTGTTTTAACTTCAATCTTTCCATCGTAACATTGTTGCAGACCTCCCTCTCCACCATATGCAATTTTTATACGCAGTGTTTTTTTTTTTTTTTTGAAAGTCTATGTATGAAATAATAAAAACTACTTATAAGTTGTATTAAAGAAAAGTTGCCAAAAAACGAATTTATAATTTTAAAACAATTTTTTTTTTAAATTCTGAAATATCATAAAATTAGCAATTAAAAACGTAATTCTCAGTATTAAAAACGGATGTAAAGATTTAGACCCTTCGAATTTTTTAGTGTGAAAAGATACATTATACGAGGGTGGTTATTCCAAAACCGACACGACCATCTATATAGTCAGATGTCAGTAATTTGAAAAAATTATTTTGGTAAAAAGAGGCAACCTTATAGAACATTTGTTTTAAGTTTAGTATTTTTATTTGAGCCATCAAAAGTGAACGATCTCAGTGAATTTCTAAACATGGACAAAATTAAACACCGTTAGGTAACTAAATATTTCCATTTGAAAGTTGTTAGTCCAACCAATATTAAAGCCGAGCTAGATTCTATTCTGGGGTAGTCTGCTCTGCGTTTGTGACTGTAAATTATTGGGTATCAGAGTTTAAACAAGGCCGTACGAGCTACCAAGACCACCGTACAGGTCGACCAATTGAGCTGCCCACGCCAGATATGGTTAAAAAATCCACAAAATGGTATTGTATGATCGTCGGCTGAAGGTGCGTGAACTAGCTGAAATGACAGTCTTTTCAGAAAATGCTATACATCGTATATTGACCGAACATTTGAAGACGAGAAAGCTGTTCGCAAGATGGTGGGTACTGCGCTTGCTTTTAATGGAGCAAAACCAGCGTCGTGATGATGTTTCAGTAGAGTGTTTGGCGATGTTTCACCGCAATAAAACGGAATTTTCGCGTCTCTGTATAACCTTGGATGAGACATGGCTCTACCACTTCACACCTAAGACAAAGGAGTAGTCAATGCAGTGGACTGGAATGGGAGAATCGTGACCAAAGAAGGCAAAGACGGTTCTATTTGCAGGCAATGAAATGGTGTCTGTTTTTTGCGATGCGCATGAGATTATTTTTATTGATTGTCTTAAGAAAGGACAAACCATCAACGGCGAATAATATGCTAATTTATTGCAGCGTTTAGGCGACGAAAAATTATGGGAAAACGGCCTCAATTGGCGAAAAAGAAAGTGTTGTTTCATCAAGACAATGCTCCAGTTCATACATCTACAATTGTGAGGGCCAAAATTAATTAATTAAAGTTCGAATCGCTGCATCACGCGTCTTATTCGCCAGATTTATCTCCCTCGGACTATTTTCTATTTTTAAACCTGAAAAAATTGCTTGGTGGTAAAAAAATTTAACAACAATAAAGAGGTGGGGTCTGCGATTAGTGGATATTTTAAGGAGTTTGACAGTTTTTCCTATAAGCAGGGTAGAGGAGTTATTGAATATCGCTGGAAAAAGTGTATCGAGCTAAAAGAAGATTATGTTGAAAAATAAAGAAAATTCTTCCCAACTTTTTTGTATCCGTTCTCATAATATTGAATAAATATATAATTCACACATCATAAAAAGTGTGCGTTCGTATGCTTATCTACACTCCTTCTCAATACGGCAGCAATTTCGAAGTGTATAGAAAACATCAACTGAAATCGATAAACGGAAAAAGTCTTAAGAATTTCGTGCTTCGTGTCACAAAAAAATGCTTCACCACGCAAATATGCAACGTATGATATTTCGGAAAAGCTGCCGTTTTTTGTTAACATTTTGCCTTAATGGATTCATCTTATCAATAACAACTCATCTAAATGATTATGACGAGATGACGACAGCCACGATGATGATATCCACCATACAATAATGGCAAACTTACCAGCTGAGTTGCGTCAAAAGGGAATGAACATTAAGGAGGCTGACTGTGCGACAAACAGATTTTAACAAATCGTATCGCATGTAAATGTGAATGGGGCCACAGCACGCAGTGCGTTGCGTAGACAGACAACATGAGAGATTTATAAGCGTGGAACTGATAGAATATTTGTATTTGAATATTTAATAATATACATCAGACAGCTTAAACAACAACAACAACGCCAACAGCTACAATAATTGTGTATTTATTGCTGCACTCTGCGATGAGAATAATGTTCTTTAGCGTTTTTTTTCCTTTCGCCCAGCAATGTAGCAGGAGGGAGGGAGCGAGGATTTTAATATGTCATCGAGAGATTTATATTATTGAGTTGAGAGGGGCTTAAAACACATACAACAACAAACAACACGACCGGGAGGGAGCACGTTGGAAGGGGATATTTTTATTTAATTGGAATTTAAAAATACAGATTTATGCTGGCTCATAAAAAACAGTGTTATTGTAATTTATGATTATTATAGTAATCCGATAATGCCATACTTTTTAAACAAATTAAATTTCTATAAATATTTTGCTAGAGCAAACAGTATGCATTGTTTTATCTGCCACTGGGGGAAAAACTGTTACGAGCTGTAGTTTTGAAGCGATTAATTTTAGCATAAAAAGCTATTTATTTGAAAAACAGATTAAAATTATGAGATTTTTAGACGTATGATGGCGGTCTCAAGAACGATATTCAATAGCTTCTATACCCTGTTTTTAGTAAGAACAGTTTAAAATAGCCATCAATTTCAGACTCCACATCTTCATTGTTGGCAAATCTCTTACCACCGAACAATTTTTCCAAGTTTGCAAATAGAAAACAGACCGAGTGAGCTAAGTGTGGCAAATAAGGAGCGTGATTAAGCACTTCGAACTTTATTTCATTCAATTTTGGCCATCGCAATAGTGGATGTGTGAACTGAAGCATTGTCTTGATGAACCAACATTTTGTTTGTCGCCAAATTTAATAATTTAATCACCTAAACACTGCAATAAATTTTGCATAATATTCGCCGTTTATAGTTTTTCCTTTCTGAAGATAATCAATGGAAAGAATCCCATGCTCATCCCAAAAAGCAGACGCCTTGACTTTGGCTGCAGAGGGAACCGTCTTCGTCTTCTCTTTGAATACGATTTTCTCATTTCAGTCTACTACTTTGACTGACTTGACTTTATCTCAAAGTAGTGAAGTATAAGTCGAAACTAAAATTTGGCTTTATTTCGGTGAAAAGTCGCCAAGCACTCTACTAAAACATCTTCACGACGCTGTTTTTGCTTTATTGAAAGCAAACGCGGCACCCATCTAGAGCTTTCTCACCTTTAAATCTTCGGTCAATATACGACGTATAGCACTTTTCGAAATGCCTAGTTTACGCACCTTTAGCCGACGATCATCCAATATCATTTTGTGGATCTTCTTAACCGTGTCTGCCGTGTGCACTGAATTCCGAGATCAAGTCAGCGTTTGCCCTTTTGCTCTATATGTGGTTTCTGTCCGCACAGAGCTGAACTTAGGACACCTCAATTGATCGACCACTACGGTGTTCGTCTTGGCAGCTTGTACGGCCTCGTTTAAAATCTGGGCTTTAACTTTATTTCGGCCTTCTTTCAATTTTTTACGACAATTGTAAAGATTTCGTTTTTACAAAAATTTTTTCACCAAAGGCCTTTTGCAACCGTCTACTTACTTATTCGCTTAGGCGGCGAGTAGAGTAAACATCTTTACATATAATACGCCGCGCGTAGAAAATAATTCCAAACACTTCGGTTCTCTATGCTTCTTCTTCCATTAGTCACACAAAGTTTCGATAGTACTTCAAAAGCTTGGTCCCTCTAACGAAGTTGTGGTCGCACTTTTTTGCGCGGTCCATCTAGTCCATATGATACAACCAACGCAATCGCTGTATGTTGATGCGCTATATAGAGGAAGATCGATGTCAGTACGGAGCTCGTACGGCTCATTGTTCATACTTAGGTGGCAAATAGAGTAGACATTCTTACCTATTATACGCCGTGCGTAGATAATAATTCCAAGCACTTTGGACCTCTGCACTTCTTTTCCAATTAGTCACACCAAGTTTCGATAGTACTTCAAAAGTCTGGTCCTTCCAATGGAGTTATGGTCAGAATCTTTTGTGCCGTCCATCTAGTCCATATGCCCTGACGAATGCAATCGCTGTATGTCAATGCTTTATATAGAGAAAGGAAGGTCGATGTCGATACTTAATACAGTTTGTTGTTCATGCGAAGCCGATACTCTCCGTTAACGATTATGGTCTATATATACTTTCTGAAGTTTTTTTCTTATTGAAGACTCCTAGCACTGATTCATCCGCTTGTGTCATAACCCAGGTTTCTGGGCCATATAACAAGACAAATAAAACCAACGTCTGGTACAGTTGGATTTTTTTTTTTCGCTGAGAGAGTACTTTGTCATTGAAACGTTTGTTTAGCCCATAGTAACATCTATTAGCAAGTAAACTCTCTTTACTTCTATGCAAATGTCGTTAGTTTTGTTTATAGCGGTTCCGAAGTAGATGAATTCATGCACCACTCCTGAATTGTAGTTGCCTACGTTCACATAGCGTCCCAAGCTAGCAGACTCTTTGTTTGTTGAAACAAAAATAACTTTGTTTACCGTCAGACCCACTTTTGCTGATGCCTTTTCAATGCTAGAGAAGACTGCAGTAACATATTATTCTAGATTACACTAACTGTATTTTATTAATAGTATTAAGTGTAACTTCACTGCTTTATAAAATCATACAAGTATATTGTAAAAATCATGGAAATCTCTTTTTCTACTGTACAAAACCAAGTGCGGCGTGAATACTAAAGACATTTGTGATTTGATATTCGGCAAAGATGTCTGCTACTGTCTGCTGGCAACTTACAGAAAATGAACGTTTCAGAAACTCAATATTCTCGCGCAGTTTACATAGAAAACAGGTTTTTCTTTTTGAACACAGTTGTATAATTTCAAAATCATAAAAAGAACTTTTTCGTAAAATTTTAAAAACACTGGTTACATTACCATACCGTGCAACTAATCGATTGTTACTCAATGGGCATACAGACTATATTTCTATTTCTGTTTTTTTTTTCATCCAGCCATTAATTTGAGCATTCAACTCTCAAGTACTCAATTCGAACAGGGCAATGCTTCTCTCTGCTTTACCTCTTTGTCAAACGAATGACATGGACAATAAAACCACAATAAAACAAGATCCATTTATCTTATGCCTTTTTCCACAACTTGTTGGTTTCTTTCATGTTTTGTTAAGGGCAACACAATACAAAAAAGGGACATATTGTTCATTTCCGTTCACCTGATTTATGGAATTTTTCCGTTTCCGCTGACTACGAAGGCAACGCAGTAACAACAATGCAAAAATACCCAGCAACAAGCAACAATAATAAACAAATCGTGAATGTGTATACATATACCAATACATCTATACATATGTGTATGGAATCTCATACATATACTCGTATATGGTGGTCGTACAAAGCTTATGTACCCTTACAATATATGTGACCCACCTTTTTTTTCTAGATGAAACAAAACGATGATGCAATAATCCATATCTGCGTCCTCTTTATGACCAGACCATTCTTATGTTACCGAAAGCACAACGGAGAAATAATTAAAAATTGTTCGCATGTGAAAAATAAAAAAAAAATGAAAAAAAAAAACAAACTAAATGTGATGAAAGAACGAACATTCACTTTCTCTGGTGACTGACTGTGTGCTGCAAAAATATATAATAATGATACAAAATATGCCAGCGTTATGATGCACAAATATGGAACGAATGGCTGCCTTTGGCTATGACCGTGACTGCGCCTCTGTCATTATTATTTTGTTACTTTGCAAAGTCTAAGCTAACCTTGGCAGGGTTGACATAAAGGAAAAACAAACCGAAATGTATACAAACAAAAAAAAAATATATATTTATCACAAAAGGACAACGGCGCAACGGATGGAAAGCGGTGCTGATAGCATCACATATTCATATTTTAAACTAACAATGAGTACAGATAACCAGCTTAGAGCTGTTCTTTGTTTGGAGGTTTCGGAAACTGGATTATATTTGTTAGAACGGAAGGGTGTCGTCATCAAAAGATATGAGTGGTGTCGTGTGCCTGTGAAATAGTTTAAATTTGGCTATAATTTCCGTAGCTGTTGCAATAAGCAAATTAACACAAACAAAGTAAACTTTTGAGGTTTTGTACTTAACTTACATATTCAGCTTTCCACTTTGCAATACATTATTGCCTTTAAAGGGCTTGGTATTTCAAAGGACAGCAAAATTTTTAAATATTAAAATTTTTTTAAGAGACATCCTTACATACTCTAATACATGGCCTCCAACATGACAACCGAAAACAATAAGTAGAACTTTATACTTAAATAAGCAACAGACAAAAACTTGAACAAGGACATAGTTAAACACTCGTTAGTACCGCGTTATCCATTGTTCAGTTTCAAAAGTAAAGCTGAATAAAACGCACATAAAGCTATGATTTCGGTGAAACTTATATTTCATTATAATGCTCGGACCTTGCCATTATGGACGAAATACGATACAATGCCATTTAAATAACCGCTTCTGGATTGATTGCAGCACAGGATCCTTTTAAGGTAGTTTTCGATCACCTTTTTGCACATTGAGTATTGGTTTTTGAATATTGGTTTTCAAAAGCTCCAACTTTTGAGGATTATCCGCGTAAAGACGATGTTTGACATAGCCCCACAAAAAAAAATCTAATGGCGTCAAATCGCATCATCTCGGTATCCAATTGATATCTTCAAAACGTGAAATTACACTTTCTGGAAACTTCTCATGCAATAAAGTCAAAATCGGTCATGTTGTGTAGCTCGTGGCACCGTCTTGTTGTAACCACTTATCGTCCAGTTCATAATCTTCAATAGCAGGCCAAAAAAAAGTCAATTTGAATTTAAATTTTGATTATCCGCCACATTTTTCATAATAGAAGCGATATTTTCGGCAGTGCGAACATTGCCATGATGCACAGGCCTGACCACATTTGTAATGCTTCCAGCCTCTTAAAAGTTTCTTTATAATCTTGTTAATTCTTTCCACAGTAGGCCGATTATGATGACCATAATCACTCCGTTATGCACGAAAACTGCCCACGCTTGAATTATCACTTTTTTAGTAAGTTTTAGCTATTTTGACGCTTTCTACGGTTGTTAAATGTTCCATATTCGTAAGTGGCAAACCTTTCACTAAATAAATAACACTTCAGATGACAGGTATTTAACAGCTGATAGCCTTGCCGGACCGGTGGTTTTGAAAACACTAAATGGATAATCCTGTATGACAATATTCGGACAAGCCGGACATAAAACAGCCTGCGCCATCGATTTTAACACCGTAAATGCAACTGCATGACACTAAGATCGAGTGCGCAATATGCGAGCATTCAAATTAAAAATATGACCTATAGATGCGAAGAAACCAAATTTAGGGACTCACTCATCGAGACTATAAACCGTTTTGGGCCAATTTTCTGTAAAGTTTATCACTCTCCAAACAAAACAATATTTGTTAATGTAAATAAAATGAAGATGAAAATTGTTCTTTAAAAACTTGATAAAACTAAACGTGAACGGTTCATTTGTTTACTGGCTATATCAAAACGTGGACGGATATCATGCCCTCTAAATAAAATTGTAACACTTTTAAAATAAAGTATTTTTCATTAGAAATGTACCGGGTATTGGTCAATAGAACACAAAATATTATTCGTACAGATTTATTGGATCGCCTTCAACGTAGTCCTCTTCTAAAATAACACGCCTATTTCAATGAATATTCCAAATTTTCGAGA
>JAHXMU010000324.1:104623-133553 GCA_019455685.1 Philornis downsi
AGGCATAATTTTTCTAGAAAGGTATTAAGGAAGATCAAGTTTTTTCGTGATACTTGCAATCAATCCATTTTGTCGTAAACTAACTCCTCGCCAGATAAGTGGGCGCATCAAAAACGGCCTCTTCTCATACTCAATATAAGAGCTTTGTCCGTTTTTAGTTTTGTCTGTTTTTTTTTTCATCCGGAGGATTCAAGGTGCATATCATTTTATACGACAAAAATGTATCACCCAAAAGTGGGCGTCTAAAGTACCAACTATCTTTTAGCCAAATGGATTTCGTGTCTTCCCTCCAGGTATCTTCCATACAAATGACCTATATTTTTTGAATGGTTAAACAAAATTTAATCAAATTTGGTCCACGCTGTGTTTGCCATGGTAAGGTCTCACAGCGAAATTAGTATTGCCACACTCCCCTGGTACCTCTCATACAAAATGATCGATTTCCCGAATGTAAATTTGTTGTCTGTAATTTCTATTGTACAGGCTGCAGTAGCTTTTGATTAATTAATTAATTGATTTAATTAATTAATTAAGTTGAATTAATTAATTAATTGATTTAATTAATTAATTAATTTAACTTAATTAATTAATTAATTGGTTTAATTAATTGATTAATTAAGTTAAATTAATTAGTTAATTATTTGATTTAATTCATTAATTAAATTATGGATTTAACTCATATATTCTTTGCTTCATATCTTTTTAATAGTTATACTGAATGGATTCAGCCAAATTTGTTTATTTTTGTGTGTAGTATATTTTGGGAATGAAGATAGAGGGCATTTCCACGCCACTTCCCGTACCTCCAATGCAAATTACTTACATTCTTAGGTCCATATTTGAATTTAGTCAAATTTGGCACACATTATGCATTTGATGATGGGGGCTCTGGGAATGAAAAAGGATGGTATTGTCACACCCATTCTGGTACCTGCCAAGCAAATTGACCAATTTATTGAAATTTTGTTTTCCGCTGTAATCCATAATTCGTAATGGGAATTTAATTACATTGTTGTCAATCATGCTGGGTAAAGTATGAGAAAATTAACCGTATAGCCACCCCCTTTCCGGTTTATCCAATACAAATTACCTTATTTTACTTATATATTCCTAATTCCGTATATTTAATTAAATGGCACTATATTCACAAGAGCTAAGTACACATCAGGCATTTAGAACTGCGGGTAAGAACAGCACTGCACTGTCACGCACCCTAAGATATCACACACACAAATTAATCGCCTTTGGAAAAATCGATAGTTCCTCCACAATTCCCGAATAGAGGACCTCAGAGAGTTACAATTTTGCTTCTTTTATTGTGCTTATTTTAGAGTATTTTCTGATAAGAACAAAGAAATTTATCACGCTCTTTCCGGCACCACTTACACGTCTGCAGCAATGAAAAAGGATATAGGATGAAGATATATATAAGATATACATATATTAGATATATATCTTCAAGATATGTAAGATATATAAGATATATAAGTCTGAATGAAATTTCTGTACTGGACAGCAGTTTTATTTACCAAAAATTCTCTTGCATCCCGTGAATGATATATGGAAGAGCTTTTCACATTCAGTGAGCTTACATGAATTCTATTTTTAGACTCACTGAACAAGACGATTCCGAACGTTACATTTTGAAAAGCATTGGCCAGTGTTCATCAGACACACTGAGCTGACCACCGCTCAACTAATAATAACACTGGTCTACAAATTTGGAAAGAAACAATTGACTGCAGAAATGAAGCATGTTTTTCAATGAAAATTGAAAGAAATTATCAAAGATTTTGGGTCAAAAGCATGCAGGGAATAGTCTGCCTGGGCTCTAATACGTGAAACTTTAAATAACGCCATTCACTTTTGAAAATTCATAGATTTTTGAATAAACTAATGAATTTTTATGCAAGAAAAGAATAAAAATATTTTTTTTTAATCTGGAAAACCTGACGTGATAAAGAAAAACCAATTGCAGATTCGAATTCAGCCCACCAAATTACCCTAGGATAGATATTTGGTTGCTCCAGTCCAAAATCTTGTTGGCTAGTATAGGTGGCTGTATGCGGGATTGAACCCGGGACCATGCGAACGATAGTCACGTGCACACTATTACACCTCAATCGGTCTTTAAGTAGTTTTATTTATAATTTATAATTTAACAATTTGGCCAAAAGTATACATTTTTGTGTATTATTTTTATGCTATCATCAAAATTTGTTTGTACATTACAGTTTTCACCGAAAACATGTGTATTTGACGCCCCCTATCGGCGATAAATCAAGTCAAGCCAACAAGTTACTTTGCCGTTTCATGTCCTTGCTTTATGAACGTAATAAAAAATGTTTTTAAGTCGAGAGGAATCGCTCGATAATTATAGCTTGGTAATATCAACAATTTGATAAAATGTATTCCAATCAATCTCCAGATTTACCCTTGAACAATCTCAGTCCCAGCTAATACTAAAAAATAACAGTGCATATATTCCTGTTCAATGGATAAGGATTTGGTTTTACCGGCAGTGAGCTAAAATGAGATAGTTTTGCTTAGTTAAATGACATTTGCATATACATATAATATGTTTTCTGTTCGCACTAGATAGTCATCACATGACCCTCTTACGAACAGGACTTAGTCGCACGCTCTTATGCATTAAGGCTTACACGCCATCCTTGTTTACAATCCAATACATAGACAATATTCAAGTGTTCGCACATACATATGATTAGTGTCAAGTGTCGTAAATAATTAAATGTGTGCCAGGAGAAACTCTTATAATGCTTACGCTCCTGGAAAAGCTTACGAATGGAAGACGTATGTACACACCGCCACCTTTATAGATACAACCAATACCATATACCACATTTACACCCATACATACATTCTCATACCAAAACTTGGATATGGGAGAATGTACACATACAACCAATACCAGCATAGGAATAACATGAATCTGTTCTCTTCGTGCCCCCAAACATTAAACAATTTTCCAAGCAGCAACAGCTGCGTTTAATACTGATTTCCACAAATGATTGGTGTTTAGTACACAGAATAAAATTAGGAGCAGAAGGCAGAGGGAATTGGAAAGGAACAGTGGGCAGAGGGGTGACAAGTGGTTGGGTGAGGTTAAATGGGAGAGTTATAAATCGTGAATGAATAACAACAACTCACGAACACTCAGTCACCCACTTGAGCATAGACAAATGTAAATGACGTGCTAAGGATGACTGTGATCCTATTCTCAGCCACTCATCCGTGGGTTTTGGTTGAAGAAATCGTGGCAGCGAGAGTAGGAAGTGCCAAGGGAACTTAGGCTGAGACGAAGACTAAGAGACAGCGTGAAGTCATAAGTGAATTTGAATATTTAGTTAAATTGCTCATGTATTTGTAGGTTTTGTTATTTTGCCGTTGTGGTTGTTGAATTAGATTTGCATTTGTGTTTAGACAAAAGAACATTAAACAGACATGTGAACATCGACGCATACGATATTATTGCTAAAAGCAATACGAGGTTTAGGGCAAAAGTAATGGTAACCTATTACTAGAGTGAATATATCGATCTAAAGTTATTTGTTATTATAAATTAGATGTTATATTTTAATAAAGTCATTATAATAAATTACATAAATGGGATCAATTAATTGAAACTGAAAAGAATACGTCTATGTAGAAACCAGTACAGAAATTCCAATCAGGTACCCATTTTTCGTTTTCATTTAAAGTTAAATAAAACACATTCAAAGCTGTGATTTCGATGACACTTTTATTTCATTATAATGCCTGAACCTTGCATTCAAATACGAAATACGATGTCATTTAAGTGACCGCCTCCGGATTGGTTGCAGCAGTGGATCCTTTTGAGGTTCCTTCAGCATCATTTTCGAAAAAATACGGCCTAATGATACCTCCAAATCATAATGCGCGCCAAACACTTACTTTTTCCGAATGATTTGTGGCTTTTCCACAATCATTTATAGATTCTCCGAACCCCATATAGGACAATTTTGCTTGTTGACGTAACCAACGAACGAGAAATGAGCTTCATCGCTGATGAAAATTTTGTTCGATTGAAAGTCTTTATTTGAATTGCCACTTTTGTAATAAATTTTTACTATTTTCCGTTGTAGAAAATGACTAACTTTTCCCTAAATAAATAACACTTCAGATGACAGGTATTTAACAGCTGACAGCCTTGCCAGACTGGCTGTTTTGAAACAGTTAAATGGATAGCCCATATTCGTATATTTTGCGTTGGCGCAAATTTGTTTGAGAGGCACCAGAATGGAAGTGCTGAGCCGCTGGATTCTTTAAAATAATACGCTGCCATTGTCAGAACTATATTTGTTAGTGACTAAATTATGCTAAATTATTTGGACTTTAGTGAAAGATGAATGAAAAATATATCTAGTAATATGTGGCTAAAATTATGTATGTTATTAGTGAAAGCGTCATTACTTTTTTTTTTTGATTTTTTATATTTTTCGAAGATTTTATAATGCAGTATAATTGCACTGCAGCCTGTTAATTAAGAATTATAGCGGTAAAATTACATTTCGATAAATTGGGCAATTTGTGTGAGAAACATCAGAAGAGCTGTGGCAATGTCTTATTTGCCTTCATTCCCAAAACTTACATCAAATCAAATTTAACCGAATTGAGTACAACTGCTAGAAAGATATGAAGCTACGAATGTATGGACTAAATCGCTAATTTGTACGGAGCAGAAGGAGCGCGTTTGCTTCCTCAACTGAACAAGAACTTAGACTTCTGCCGCCCACCCATTAGAAATTCTAAAGGAAAGATCAAATTTCGGAAAATAGGTGATTTTCTCTGGGACGCACCATACGACGAGTGGCAATGCTGTTCAATTTCATTGTTGGACTTTACTTTGGCAAACGCTGAGCGTATTTGGTATACTAAATTTTGTGCAACAATGCAAGAGATATGGATCTAAGAATATATGGACCTTTTGTGTGGAAGGTATCAAAAATCGGTTGATTTTTCAACTTTGGTAGTCTTTATAAATAAACGCTTTGGTCAGAAATTAAGTTACTCCAGTCAACGAATGTGGAATTGCACGGGAAAAACTTAATTCCTGAAGTTCGCTCAATTTGTGCGGGAAGTATCAGAAGGGATGAAGTCAATTACAATGCCCGTTTTCAGACTGGCAAAATAGTAGGCCGTGCCAAAAATTGCTAAGTTTAGTAAGGATTTGTGAATGCTATCGTCCACTAGTTAGTCAGATTGTAAAGATTTGTGAATGCTATCGTCCACTACTTAGTTCGACAATCACACAGGTCAACAGATATTCGCTCAATCGAGTTAAAAGGCCATGACTTTAGACGCTTTTTCCTGGATGACACATTTTTGGCTGGATCAAATGATATGCACTTTTGTTCCTTTGGGTGACGGCATACAAATATTGAATCCAGTCCTGAAATCACTTTCTTTATTTGGTATTTCCCACATATATTTTCCTAAAAATATACGACGGTCTAAGCATGTCCGGCTCTCTGAAGTTCGTTTAATTTGTACGGGAAGTATTAGAAGGGATGAAGTCATTTACAATTCCCGATTACAGACTGGCAAAGTAGGCCGTACCATGACTTGCTATGTTTAGTAAAGATCTGCGGATGCTCTCGTCTTCACTAGCCAGTCAGCTCTCCAGGCAGGCCGACTGATGTTCGCTCAGTCAATTTAAATGGCCATGAATTGCATTTAGACAAATGATACTTCGTACTTTAGTGTGATAAAAATAATACTTTGTCTTGATTTGTCTTGTTAACTACGAATACACAATCACATTATCGCATTTATGAGCAATAATTAATTTGCAAATAATACAAAATCTATCTCTAAAGAAAGTTTATGCAGGTGTAGGCTTTCTAAGCGTAGCCAACTTCACGCTGTTTTAGAGACCAAGCAGCGCGCTCATTTTTTGGCAAGCGCCACTCCTTTAGGTTGTTTATAAGCCTATGGGACCATGTCATTTTACTTAGCAGTTGAAAAAAGTTATTGAAATGGAATTCAAATGCAAAAGTATTATTAATTTTTATTTGGTTTGGAAAATTGCAATTAGCTATTGATAATGAGCTACGGCATTTATTGGTGAACAAAATTTATACGTATCAGGCATTGGTTGCACCCTAAATACCATGGAATTCAAAAATAGCAACATATAAAAGTTGAGATCAGAATTCATTGTAATCTACAGAAAAGTGCAGTTCAATTGGAGGAAACTTTTAAATGTGTCTGCTCATAGCATGGAGCGCACATTAAAGTATGAACTACTACTAAAGTCCTACAAAATTTAAGTTTTTTAAAGTAGTCAGCAAAATAGAAGAAAAAAAGAATACAAGCTGGGATGACGTTCTTCATTATAGGAATAGAAGCTCGAAGTGTTACTCCTATTCCTATTAAACAGCTAGTGACAAGCGTTATTCTGTTATGCTGTTTAAAAACCAAAGAAAACATATCGTTTCACGTTATGTATGGCTGAAAAATCGCAATCAGCGATTGCTAATGAACTCTGACATTTATTTGTGAACGAAATATTTGTGTATCGGACCATAACATTACATCCAAAAACACAAACACCGCCTGAAATGGTTCGAAAGGTGAGGGGCTGAATTTGACGTTATCCACGACAAAGCGCAGTTCAATTAGGGAAAATATTTCAAATGTGCTTCTAAAAGCCCTCTAAAACACAAAAAAAAATCAGTAAAACTTAGCACGCGTCAGGCATTTAATAAAATTAGTACTGTGACACAGGCAGAGAACAGCTTATACTAACACCTTCCTTAAGATAGCACACAATAAAAATTAGCTGATTTAGCGAATCTCAATCGTCCCTTTTCAATTTCCGGGAGTGGACTGCATTAAATTGTAATTTTACGTCTTTTACTTTTTTAATTCAGAGTACTTTTTGATAAAAATTGAGCGATTTACCACGCCCCTTCTAAAGCCTCCATACATTTTTGTATGGGCAAAAGGAAGTTGGTTGAAGATATTATATGTAAATCAATTTATCTGACTGAAATGTTTGTACTGATTAATTCACACTCGGAAAAATTATTTTAAATTGCCATTCTGACACCTCTGCCCTCGTCCTTTGCTCTGCCGCAGTTGTTCAAGCAAACAGTATCATAGACAGACAGTTTTGCTATTTTAAAATATTCTGTATACACTTTCTGGTTTTATTGTTTCGCAGACAATAAATGTCATGTTGAGTTTGAGATTAGCTTTTTGATAGTTTGACATGGTTATTCTATCGCACACACTCGCACACACACCCTGAGACTCACTCACTTGTGTAAAACATTGCACGCACACAATGGATAGACAGACAAAAGCGTTTTGTATACGATTATTCAATACGAGAGTTACTCTTTTGTCTTTATTATCCGATAACGTCCCTATTTTGCCAATGTATATGTAGATACGAATGTGAGCATGAGCTGTTATGCTGTTTGTCATTCCTGTTTTAATCCAATGCAATCACTAAACAATGATCATTGTGTTAATTAGTTAATTGTAATTTATTCAAGTGAAAATGACCCCAACCATAAAATTTCATGTGACTGAGGGGGAAGGGACGAAGGAGCAATAAATGAGCTACGATGGTTCACTCTAAATCACAGTGAAATGAACTATTTTATTTGATTGCCATTTATGAGCGATTATTATCAATGGAATGCTTTTAAGTTTTGATGCCTGCCGATCAGTTATGTATGACACTTTTGCGAATATAATTGTTGATAATTGACGGCCATCATTGAAGCAAAATCTAAGGAATATTAGACAGTGTGAGTGAGAAGAACAAATTGCAATGGCATTCCATGCCATTAAAGTCATGTAAAGCCATCATTTCGTTGAAACTTTTGCTTCATTGTAATGCTTGGACTTTATCATACAATGTCATTTAAATGACCGCCTCTGGATCGGTTGCAGCAGTGGTTCCTTTTCAGACAGTTTTAGACCTTTTTCGTACATTTCGAACGGTATCTTGGCGATAACTTGACGAATGCTGGTTTTTAAAATACTTCAACATTTGGGGATTATCCGTGTAAATACAATCTTTCATGTTGCTCCACAAAAATAAGTCTAACGGCGTCAAATCGCATGATCTTGGTGGCCAATTGACGCCGCCAATACGTGAAATTACGATTTCTGGAAACATCTCATGCAATAAAGCTATAATCGGTCGTGTTGCATGGCTCGTGGTATCGTCTTGTTCGAACCACATATCGTCCAGTTAATAATCTTCAATTACAGGCCGAAAACAGTCGGTTATCATGTGGCCTTAGCGATCTGAATTGACGGTAACGTTTTCTCTGGGACTCGTTAAAAAAAAAAAAAAATATACGGCCCAATGACTACTCCAGATCATAATGCGCTCCAAATGGTGGCTCTTTCCGGAATCGTTGGCTTTCCATAATCACTTCTTAGTGTGGGAAATGAGCTTAATCGCTGAAGAAAATTTTATTCGTAAAATCAGCATTGAAAGCCTGTTGCTGCAGCATCCAATCAGCGTATTTACGGCGTTGTGAATACACAAATCTTTTCATCTTTTCAATTTTTTACAGTTCAAGGAAAAAAAAAACAAACCACTGTCGATTTTTCAATATTTTCCCAGGTAAAACAGCAAAAATTTACCTTGTTATGGTGAAATTTTTTCAAAATGTTGTCGTAGTTCAGAAAGGAGCATAACCAATACAGATATTTCAGTCAGATGAATTGATTTATACCTTCATCAAAAGGAATTTTGTTGTGGTGCAGAAGCCTGAGTATTGCTAGAAGAGTCGTGATAAATTGATTGGTTCTTGTTAATAAATATTCTGAATTAGACCAAATTATATATTATAATTATGTTATATAATAATATAATCTAAATATAATATGAAATTAATATAATTATATTTTAATTATAACTTTTTAAAGTCCTCCGTTATAGAGAGAAAGTCTTTGCTATATCGGCTAATTTGTAGGTATGTTACGTGGGCGTGGCTATGCAGTCAATTGTCATTTTTTGTATGAAAAGTACTAGACGGAGCGATTTTTCAACATTTTACCAAGCATTCTAATACAATATTATTCATGAATATTTAAAGAATTGCAATAATTATTTTAATTTAATATTTAAGTAGTTCAGAAATGACGGGAGAAAAGTAAATTTCGGTAAATCAGTCAATTTGTATGGGAGGCACCTGAATGGGCATAACGATGCCTTTTACGGTCATTCTTAGAATTTAGTAAACTAAATATAAATTTGACTGGATTCTCTGCAACTGCTTAAAAGAAACAAAAAGGATTATATTTGGTTAAGCCGGCCATTTGGATGGGAGGTACCAACAAGTGCACGGTTGGATGGCCAATTTTCTTACAGGGAATTTTAATTCAATATAATAGTCAGCAAGGTAGCAATCTATTGCAGTCTACAAATTTAAAATCACAAAAATAGGATAATTTGTATGAAATGTACTACGAGGGGTATAGTGCTGTACTCCTTATTTCGATAAAGTGCTTAATGGCGATTCAGGATATCAGTTTAAGAAGCTTTTAACGGGCTTGTCGATTATTCGACTTTTTGAAACGTTCGTCTGATACATGGAGGTGACTGCAGCTCAAAGAAATATCTTATGACTGTGTCTGGGTTTATCATCAGTTTCAGATATTACTATAGTAGTATATAAAAAACCATTCGAATTTTCAGGGAAAGAAATTGTTGATTATCCTGTTACACCGAACATTTTATTCTCCAATACAGAAATTTGAAATGATTCCTAAAAACGTAAATGGGTTAATACAAAAAATATCTCACATCCTTATTGAAAGCAATCTATTGCAGTCTATAAATTTAAAACTACAAAAATATATCAATCTGTATGAAACGTACCAGGAAGGATGTAACATGGCACTCCTCATTTTGGTATCGTGCTCAGTGTTGATTTCGGATATTAGTTTAAGAAGCTTTTAGTGGACAGGTCGATTATTCGACTATTCGAAATGTTCGTCAGCCACATCGAGGTGACTGCCGCTGAAAGAAATATCCGATGATTGTAACTGGCCTTGAGTACTAGATCATGAGCACGATGATTGCATAATGTCACCGGTTTGAGATATTTGCTATTGTAGTGTATTAAAAACCATTCCAATTTTCAGAGAAAAAAAATCATTCATTGCCCTATTACACCGAACATTCTATTCCCCAATACAAAAATTTAAAATAATTCCTAAAAACGTAAATGGATTAATATACAAAAAATATTTCACATTCTTATTGAAACTTTTAACTTAAATACTTTAAAAATCAAACAAAATTAAGGACAATTTTTTTGTTATTATTTCTCCCCAATGTGTGTTTTAGAATTTTAATCGAACAACTCCCTTTAAAAGCTTCCGATATACATATATATATATTTTTATTTGCACCTCCCGCACAAAATTCTTATCATCTAGTGTAATAACAAATTTACAGCCTAAAAATAAGGACACCTTAAGCACTTATTTCACGTACCCTGACACATTTGCCTTGCAAATAGGCATTGTTTTTAAGCTCCTTTAAGATATGCGACAACATTTATTATTGTTGTTGTCGTTGTTGTTAGAAACAATGCTATAACAGCCTTGCGTTTATGTTTTTTTTTTTACAAACTAACATCCTCAAACCGACAGCGCCCAAAAGTAGACAACAGCATATCACATACCTTTCAATTTGCAAAATATTTTAATATCTCTGTGCTGTGTTTTAATGTGCAGTAAATGTCACTCACATGTACGAGTATACGGTATTTGCCCCACGTTGCTTTTCGCACCCTCTGGGAATTGAAATAATAAACTTCTTACAAGAGTTACCCAAGGAGAGAAGAAATAACTTAAAGTACACATAGAAACAAAAAAGCGCAGAATGTTGTCAAAAAAAAAAAGAAGAAAAAAATGTAATACAAGTTTTGAACATACGGTACGGATCTGTTACAACACGCTATGATGGCAAGTAAAACAGCCTATGCGAAAGTTTGCTGCCTTCGGGCATTGTATGAGGTATTAAATGTTTACACATCAACGTATGCTTGAGTTAACTCCTAAAAGTATGCTTGTCTTTTTCGCTTGTTGGAATACCCGCCGGTTTATGCGGCAGATGAACGTATCCCCCCTGTTATCAAGGGCCTCAACGAAGTCAAATGGAAGCATTTCAAGTACACCGTCGCGTTTTGTATTTCATTCCTCTGTGCAGTTTATGAATAAGAACAGTGAAGTGCTTGTTTGAATACAAAGAATTTTGTATATTTACTTGTCTGTTAATTAAAGCTATCGCACTTGCAGATATTTAAATATTAAAGTATATTTCTAGGTTAAATTATTAAATCGGGGTGTAGCACAACTCCAGGGGATTGAAAAGCTTTAAATGTCAAAGTATAGTTTTAGGTTACATGAGAAATTATACATAAGAGTTCGTCCATATTGCTATCTAGCAAATAATTTTAAATTTACAGGTATCAAAGCATTGGGTTCAAAGATCACATTCAGTTATTTTTTTCTTCTTCCTTTCGCAAATATTATTGTAAGGCGTGCATTTTTGGTATTTACTCTGAACATGAACATTCCTCCGTACACCGAAATTTAGCACAAAATTATAATAAATTCTTTAACTGCATGAAATTCTCCATTGTCCTCGTTCGTTGCATTATCCTTTTCGAGTGAAGTTCTTGTTAGCTTATGTACATTATGGACACTGTTTGGCATGCCCCAGTCATCCAAGCCCCTGGGAAGGCCATGCTGCATTTCATTATTTGCGTTTTCTGTGCTCGTCACCGTCCCACTCCCCTCCCCCCGGCACGTTTGGTAAAAGGTAATTGAGATCATGTTGTAACATGTTTTAATTTGTTTCCATGGGACGTTTGTCACAATGTCCTATTTGCTTTTTGCTTCATTCGAAGCGCTCGAATTGTGTTTGGGAGGGCCAGAGTTATATAAGGTTGAAACATGACATGGGTAGAACTAATAAAATGATATCTTAACAGGCGATAGTTATTAGGAAATTTTTAATTACGAGCCTAAATTAAAAACTTTCGTGCGATTAATATTAAGGACATCTGTGTGTGTAGGGGAACATTAATTGGGGGAGGAGGCGGAGAGAGTGCTGTGACTAAATTAAGATGTTGGTATCACAAATTAATATTGCTTGATATTTGCTAAGTACGAGTTCTTAAAACTTCAAAAAAGAGCCACATGAAGCAGCATCATTTTACATATTTGAATCAATATAGCAATGCACAACTACGAAAATTTGTGATTAGTACAGGGTGGCGCAATAGAACGTGCATATTTAAAAAATAGATTAAAAAATAAATACAAAAGGTATGGTTAAAATAAATCTAAGACATTGTAGAGTAATAAATGGAGTTTATTTTTTAAAAATAACATCATCTAAATAGTGACCCTCTCTACGACGGCACTCCTCTAACCGCAAACGAAAATTATTGAAAACTTTCTTCAGTAATACTGGTGTAATGGCTGCCATTTCACCACGGATATTCTCCTTGAGCTGAACGATGTTTCTTGGATTATCACTGTAGACTTTGTGTTTGAGGTATCCCCACAAAAAAAAAGTCAGGAGGCGTCAAGTCTGAACTACGTGGGGTCCATGGGATATCACCTCTTTTCGAAATCAGTCTGCCAGGGAACATCTGCTTCACCACCGCCATGGAGTCATTTGATGTGTGACAGGTAGCTCCATCTTGTGGGCACCAAGTTCTGGAATTCATTATCCTGAACTTTCAATTACTGGAGCCAAAAATCCGTCCAACATCTCAACATAGCGTTCCGTATTAACCGTGACGTTTTGGCCCCGCGCATTTTCAAAGAAAAAAAGACCAATTATTCCTCTGCCAGAGATTGCTGCCCATACTGTCACTTTAGGACTATGCAATGGTTTCTGGTGTTTGATTTTGGGATTTTCACTGTTCCAGTAACGACAATTTTGACGGTTTACGAGCCCATTCATAAGGAAATGAGCCTCGTCAGAGAAAAGGATATTGTCAAAATTGGAATATCGATTAAGCATTTCATTAGCAAAAGCGAGCCTTGCTATGAAGTCAGACTCTTCCAATTCTTGTGTTAATTGCAGCTTATATGGATGCAGTTTAAGGTCCAATGTTAAAATTCGTTGCAAACTTCGTCGCGATAATTGTAAGACAGACAATGTCTTGCGAGTCGACATTTGTGGATTTCCTCGTACTGACTCCATAACTCTCTCAACATTGTCTTCGGTCCTAGATGTTCTTGGGCGACCATTTGCTTGTGGTTTAAATGTTGAACCGGTCTCTTCAAAACGCTTTACCCATATTTTAATTAAATTAGCACTCGGAGCTTCACTAATTCGCCGTAGTCCATATTCAGCACAATATAGTCGCCTAGTAGTACTATATGAACGAGAGTTCTCGTAAAATACGCGCACGCAAAATGCGCGACGTTTCCCGTCAAAGTGATTCATAGCGACTAAAACTCCATGAGCCCGCCAACCCAACGATGTAGGCGCCCACACCCCCCGCAAAAAAAGATGATGCAATATGCACGTTCTATTGTGCCACTCTGTAGTATTTTACTTGATGGCAACAATTTAGCAATGAAATAAAATTTAAAAAATAGTTCGTCTTAAAAGACCTTTAAAACTACAAGAATAGTTTTGTACGCTATTATAAACTATTATTTGGTTTTTTTTTCTGTTAATTGAAACTAAATTTAGGACAGAACTACTATTCGCCGAACACGTAGTCGTCGTTGTGATGTCATATCAAAGTAAAGTAACAGCCTCCATTCCTTTCAGCCTATTTCTTCTAATCTCGAATCCCACACTTTGCATGTCATTGTCGAAATCTAACTGCCACTAAACGAACGAACAAACAGGCGAAGGAGCCAGTAGCAATCAGCAATGTAATGGAAAATAAGTTGGAAGTGAATATAATAGACGATTCATTATAATGCGAATAACGCAAGGACACTAGCAGAATAGTAAGACACTATCAGCGAGTCGCAACGGTTTATGACATCCCTGCCATACTGTGATTAGTAACAGTACAATGAAATGAATTTCTTTTCTAGTTTCATCGCCTCCCTTCAAATGATTCTTCATTTGCAGAAAATTGTGTATGAAGAAGAAGAAGAAGTTTGAATGAACTGCCATTTACCGTAACTGATTGACTTGCACATCCATAGAATACATCTCAGTGTAAACATAGTTAGAGCCAATGGTGATGTTGCTGATGATACCGATGATGATGCTGTTGCTGCTTCTGCTTAGGATGATGCATGTGATGCTTTTGATGTGATGTTCATTGCACTGGTATTTCCTGTTTCCTTTGTCTGACCTAAAATGTATTGTTGTATCAGCAGGTTTATATTAGTCATTCTTTTTGTTATTTTCGTTTGTTTTATGTTTTTTTCCCTCTTTTATTTTTGCATTGTCATAGTAAACATTGTAACATTATTATTTGCCTTGCGTAAAATGGCAAATAAATTGAGTCTTTATTGCATCCTTTTTCTCCTTTGGCTTTGTTTTTGAACTCTGTATTTCTCTTATTTGATTTTGTCTGTATTTACTTCGTCTCAAAGGCGCATAAGGGGAGCCATTCTTAATGACAATTTGCAAGCTATTTTCAATTACGACAGTGGCTTCGGAATATGAAAGTTATTAAGTTTCTTTTGCTGCAAGGAATTTTAATTTAAATAGAAGTAATCTATTTTTTGAAAAAGGAATGAATTCTGATTGGCAGGAAGGAAATTAAAACTAAAACGTTGTTATCTAAAAAGACAGACGAGAAATTAATCTCTACCTTTTTAGAAAGCCTTAAAAATGCAAAATTAATCTGTTTCATGTCATCGATCTTCTGTAGAAATGATCACCAGATACGTAAGTGTTGGTGTAAGTTGACTTCTCAATACAGCTTCAGGTTCCACTAATATAATTTCTTTGGCTGACGCACGTTGATTTGTCTCACGAAAAATTATTGATAGTTAAATATTTCTGGAAATTTCAATCGCATTTATATAAAAACAAATCTTTTAGACGGAGAACTAGGTTTTGATATATGAAATACTTTCTTATTGAAAATATTATTGTATTGACTCATATTCAGACTCCTATACAAATCCTCTATATATCTTTATATCAGTGGAATAAGGCGATTCAAAGAACCATAAGTGCCATACAGTTTTACCTTTAAATCACAAAGAACCACATATAGACAAAGTTAAAAAATAAATTTGATTTGAACTAAATTCGGGTACCCAATCTAATGCCTCCAATACAATTGAATCCATGGACTTTAAAATTATATCATGACGTGACACCCTATCAGGTATTTTGATTTTGACTTCATTTCGCAAGCCAAACACTCGAAGACGGTCTCAAAGCTAGCCGACATAATAAAAAAGATACCAAATAGTTGGGAAAAGTATTATTTATTTTACAACATAATTTCCTTTTAGATCGATGTACTTTTCCCAGCGATAATCAATAGCTTCTATACTCTGTTTATTGTAACAACTGCCAAACTCCTTCAAATACTCATCAGCCGGAGATTCCACCTCTTCATTGTTGGCAAATCTCTTAACATCGAGCCATTTTCTTAAGTTTGGGAATATAAAAAAGTCCGAGGAAGCTAAATCTGGCAAATAAGATGCGTGATGAAGCAATTCGAAGTTTAATTCATTAATTTTGACCATCGTAATAGTGGATGTGTCAACTGGAAAAATTTCTGGATGAAACAACACTTTCCTTTTCGCCAAATGCGGTTTTTTCCTATAATTTCAGCATCCAGACGCTGCAATAAATTGACATCATATTCGCTGTTGATGGTCTTTCCTTTTATGAACCTCAAAAAACGGAAGTCATGCAGATGGAACCGTCTTCGCCTTCTTTGGATACGATTCTTTCATTCCAGTCCACTGCTTTGACTGTTTCTTTGTCTTAGCTGTGAAGTACTGGACCCATGTCTCATCCATGCTTGTAAATTGACCCAAAAATTCGTCTCAAAAAATCGCCAAATACTTACTGTAACATATTCAGAACGCAGTTTTTGCTCTATTGAGAGCAAGCGCGGCACCCATACTGCGTACAGCTTTCTCATCTTCAAATCTTCGATATAACATTTTTTTGAAATGCCTATCATTTCATCTAGCTCACGCACCTTCAGCCAACGATCATCCAGTACCATTTTGTGGATTTTCTTAATCGTGCCTGGCGTGGGCATCTCAATTGGTCGGTGGTCGTCTTAGCAGTTCGTACGGCCTCTACCCAATGTTTTATAGTTGGAAACGAAGGAGCAGACTCTTCCGGAGCAGAATCTAACTCGACTTTAATGTTGGTTGGAAGCCTTTTAAATGGAGATATTGAATTACACAACGGTGACCAATTTTTTCTATGTTTACTAACTTACGTGGATCGTGTAGATGGTCCAGTAGTTTGAAAAAAAATATTTTGTTGAAAAGAGGCAACCTTATTAAACATACGTTTTAAATTTAAAGACGCCACGGTGTTTAATATTTTTAATTGAGCCATCAAAAGTAATCGACTTCAGTGAAGTTGTAAATATGCAAAAATTTTGCAACCGCTGGACTAGATTGTACTCTGAGGGAGTCTGCTCCTTCATTTACGACTGTACAATATTGGATAACAGAGCTTAAACTTGGTCGTATGAGCTGCCAGGACGAAAAGCGCTGTGGTCGACTAATTGAACGGTTAAGAAAATTAACAAAGTGGTATTTCATGATCGTCAGCTGAAGGTTCATGAGCTAGCTGAAATGATACGCATTTCAGAAAGTCCTATACATCGTATATTGACCGAAGATTTGAATATGAGAAAGCTGTGCGCAAGGTGAGTGCCGCGCTTGCTTTTAATAGAGCAAAAGCGGCGTCATGAAAATGATAGTAGAGTGTTTAGCGGTATTTTACCGCAATAAAGCCTATTTTTTGGGTCGGTTTTTAACCATGAATGGGACGTAGGTCCTCTACTTCTCATCTGATACAACTGAACAGTCAAACCAGTGGACTGAAATGGGAGAGTGGTGTCCAAAGAAGGCCAAGTCGGTTTCATCTGCAGGCAAAACCATGGTGTCCGTTTTTTTGGGTTGCGCATGGGATTATTTTTACCGATTAAGATAATGATAATGAAAGATAAGATTTAGGAAATTTATTGCAGCGTTTAGGTGATGAAATTATGGAAAAAGGCGGCATTTGGCGGGAAAGAAAGTGTTTGTTTCATCAAGACAATTTTCCAGTTCCCACATTCACTATTGCGATGACAAAAATGAATGAATTAAAGTTCGAATTACTTTATCACGCTCCTTATTCGCTAGATTTGGCTTCCCCGGACAATTTTCTATTTCGGAAGTTTAAAAAATAGTTCGGTGGTAGAAGATTTGCCAACAATGAAGAGATGGAGTCTGCGGTTGATGCCTATTTTAAGCAGAATATAATAGAAGTTTTTGAATATCGCTAGAAGAAGTGTGTCGGACTAAATATAGATTATGTTGAAAAATAAAGAAATTTATTTTTACAAATTTCTTTGAGTCTTCTTTGTTAGTTCGCCCAGTTTTGGGACCGCCCATGTACAGCTCATGTTTAGGCGTTTTTGATGAACTGTAACATTTTCACCGATTTCAAAATTCCATTTTTAATACAAAATTTGAGACAGATTTTCCGTTTAAAACGTTTATTCGTTTTATAGATCGTAAAACACACTTCAATTGGATTTACAAAATCCAGGAATGTAAACAAACTAAGTGGCGGATCACGTTCAAACTCTGTGTCAGTTGTGCTAACATGAGGAATTTGACTATCTTTTAGTAACTTTAATTGACTTATCTTTAAATAACTAATTTCTGGTACATAATAGTTTTGCAAACATAGCCACAGAAATAATATGGCAATTCCTTCATACGGATTTTTTAAATGACCAATTTCTGGTTCATTTTTGCCAAAATATATTTTTCTCCAAAGACAAGCAGTTGTTGTTCAATACTTTTTTTTATTGCTAAGGTAAAAATTTAATCAGTGCAATAAATGGTTGCTGTCAATATCACTTCCGACCAGCTGTGTATACTGTCCAGTATCCTTTTAGTGTCACCCAATTATTACCTGAGGATTGTGCTTAATGTCATGCAACTCTTGTTCCCATGGCCTTCTCTGGTTTCCACATTCAACTGCATATTTGCGTGATAACAAGCCAAACAAGCCAGTCATTTGGTGCCTTCTTTCTAATATCATTCCCTTTGCCGTTTTTGTGGTTGCCAACAGAAACAATTTGCTGTGAGTGGTGATTTTAACTACATTTAAATTACCAATTTTTTAGTACCAATTTCTGTTCGAATCACGAACGATGATGAAATCACCGTTATGGCTTCAATTCCAATCTGAACGCTCCATTCACGATGAACTCAATTCCATTCCATAAATGAAAGTTAATTGGTTTTCAAAAGGCCAAAGCCAAAATAAAAGAAAAAATCAAAAAATCGCTTGCTTGCTAGTACAAAACGAATAGCAATAACAATTTTTCTCAATCGAAAACAAATTTCTAATGCATAACAAATTTGAGCAGCTAGTAAAATAAAATATTAATACTGTTGTCAACAAAAATATTTGTTTCATTTTTACGAGAATAAAATAATGACCATTTGCTTGTGCATTTTAATAGTTATTTGAAATTATAATAATTGCTACTGAAGTTTCTCATCAAGAAAACTTATTGTCATGTTTACAGAATTTGTGTCTGTGGCGTTTGTTAAATAACTTTTCTCCTGGATTTTCCTTTCTTTTTTTTAATTATGAACTGGAATTAATGCACAATCCAGAGCTGAAGCAGAACGCAAACAAAAGCAACATTTTGATGTTATAAAATTTTCTACAATTTTCTACTATACGTTTTTTGCTGAGCTCCCGTATCTAGAATGAATTTACCGTCATGTTTGTTTTCTAAGTTTCCGTATATTTTTACTATTGCGCTTGAAAAGCAGCTACTCATGACTTCATACTCTTTATCTCTCCTTCCTTTTATCAATGTTTCTCTCTTTCTCTTATGACAAATGGCATAAAAAACTGTTGTGGGATAGATAAACCTTTTGCCTTCATTAGTTGGGAATGCATCCTGTCTAAGGCTTCCTCTTCTAAGGCCAGAGAACTCACTCATCTCGCTGACAGTGACATACGGATGTGTGAATATAATTGAGAAATATGTACAAACATAAAAATACTTTAAAGCAGTGTTCCCATTAAGGAAGTACGAGGAACATAGATAATTATGAGGAAAGTTCAGCGGTGTGGAGAAGAATGAGCTTGAAAAAATATAGAAATAAAATGTCACGCAAAATATTTCCAAGTGGAATTGTTACGTCGTATTTGCAGTGCAAAAAAAAAAAAAAAAAAAATAATAATAAAAAAAATGTTGCATTGTTTGCCTTCAATTCGATGTAGAAAGGCACTCTCAATTGGCGTGATAGGATTTCCGGTTTAATAGTAAGGCCAATGGCTAACATATAAAGATATGAATGATGTTTTAGTTACGGATACCTAGAGGGTGTCGAGGAAATGCAAAGAACTCCTCTTTACATTTTACCAAAATTCAAATTATTGTTTGGAAGTGAATAATTTGTTCGCCAATTGACAACACTAACTGCATGAAATCAGACTCCAAAGATGCAGAATGCTACGCAACAGCTATAGATTCTTCTAAATTGAGAAAGTATACTTTTATTTATCCTTTTATTTTTTCGTGGGAAAGGAAGTGCTGCTCAGTAAGGCAAGTATCACTCATCTTAACAAATGATAGTTAGAAAGAGTGATGTTTAGAAAATGCGGCGTCTGGGATAGAATGAACCGTTTCCGTATTTTCAGGTGAATATCAACGAATCTCTCCCTCTCTCTCTCTCTCTCTCTCCGAGGCCGTATGGGCTGCCACGACGAATACCAATTGAGATGTCCACGCCAGACACGGTTTAGAAAATCCTCAAAATAGTATTGGATGATTATCGGCTGAAGGTGCGTGGGCTAGCTGAAATAATAGGCGTTTCAAAAAGTGCTATCCATTATGCATTGACCGAAGATTTGAAGATGAGAAAGCTGTGCGCAATATGGGTGCCGCGCTTGCTTTCAATAGAGCAAAAACAGCGTCATGAAAATGTTTCAGTAGAGTGTTTTGTGATGTTAAACCACAACAAAGCGGAATTTTTGCGTCGATTTATAACATGGATGAGGCATGAGTCCACCATTTCACATCTGAGACAAAGGAACAGTCAAAGTAGTGGACTGGGATGGGAGAATCGTGTCCAAAGAAGGCGAAGACGATTCCATCTGCAGGCAAGGTTATGGCGTCTGTTTTTTTTTTGGGATTAGCATGGATTATTTTTATTGATTATCTTCAGAAAGGAAAGACCATCAACAGCGAATATAATGCCAATATATTGCAGCGTTTGGTTGATGAAATTATAGGAAAAAGCCGCATTTGGCGAAAAAGAATGTGCTGTTTTATCAAGACAATTTTCCAGATCACGCATCCACTTTTGCGATGGCCAAAATTAATGAATTAAAATGAATGAATAAAGTTATTCGCCAGATTTAGCTCCTTCGGGCTATTTGTTATTTCCAAATTTGAAAAAGTGAGTTGGCGGTAGAAGATTTGCCAACAATGAAGAGGCGGAGACTGTGGTTGATGGCTGTTTTAAGGAGTTTGACATTTCTTACTATAAACAGGGTACGGGGGCTATTGAATATCCCTGGAAAAAGTTTATCGAGCTAGAAGAAAGTTATGTTGAAAAATAAAGGACATTTTTCGCAACTTTTTTATGTCCTCTTTATTAGGTCAGCTAGTTTTGAGACCATCTCCGTACGTTGCCGAAATTCCTTTTCTTTCAATAATTCCTAACCTTTTCAAATAAAATGAAATGCCTCATTTAGTTATGTCTACTAAATATCCAGATTCTATTGGATGGTGCATGAATAAGGAAAATAATTTCGGTTTTTTGCTTAAATTACATTTCTAACTTTTATTCAAATAATTCATTGATTTTTTGCCATTTTTTTATGCAACTTTTTGATTCCAGATTTACTGATCCTTCTCAGAAAATTATTGGAACAATTTGATATTTGATATTGAAGAATTTCCCATACTGAGAGCTTTGCAGACTTCAAAATAAATGAAAATTCGAAGGTATCAGAGCATGACTGCAAGGTCTCTTCCGGGCTCTAGTAGGATATTTAGTGAAAAAAAAAATCCAAAAATTGTTCATGACATTGAAAGCTCAGCATAAGATTGATCTATAGGCCTTCTTTGGTATTGAAGAATATTCCATACTGAAAACTTTACAGAATTATGAAAAATCCAGAATAAATGAAAATTCTAAGTTATCAGAGCATGACTATGAATATGGCATCACCTCTCTTCATGGCTCTAATACAAAATGTAATGCTCAAAATCCAAAATCTTTTCATGACATTACAAGCTATTTTTAGTGTAAAATCTGATTTTGGGTCAAATATATTGCGTATACTTCGATAAATTTTTGACATTGGAAGTAATGCCATCATGCCTCACTCATAAAAACCATCATCTCAAACCCTGAGGCGATCGATTTCAACAACGTTCTTTTGAGGTGAATTTTTCACCAGCAAAATTAATCGCCATAGATAGGAATAGGAGATGGTGCCTAATCAAGTCAAAACTATAAGGTGAATGCATAAGAACCTCCCAGCCAAACACCTCAAACTAACTTGCCAGTTATTATCGATGCGCTTGGTCTGGCGTTGTTGTGATGGAACAAAATTCCTCGCGGATTTTCCGTTTTTAAGCGATTGCTTCCTTCAGCCTGTCCATACGTTGACAATACAGGCCCGAATTAGAAATAGTAAATGATTCTTTGCCAATCCCAGCAAAAGCATAGAAAAATCTTCTAGAACATCAAATTCTCCCAAAACTTAACCACCGTTGGCATCGGCTCACCGCAATTCGACCACGACAATTTTCACTTGATTTTGTCGTAAGTCAGCCACTTTTCATCACCAATTATCATTCGCTTTAGAAATGGATCGATTTTGTTGCGATTCAGCAGCGGATCGCAGATCGGAATTTGATGCATTAGGCGGCACTCACACATGAACCTACTTTTTGTATCCAGCCTTATTCTAACCGGTATTTTATGCAATTCTTCACTCCGGGGCACTCGAAATAGTGCTTACTTGATGGTCAGACTTGACGATTAATATAGGATTATCCATTTTTCGTTTTCAAGTAAAGTTAATAAAACACAAAGCTATAATTTCGATGAAACTTTTATTGTCTCTCTGACCCTCCCATTATGTACGAAATGCAATGCCATTTGAAAAACCGCCTCTGGATTGGTTGCAGCAACGGATGCTTTTGAGGTTCCTCCAGTGTTGTTTTTGAAAAAACGACCCAATGGCACCTCCCGACCTTAATGCGCTCCAAGTAGTCACAATCACTTCTGAATTCCGAGCTCCATAAGAGACAATTTTGCTTGTGGACGTAACCACCGAGTGAGAAATGAGCTTCATCGCTAAAGAAAATTTTGTTCGGCTGAAAGCCTAATTTTGAATCACCACTTTTGTAGTAGGTTTTAACTATTTTCTGCGTTTTTCGGTTGTTAAACGATCCATATTCGTAAATGGCAAACTTCTCACTAAGTAAACAACGCTTCAGATGGCAGCCTTGCCAGACCGGCGGTTTTTAAACTACCAAATGGATATATCGACATTTTGGACAATTGGTTTTGTCCATTATTATACATCTTTGAAATCAAAATTACCTGAACGGAATTGATGGAACTAAAATTGCGCATGATTGGCTGTTACAGTATCAGGACTATAAACACTGTTCAAATTTTCAGTCACCTGCCTTGCATTTGCGCATTTGAAAGAATAAAAAGAAAAAATAATGAAAAATTGAGACATTTTCTCCTTGCTATCCGTGTTTTACTCGCTCAAACAATGCTGAGTCAAGTGATATTAAATTTGTCAAAGTATTTGTTTTTAGCGCCATCTGGTGTAACTTGATTGATTTAAACAAGACGAAATTACTTAAGCTCAAATTTTCAGTCTTCTGCCTTGCATTTTCGCATTTGAAGGATGAAAAAAAGTGAAAAATTAAGGGCATTTTCTCCTTGCCATCCGTGTTTTACTCGCTCAAACAATACTGAGTCAAGTGATCTTAAATTTGTCTAAGTATTTGTTTTTGGCTCCATCTGGTGTAACACGATTGATTTTAAACAACGCGAAATTACTTGAGCCACCTATTGGAGAAATAATGTATTTCTTTTTACTACACCTATATTACGTGAGCCAACAGTACATACACGTGTTCAACTGGCCCACTTGTTTTAATATAAAGAAAAGTTAATCCCAATATTGTCACAAAAGATTCCAACAAAGTTTGTCTTTTGTAAAATGCAACTGCAATTCCTTTAAATCCTATTTCTTCCATTCACGCTAAAGTGAAATTGTGGAAGCTCCCCACAATCAACATCATCCTCATTATTATTATTATTTTAATGCCAGCTATTCTCACGTTGCCGGTTATAAGCTTAGTTAAGCTTTGTTATCCCCTAGGAAATATTCACATGCCGCTCTACCATCACAACAAACCAACCGACGACTCAAGAGCATGAGCACATAAAAACCCCAACCACGAGTCTACGTATGAGTCTGCTCCCTCCTACTCCCTGTTGTGGGAAAAATCTGTAGAACAATAAGAAAGAATGACATCGAGAAACAATACTAGGCGGCTTCGGCCATATGCAAAGAGAACTTGACAATTATACTGAGCATTTTATAGGTTTGAATAGAAAGCGGACAGCACACAAAAAATGTAGTAGTATTTACTTCCACCACAGTCGTTTTGTATGGTTTATTTTTGCTGTCCTGTTATCCTTTCTTCCGCAAGCTGTTTTTTAACAGCGCATAGAAGCAACAGCAGCGGCAACAGAACTCGTCTTCCACTTGTAGTTTTTGTTTTCTTGTAAATGCACTACGAGTACAACTTTTTGTTGTTTTGCAACTTGGCCGTTTGCTGTTTTTCATAGTTTAAAGTGGGTGGAAAGTCGCTGTTGTTTACTGTGTCGTAGATTTTTTCTCTTTGGTTTTTTTGTTTTTTGGCTTTATGTCCTGTTTCTAATTTTGCCTCTTTCTCTTCTGCATTTATTTTACGCAAATTGTGAACGTATTTTGCCGTTAACAATTTCAGCAAAGAATGCTTGAGGGACATTATAGTAAATGAAAATGGAATGGCAAAGTTAAAAACGGATTCAGTTCGCGCTATTATAATTTTGGCCATAACGAGTGTGAGCGACTGAATGAGTGAGTGGTGAGCGGTTGATGTTTCATGCGGAGACCGAGATTGCAGTTTGGTCTGAGTTGTTGGGATTTGTGCCCTACAACATAGTGTATATAGAAAGAAGAATTCGTAGTGGTGTTTAGTAGATTTAATATAAATTTTTATATAAAAACATTCTGCATTTTTTCTGTCATGCGATTAACAGCTGGCTGGAATAGCAGAATGCCGAAATAGCGTCTGCTCTAGATATTAAATCGAATAGATCACTACTCCCACATAATCTGTTCGATACCCCCAACAGATTATGTGGGAGTGGTGATCTATTCGATTTATTATCTAGATAATCTATTATCTAGGTCACCACTCCCACATAATCTGTTCAATAACCCCAACAGATTATGTGGGAGTGTCGGTCAATTCGATTTATTATCTAGAGCAGACGTTATTTCGGCATTGTGACCCTTTCGCAAAGCAGTAGACTTTAGATCGGTCACATTCAGAAAAGCCCTGCTTTACTTGGATTTTGATATTTCATTTTAACAAAGTTAATCAGTTCATATTTGAAACCAATCATTCACTTCACTCCTTGCTTTGTTTCTTATTTGAAACGAAACTAGAAATTTACATCGACTCGGTTTCTCTATTAAACCATACTGAATCATACAGGTTCATTCAGGAACCTAAAACGAAAGTATAATTTCATACAGTTTGTTTATTTCTTAATTTGGATCAAGACTGAAACCTGATGCAGTTTCATTTCTTGGCAGAGAAAAATATCTGGCACCAAATTACGAAAGATAAAAATGCTTCGAATACGAATTATCAATTTTCCGTTTCAAAAAATAAATAAAATACACATAAAGGTATGATTTCGATAAAGGTTTCGTTTGGTTGTAATGCTTAGACTTTACCATACAATGCCATTTAAATAATCGCCTCTGGATTGGTTGCAGCAGTGGATCCTTTTGAGGTAGTTTTTGACCACTTTTTAGCACATTTTGGGCGGTAACTTGGCGATAACTTATGTGTTTCAAATGGGTTTCAAATGCTCCAATGGTTGGAGATTACCTGCGTGAGCACGATGTTTGACGCAGCCCCTCAAACAGAAGTCTAATGGCATCGAATCGCATGATCTTGGTGGCCAATTGGCGTCGTCAAATCTTGAAATTACGCTTTCTGGAAACTTCTAATGCAATAAAGCCAAAGTCGGCTGTGTTCTGTGGCTTGTGGTACCGTTTTATTGAAACCTCATATCGTTCAGTTCATAATCTTCAAATGTAGGGGGAAAAAGTCGATTATTATACAGTCGGCTATCATTATCCGCCACACTTTTACTAACAGAAGCGATATTTTTGGCAACGCGTTCATTGCGATGATGCTTGACCACATCTGAAACGCTTTCAGTCTCTTCAAATTTCGTAATATTTTTGCCAATTTCTTGCACAGTATGTTGATTATGACGACCATAATCATCTCATAAAGGACGAAAAATGCCCACTTTTGAGTCACTACTTTTGTAGTAATTTTTAACTATTTTTGCACATTCTTTGGTTGTTAAACGATGCACATTCGTAAATTTCAAACTTTTCACTAAATAGATAACACTTCAGATGACAGCTGGCAACCTTGCCAGACCGGCGGTTTTCAAACCACTAAATGGGTGAGCCTGTTTTTATTACTTAATGATACCAGACTCTCAGAAATTATTACAACAGTTTAGAAATTTTGTCTGCTTTTTAGAAATGAAAAACATTAAATGAAATACAAAGAGAAAATGTTTGCAGTGGAAAAATTGAAATTGAATTTTGCGTTGTGGGAATGTCTGAAATCGAATTTTGTTTTCAAATTGCAGGCTTTCGTGAAATATAAATTTAAAAACGTGCCAACGTAGATAAGTAACATCAATAAATGTACGGTGTCGCAAAAGTAACGCTAGATTCCAATTTTTATAGAAAAATCTTTAATTATTTGTTCTTGTTCAAATCTAGTTCGTCACCTTCAAAGTATACATTTGGAAACAAACCCGTATATAATAAAAAAAATCCATTATTTTTGTGTGACTTGAAAGGCTTCATTTATCATAGTTAGAATGATTACATTTCGGTCAAATACGCTCCACTTTGTTCGATAACCTATTGCCATTTTGCAGTTAATTCCATTTTTGTGTGACTTGAAAGGTTATAACGTCCTTGCAACGGTGGGGATTAACATATTCTCTGACAGTTGGTCTGCCATTAAATCCATGGATTTTGTCTTCCTGCACTCAACATCAGCCTTAAAACGCCGCAGATTTCTTAACGAGGTGGTTCAGCATTTCAATATTCACCTTATGTAGGTGCCGGGCCGCAGGGACATAGCGGGTAACTACAGAGCAGACGAACTGCCAAGACTAGGCCCAACCTTACAGACTCCAGCCGAATTGGAGCCCAAGGACATGCCTCTAGCCACTTGTAAGTTCCTATTGCGAGATAAAGCATATTTAGCAGCAAATGGTGGGTGAGCGTCTATCTGAGGCTGTAATCAATCCAGACAAATGGCTCCTCGCCTAGATCTGAAGAGTTCACGCAAACGGCTGTCGCTTCAAGACCCGACATCTCATTACTTGTATCCGTCATGACGGGACACTGTCTGATTGGAAGACATGCAGTGAGGCTGAAGTTTGCGGCTAGTGACTTCTGCAGGAGCTATAGGGTTGAAGTGGAAGAGGAGTCTATGCGATACCCTCTCTGCAACTGCCCAGCCCTGGCGACACCGGGCTCTTATTTCTTTAGGGATCTAGGAGATCTGGACAATATAGATATTGTTGGACTTAAAAGATTCTTGAGTCGTTCAGGATGGTTCAACGGGGAAAACTAGGAACACCATATCTCTAGATTTCGTGGTATCACAATTGACTATGTAGTCTAAGTGAGTCTGCCTATTCATACTGCCACACTGACCTAACCTAACCTATCAGATCATCTAATCCATATAAATCTAAATAGATTTTTGGTTCATTTACTTGCGAGCACTCTTCATATTCGTCACATTTCTCGAATGAAGTCCAATTTTGTTAATTCTCGTGAACGAATGTTTAGCATATAGCTTTGTGTCATATAAACCAACGATGGCACGATGGTTAGCACACGTGACTATCGGTTGCATGATCGCAGGTTCAATCCCTCATATAGCCATCTATCTATACTTGTTACAGAAAAGTCGAAAGTTCGACTTTTCTTATATTTGCAAAAAATATAAAATAGTCAATTCTTTATATATATGAGAGAGTCAAAAAGTCCATAAGCAAGTTAAGCCCAAAGCAAATCTTGCAATTTTGAGGTAATCGAATTAAATCTACCACGTTTAATCCCTTAAATGTACAAATATCCAAATCATACAATACAATACCGTACAATGTAGGTATTAAGAAGTTCGACCATGCCAACTATTTCGTAGAAAGGGGTACCTATACATTGCCTGAACGACGGATTCTGGCTAAGAGGGAAATGCTTATATTAAGGCTTTGGGTTTAGCAACATTTTATCATTTCATTTTGTTGTCCTTAGAAAGCTTAAGTATAAATAGCGTTCTCATTCCTACCTACTTGTCACTGATGAGAAAATGTTGGTTTTGCAATTGGTTTTACAACACAGTGTTTACACAAGCTAAGGTACTCTGCCAGGCCTGCAAAGAATAGAAAAAAAAGAAAAACCAAAATTCCACGAAACATTCCAACAACTATGGAAAGTCAAAACCTACCTCTAGTTGTGATAGTTTGAAATTTAAGTATCAACTAAATGTTTATTCAGGTCTTGAAACGCGATTTATAATGCTTTTTTTCTATTAGCCATACTTGAATATCTACTTGACTATTTTAGCCTATTGTTTAATATAATTGTTTATTTTTCATTTCAGGTCAGTATTTGCCAACTTCTTCCCAGTAAGTACTTATCAGTGTGGACTATGTTAGTAAGCGCAATCAAAAAAAAAAAATTTATCTGCTCTATATTAAAAATATTAAATATTTAAATAGAAAATGACGCTGATTGCCCACTTGATATAACAAGTACATCCTTGCACGGGTCAGCATACTTTACACATCCATCTTCAATACCAAATTTGATATTTGTTTGCATTTATTTAAACTCAGAATTATGAATACAGTCTTCTATTGCTATTTTAAAAACATATGAACCCTGTCTAATGGCCAAAATTATGATAAAACTGTTTGTATGACTAAGCTAACCGCTCTATTATGCTACATAAACATTTCTAATGACGGCTAGGAGAGTAAGTTCGAGGGCGGTCCCACAACTAGACTACAACGTATATGACGTATAGATGGTGCCTGTAGTTAAAAAAATATTTTGGTAAAAAGTAGCAACCTTATAAAACATATGCTTTAAGTTTCAAAACGCCACGTTATTTAGTATTTTTATTTGAGTCATCAAAAGTAAACAATCTCAGTGAATTTGTAAACATGGAAAAAATTGGTCACCGTTAAGTAATCCAATATCAATTTTAGGAAGGTCTTAGTTCAACCAATATTAAATCCGAGGTTCTACTATGTGGAAGTCTGCTCCTTCGTTTACGATTGTAAAAAAATTGGGTAGGTC
>JAHXMU010000324.1:143553-179918 GCA_019455685.1 Philornis downsi
ACTCTGCTTTAATGCCCTCACGTATCTAGACCGATAAACTTTCACATCGTTCTTTGTCTAAGACTTGCGTCTGCGAGACAAAAGTGATTCGTCTTATGGAAGTCACAACAGGATTGTCTACAAACAGAATGTGAACAACTACAGTTCATGAAATATTAAACGTTCTTAGCTCAAAAAGGAATTTATGACAAGGACACATCGCCTTAAGTTGCGAAAAATGTAGAACAAATTATATTGAGACTTTAGAGAAAACTAAATAAGAAATGTTTCGATGCATGGAATTATATGAAATTCGCACAAGCTTTCATTTTTTTTTCTGTTTTTAATTTTAAATTCTTTTAATGTAATTTAAAATTTAATTTAAGTTTTAATCCTTTGACAAGGATTTTTGCATACTATATATGAAATTTATAACAACATTTTCTAGTATATTAAGTGGAGAATTAATAAATTTGCAATATATACGCATGTGGTCAAAATAATAAGTACACCCTATATATACTTTTCTTCAGGGCTCGTAGACGAAATTTTATTTAAATCAAAAGGAAAAACAAATACTAATTTCTTTCTTTGTTATAACATTAGAAATAAAATAAATACTAAAACAATTAAAAAATAACAGGAATTAAATTCAGTATTTTTCAAAATGTAAGAAATTAATCAAAAAACAGTGGACAAAATAATAAGTACATTTAGTTAAAATAGACAAAAAAGTACAAAAAATCAAGTTTTTTTTGCTAAATTAGCTTAGTTTCGTTAAAGGCCGGTATATCCACCTTTATTTTCAATTATTTTTTTGAATCTTTTTTTCAATGCTGGCAATTAGCTTCCTGCAAGATTCTACTGGTAGTTCATACCAAGTATTTTGAACTAAATTCCATAACTGATCCTTATTTATAGAAACCTCCTTTCCAATTCTCCCCAAAGATTTTCGATTCGATTTAAGTCCAGAGATTGACTTGGCCAGTCATGAAAGGCAACATTATTATCTTGGAAGCAATCCTTTACCAACTAAGAAGTATGCTTCGGATCGTTATCCTGCTGGAATGTCCATCTGAGAGACATACTTTCCACATATTTTCGTTAAAAACCGGTATATTCACCTTTATATTCAATTATTTTGTTGACTCTTTTTTCATGCTGGCAATAACCCTCCTGCAAGATTCTACTGGTATTTCATACCGAGTTTTTTGAGCAGAATTCCATAACTGATCCTTATTTTTAAGAACCTCCCTTTCAATTCTATGTTTCAATTATCCCCAAAGATTTTCGATTGGATTTAAGTCCGGAGATTGACTTGGCCAGTCAAGAAGGTAAACATTATTGTCTTGGAAGCAATCCTTTACCAACTTAGAAGTATGCTTCGGATCGTTATACTGCTGGTATGCCCATCTAAAAGGCATACTTTCCACATCATACTTCAACATCGTATTTTCCAAGATATCTTTGTAATGGAATCTGATCATAGTATCGGTAATTCGATGTATCGGACCGACACCATACCAAGAGAAATAACCTCAGACCATAACATTGCCGCCCCCGTGCTTTATCGTCTTCTTTGTAAAGCGAACATGGAATTCCTTACCCTTAGGGCGTCAAACATTCCGGGCGCAGTTGTTTCCAAATTCATTAATTTTTGTTTCATCGCTTCACAAAATGTTTCGTCATTTTTCCTGCATCATCAAGAAAACTGTAAGTCATTCAAAAAGAATAGAATTTTCATCACTTCCAATGGAGCAATATATGCATATTAATCATTTCCAAAGAAACGCTTTGAAACCGCTTCCAAATCTAAATAAACACGATAGTTCTTATTAAATTGAATTACATTTAAATACCATTAATTTGTCTGGATTCGACTGATATACTCGTATTATCACATTTGATAGAAACACTGTTTTGCGATCTAATCTTGGTCTGAAGACTCTGATTCAAAAACAAAATTTCTTTGGTCAAATGAAAAATTGCACCAAAATGACTGCTTTTTCTTGCAAAAATAATTTCCATGAAAATATGAAGAGAACAAGCCATAAAAGTCGACTTCCATCCTATGACAAGCTTATGTCAAATTCGTTGGTGATTACACAGACTTTCCTTACAATGTTCCAAAAATTGAGGTGAATTTCAGTTTCCCTGGATGCACTTATTCTGCTGAATAGCTAAGGAAATCCATACGTAAATGTTTATTACAGGAACTGTCACCGAAACGAAGTAAACTTTCTATAATTTAAATCAAAAATAAACAAAAATATTATTCTTATTCCTACAACCGAACCAATATCTTATTAAATTTTGTTTCTGTTTCATACATTCAATACGAAATTTTATATAATTTTTGTTTTAATTCACACATCCGAAACGAAATTCGTAACAATTTTGAGTTATTATTCAGTTTATGGAACGTTTTGTTTGTATTGTATTTCAAGATTTTTAATTCAACAAACAGAAGAAAAACACAAACTTTTTGAGTAACTGCGGGAATTTCTGAGGGCCTGGTGTAAATTATTTGAACCGTTTATCCTTTGCGAAGTTTGGTGCCAGACATTTTTCCCTGGCAGGATATGAAGCTATTATATATTTGATCAAGATTAAGAAACGAAATTGTGTAAGCCTACACCCACACAAAGAGAGCGAGAGAGTTTGCCGATTGAGAGATCGTTTTAGAGAGAGTCTGCCTGAGCAACAAAACACGGACGATAAGCAGTTCTAGCATGACAGTCGACGGACGAAGTTGTTTAATCGGTCTATACACACATTTATATTTATAACTTTTGTTCTTTTAAATAATTGTTTTAAATGAATTAAAACTTTATTTTAAATAAATATAATATTACTTCTAATCGAAACTCGGGAGCATCCTGTTTAATTGAAAGCAAGAGAACAAGAGGGCTTTCAATTGCCTAAAATCATATTTTCGTTTCGTTACGTTTCAAAAGAGAGTCAATCAATGTAAATTTCAAAATTTCGTTTGCAGTAAAAAACGAATTAATTGTTATTATTATAATGTGTTATTATTTCGAACATAAATCAGAAACAGGTTCCAGATATACATTTAATAAATTTACAATACGTAAACTGAAAAGAAACTTAAATTTCTTGAAAAGTCCCTGATTTATTAAAATTTCTTAAACAGAACTATCACAAGAATTTCAGTAATAGTAATGCTAATTTTCTGTCGTTAAACTCCAATTATGTTTGCTTGAAATCTTATAATCAATCCTTGAACCAGATTTCAATACAAGGATATCCACAAGGTATCTTGGTTGTCAAAGCTTCATGAAGCACGTTAGTCACGTTATAATAGGAAGCAGACATAGAGTCATGTCATGGACGTAGTCCAAAGTGTTAACATGAAATCGCATCATCACCTGATCGATAGGCAATGAAAAAATTACTTAAACCTCCACAAAAAAAAAAGTAGACGCTGCAAAACTGCGTACCCCGAAGTAGAAGTAGAAAGCTCTCCCCTACTCTAATAAATACTAACTTGAGTCCCTATGTATGAGTCCGAAATTAAAGAGCAGTGGGAAGTTCGGGTTTTTCAAAACGTGCCCAAGTCCAATAAAAATTATTCACGAAAGGAATGTTTCAATGTAAAAGGCCGTTTGCTTCTTCGAAAAACAAAATTGGAACCATCGAGCGTGCAAGGCTCATTACGTTTCGATGAAGAAACAGAATCAATGCACATTTCTAATTTAATTTCAGGTAAAAAACGTATATACGTAGTTTACGAGTTTTTGTCTCCAATATGAATCGCAATTTCTATTAATAGCAAACGGATTGGCAAAATGATTAGGGTACATCCACCAGCTTGTGGCTGCGGGATAACAAATTACTTTTAGCAATAAGTATGTCATGTAGGTAGGCCAGACATTGATGTTTCTCGTTTTCACTGTACAGAACATCATATATATGTATAGGCGGATATGCATGCTTATATTGACTTCGATTTGTATAACGATCACAGTAGTTCACAATAGCTGCTGTATCTCAAAACAATTGGCTTCTTTCCATGGGCCATGTGCCACCACATTAAGCTTGAGACGAGGAAATTGTGTGTTAGGAAAATTCACACGTCTTGTTTAAAAAAAAAGATTAACTTTATAAAATTTATCAAATAATATTGGCAGTTTTTACAAGTAGATTCTAATATTATGCTCTTTCAGATAAAATAACATATGCGAAGATTGAAGCTTCTCTCAAACCCGTGGTTAAATACAAAATAAATTATGAAAATATTCCTGCAAGTTCTTGTGACGTCACGACATCTCTTTGTATTCTAATAATGCTCCCCAGTTTGGTTTTTCTAGAGCAATAAAACATTTAGTTAACATATACATATACAAAATAGAAATTACAATGAAAGAAAGTTCCCCTTAAAAAACCGTTTAGAAAGCGTGGATAATTTCTTATTACTAACTTTTTTTTATTACTTACGGCCATTGACAGCAAAGGAATTTCACTAATATCGCAAGCGAGCATACCTAGAAATAAAAATGCCACAGAAACTATAATATAAAGAAAATATCATGACATAAGAGAAAAATATGAAGAGTTGCAACATTTCAAGAAATATAATGATTATGGAAATGACCCTTTTCAATGGATAAGTTGGCGGGGTATCCTTTGTATCGCCACCGCAAGGAAAGGGGCAAATGTCATTGTTAGCTGTCGATTCAGCAAATTATCTGTAAACATTTACGTGCTTCTTGCTGACAGCTTCCTTTTAGCTTGTTTTTTGTGCATAAACATCATCTTGGCACATCCACCCACACTAAAACATTACTCGCTCATACACTGCTTGACTTATTTAAACGGCTGTGCGTGAGTATGTGAGTGTGTGGGTGTATGCCCTTGTAAGTATTTTACACTTTTTTTAACCCTAAAAGTATGCAAAGATTTACCAGAGTGTACGTGTGTGTGTGTGTGTGTGTGTGTGTGTGTGTGAGTTGGTATGTGCGGGTGTACAGAGGATAAAGAAAAAATGTGAGTACACTTCAATATTTTACTTTGCTTACAAGAAAATGTACAAAGCTCAGCAATTTTGTTGATTGGGTTCAAGATTTGTTCTTCCTTCGGTGTCTCCGGCTCATTTATACCATTTCACCCCATTTCCGTCGTTTTGTGTCTGTTTGTGGGTGTGTGTACGTGTGTGTGTGTGTGTACTCACAGAAAGGCGTAAGGATATGCAAATGACTTTAAATAGACAGATGTTTGTTAAGCAGTGAATGCCGGAAGAAGTTCACACCAAGAATAAAAATCATTTCATCTAGAAGTGACAAATTTTCAATATTTGCTTTTCAGCATCTTTGTATTTGTACTCCTTTTAAGTGTAAGGAGTGCACAATGCTGTACTCATATGCTGGTATTTGTGTTTGGCGTGTTTTGTGTTGTATTTGTTGTTGCAACAGCAGTTTAGTATTAGTAATCTTTGTCATTTCTGTCTTCCTCTGCTGTTTACGCACCATCCGTAAATTATCACTTTGTGACGGGTAGAGTTTCCGAGAAACTCTGCGCTTATGTGGGGTTCTTTATCGTAACAAAGTTTCCGAATTTGTCACGTCATTAAATTGTGGTCTTGATAAGGCTGTGATTAGATTTATGTGGGCATTTATTACAATATATTCGCTGATTTCAAAGAATTTTAGCATATTGTTTGTAGACATTTTATACGTTATATTTCCATATGGAAAAAAGCTGGAAGTTATTTATTTTGAATAAAGAAATCGAAATTATTTTTCACAGTAGCAACTGTGAAATTTATCATATGTGCCCGATGTCGATGTCTTTAAGCACAGAAACCAGATAAAATTTGAACTGTTTTCATAGATTCGGTGCTTCGATTTAAGAAGTAAAATATAGTTTGAAAATTTTGCGGTACTTATTAAAGTAGCTCCACTTGTACCGACCTAACAGCGGTTTCAAATGCCCGCCTTCAAAAATAAAGAGTGATATGTTCTATGTCCTAGGTATTTGAATTCGTAAAGTGGACCTTTGTAGAAAAATTATAATTTCTTTTAACAATAGTTTTGTGATTGTGATGCTATTATTGGCCTGGCTTTTGGAAATAACTATCAAATTTTGTTTTTGCACTAGAGATACGATTTTTTGTATAGATTTTTATACTTTCACCCAAATCAATAGCGGTATACGAGTATATTATTCAAAACACAATAAGAAAAAAAAAGCAAAGCAAAAACTACAAAGAACTGTTTAAATACCAAGTATATTTTGACCAAGGTTATACAAGTTATCCATTCAGTGGTTTCAAAACTGTCGGTCTGGCAAGGCTGTCAGCTGTTAAACACCTGTCATCTGAAGTGTTATTTATTTAGTGAAAGGTTTGCCATTTACGAATATGGATCGTTTAACAACAGAAGAAAGCGCAAAAATAATTAAAATTTATTACAAATGTGATGATTCAAACGTGGGCACTCTTCGTATATTACAGGGTCTTTATGGTCGTCATAATCGACCTATTGTGTAAGGAATTGGCAAAATTATAAAAAAATCTGGAGAGACTGAAAGCGTTACAGATGTGATCGTCCTGATCACGCATCCTCGAAATGTATGCACTGCCGAAAATATCGGTACTGTTAGTGAAAGTGTGGCGGGTAATTCGAATTTGTCATTTCCATGGCGTTCTCAGCAATTGAGCCTCACTATGGCGTATTTTGCTTTCGGATTTGCACCTCCATCCTTATGCAGTTTAACTCACACAATAAAAAAGCTAGTTGACCATTCACAACGCCGTATATCTGCTGATTGAGTACTGCAGCAACAGACTTACAATGCTGATTTTTCGAATAAAATTTTCTTCATCGGTGAAACTCATTTCTCACTCGATGGTTACGTCATCATGTAAAATTATCACATATGGGACTCGGAGAATACAGCAGTGATTGTGGAAAAAACATTGCATTCATAAAAAAAGACTGTCTGGTGCGCATTATTGTCAGGTGGTGTCATTCGACCATATGTTTTTGGGAAATGACGCTGGAGCAACCGTTGGCGTCAATTCAGAGCGCTATGGCCGTATGATAACCAACTTTCTTTGGCCTTCAATTGAAGGTTATGAACTGGACGATGTGCAGTTTTAACAAGATAGTGTCACGAGCCACGCAATATGACCGATTTTCTATCTCTATCGATTTTCTATTGCATGAGAAGTTTCCAGAAAGTGAAATTTTACGTTTTGACAACACCAATTGGCCGCAAGATCATTCAACTTGATGCAGTTAGACTTTTTTGTGGGGCTACATCAAAAGCGGATAATCCCCAAACGTTGGACCACTTGAAAACCAAAATTCGTCAAGTTATCGCCGAGATATTGCCCGAAATGTGGGAAAAACTGGTTGAAAATTACCTCAAAAAGATCCACTGCTGCTACTAATCCGAAGGCGGTCATTTATATAAGTTTTATTTTGTACATAACGTCAAGATCTAAGCATTATAATAAGGTAAAAAGTTCATCGAAATCATGGCTTTATTTTTGTCTTATTTAACATTACTTTTGAAACCGAAAAAATGGATAATTCCTTACAACAATTTTATTGGCTCTATCATGCTGTGTGCTTGGTGTAAAATAGTATAGATCAAAAAGTCTTCGAAAATGAGCTCGATGAGCGAAACATCGAGTCTTCCATTGGGAGGCTTTTGAAATACTGTCGAAACTTATTGCGACAAATTGGAGAAGGAGCTGTGAAGAGAAATTTAAAAAATTTTGGCAATTGAACCTCATGCCACTGTAAAAATTACTTTCCCCACTAGTGACATTCAGTCTGTTCTTCGTTAGCGAATTCACATGTTTTCGGGCTCATAACCAGAGTTATTAACTAAACGCATTGTAAAATTTGAAACAAACCAAAACACTAGCAGCGTAACACTAGCAGCATTACCAAAGAACAAGTTATTCCTTCCCAAGCCCTCTTTTGGCTTCCTTTTCTATACTCTAGATCTTATATCTGTATTAGGACGGTTGTGAAATATCATAATATATTATGTGGAATAACAAAAGGGTAAAAAAGATTTGAAAACAAAACCATTTTGCCAGTAGACCGAATCGATTACAATAAACAAGTCGTTTAATATTATAGCTAACCCTGTAAAGAAGTGAAAATTTGCCAATAGGGAGCACAAAATTAATGAGCCAAATCGAAAATGCTTCAACAATTGTTTTTCGTCTTTTCGCTCATTTTGCAAAAATATTTACATAAAAAAATTTGTGTTGAATAACCGTATAATACCGGGATATTCATTTTTCGGTGTCAAAGTTAAAGTTAAATAAAACACATGTAAAAGTATGATTTCGATGAAGCTTTTCCTTCATTACAATGCTTGGACATTGTCATTATGTACGAAATATCTACAGTGTCATTTTAATGGCTGCCTCTTGGTTGTTTGCAGCAGTGGATCTTTTTGAGGTAGTTTTCGATTTATATTTCACGCACTTCGAGCGGTATCTCGGCGACAACTTGCCCAATGTTGGTTTTCAAATGCTCCAACATTTGAGGAGTATCTGCTTAGATTTGGTCTTTCGACATATCCTCACAAACAAAAGTCTAACGGCGCCAAATTGCATGATCTTGGAGGCCAATTGACGTCGTCGAAACGTGAAATTACACTCTCTGGAAACTTCTCATGCAACAAATTCAACAATGATCGTGTTGTGTGGCTCGTGGCATCGTCTTGTTGAAACCAACGTTTGAGGATTATCCGCGTTCACACGGCTTTTGATGTAGCCCTACAAAAAAAGTTTAACTGCGTCCAGTTGCATGATCTTGCGGCCAATTGATGTTGTCAAAACGTAAAATTTCACTTTCTGGAAATTTCTCATGCAATAGAGCCAAGATCGGTTGTGTGTCTTGTTGAAACCAAATATCGTCCAATTCATAATCTTCAGTTGCAGGTCAAAAAAGTCGGTTATCATACGGTCATAGCGTTCTGAATTGGCGGTAACTGTTTCTTCAGTGTGACTTTCTAAAAAATACAGCCCAATGACACCTCCAGATCATGATGACACCTCCAGATTTCGGATGTAATGACTTTTCTACAATTACTTCTGGGTTCTCCATGACGCATGTGCGACAATTTTGCTTGTTGACATAATCACCGAGTGAGAAATGTGCTTCATCGCTGAAAGAAAATTTTGTTCGAAAAATTTGCATTGAAAGCCTGTCCTTGTAGTACCTAATCAGCATGTCTGCAGTGTTATGAATGGTCAGCCGGCTTTAATTGTTGCCTGAGTTGGACTCTATATACATATATGGAGGTGCAAATCCAAATGTCGAATACATTCGGGTTAACCGCCTCATTATCACAAATAGAAGCGATTTTTTCGGCAGTGCATACATTGCGAGGATGAGCAGTCCTGACCACATCTGTAACGCTTCCAGTTTTTTCAAATTTCTTTATATTGTTGCCAATTCCTTGCAAAGTAGGTCGGTTATGACGACCGTAATCAGCTCGTAATGCACAAAAATTGCTCACGTTGGAATCATCATTTCTGTATTAAGTTTTAGTTATTATCGCGCGTCCTTCGATTGTTGGACGATCCATATTCGTAAATGGCAAACCTTTCACTGATATATATACAATATGTGTAATAAACCTGATATATATATAACCTGATATATGTATAACCTTATATATATAGGTATATGTATATGTATAATTACCACTCCTCTTGGAGTACAGAGCATACATTTCTTAAACAAAGGACTTCGGAAAGTTGAAATTTTGCTCCTTTTATAGCGCTTCAATCCAGTGTATTATTGCAGCAACACTCCAGGACGTGGGTTGGGTGAAGACACGTGTAAGTCCGTTCACCTGACTGAAATTTCTACACCTGCTTTTTAACTGGTCAATTTTCGTGTAAACTCTTTCCGTAATTTTTGGGGTTCAAAAATTTAAAAAAAAAAAAAAACGTCTCTCTCCAAGCGAATTCTTCCTTGATTATAACAACAATAAATATCACGGCTATGGGAGATTGACACGATTTCTGAGCGACTTCAATGGCAACACAAAAAGGCCTCAATAGAAAATCGTTGCTCTAAACTCTATGTAAAAGTCGTTGTACTACATGGTTCTTCCTTTTTTTTTATTGAATTCTAACATGATTTGTTGTTAAAAACAAGGAATGATTACAATGTCAGTACATCAATGTAAATTTTTACAATGCTATTAAATTTATTAACGTCTTGAAATAAAAAACAAAATAAATAAAAAGCAAGCAAAATTAGTAATATCTTATATACAAAATGAATGTACTTAGTATCAAGGCCGCAGTCAGGGAGTTTGCAGGATTTCTCTCAATTACAATCCGTCACTGGCGACATTTAGTCTATCCGTCGCAAGAGGCGACACTTGTGTTTGGACATTTATTCAGAATTTTTAACCAGTCTGATACTAAAATGAATATCATCACAGAAACAGAATAACACAAACCCCAGCATTATGGCCATAGAAAAAACCCTTGGTTTTCATACCTATTATTATTTTCTTTTCAAATGTTGTTCATCATATTATGTGAAATAATAAAAGGCTAAATTAAAGATCAATATAAAACAAAACCATTTTGCAAATAGACCGGATCGATTACAACGAGTAAATTGTATGGTGTTATTTCTCATCCTATAAGGAAGAGCTTTAATTTCATCAAAAAAAAAAAAATGTACTGGGAAATAGCTGTATTTGTAGTAATAAAAAGTACAAAGCCGATTTATGTTAAAGAAAGCAAAAAACCGATTTGTTTTGCAGTATGTGAGTGTAATTTCTCTAAGTGTATATTCTAGAAAGATCATCAAAACCGCTTGCAGAACATTCAAGTATGATATATAGGTATGTAATTTCTTCCCCTTTTTATCTATTCTACAATTAGTTATTTTAGTATAAATAGAGCAACTTTGTACATTTGAATTGATTAATAAAGTTAATGTGGAAATACGTTCCACGATACCAAAGTTTTTAGCTCAGGTGATAATTTTTTAACCCAAGGACAGTTTGAAATTTTTCTTAAATATCAGTATGTTCTTTCCGGTATTTAAAAAAAAAAAACAAATAATTAAAAAGTATAGTTTTTTATTTAAAGCGTAGAGGTTTCATCACCTAAATTTGCATAATATTCACGGTTGATGATGATGATCAATAAAAATACTCCCATGTGTTTGCAAAAAAAAAAAAAGAACCGGATGCCATGACCTTGTCTGCAAAAGAAACCGTCCTCGCCTTCTTTTGGTGCGATTCTCTTCTTTTATTTCAGTCCACTGCTTCGACTGTTCCTTTGTCTCAGGTATGAAGCGTCGCTGTTTTTGCTCTATTGAAAGCTAGCGCGGCACCCATCTTGCGCACAGCTTTTTCACCTTCAAATCTTCGGGCAATATACGATGTACAGCACTTCTTGAAATGCCTATTATTTTAGCTAGCCCTCGCACCTTTAGTCGCTGCTCATCCAATACTAAAGGGTGTCCAAACAAGAACGCAAGATTTAAATGACTGATGCAGCAATTGAATTGTTTCGCTGCCTGTATGACATGTGGCGCCGTCTTGTTGAAGCGACATTCCCTCCACATTCATTCCTTCCATTCTAGGTACGAAAAAAGTTATTATCATTTCACGATACCAAACACTATTAACTGTTTGCGCTTGACATGCCTCATTTTCATAAAAAAAAGATGTCCAATAATTCCTCCAGCCCAAAATCCACACGACACAGTGACACGTTGAGGAGGAGGATTTGTTTCTCGTGAATAACTCGAGCATTTTCCTCACCCCAAATGCGATAATTCTGCCTACTGACGAAGCCATCAAGATGGAAATGGGCCTCGTCACTGAAGATGATTTTATCGGCAAAATCAGCATTTTCATGTTGTCTCTCCAATATCCAATTAACGAACTCCCTTCGCTGTCCATGGTCAGCTGGCTTCAGTTCCTGAGTCAATTGAACTTTGTATACATGAAGATGCAAATCTTTCGTCAAAATTCGCTGCATAGTGGATTTGGAGACACCAATTTGCTGAGCTCGATGTCGAATTGAGGTGGATGGAGTTTGAGCGACATCATCACGTACAGCTGCGACATTTTCGGTCGATCGATCTGGTCGAAGGCGCGTTGTTGTCTTTACATCACTAACAGACGCAGTTTTGGCAAATTTATCCATTAATATCTTTACAGTTGACTCTTTTGGAGCATTATTGTGACCCCGAATTGATCGCAATTTGCGAACTGTAGCCGCAAAACTTTCGCCATTTTGTTAAAGCAATTTCGTAATGAGAATGCGTTGTTCATTCGTGTAACGCTCCATTTTTACTAACGTCGTACCTTCTACTAGCAAACAATAACAATTGTTGAAATGTCGAACAATGACATTTCGAATGGCGCCAAATTTAAATCTTGCGTTCTTGTTGAGACACCCTATATTATGTATATTTTCTTAACCGTATCTGGCGTGGGGACCTCAATTGGTCGATCACTACGGTATTCGTCTTGGCAGCTTGTACGGCCTCATTTAAACTCTGCTGCCCAATATTTTGCAATTGTAAGCGAAGGATCAGACTCTCTCAGAGCAGAATCTAACTCGTCTTTAATATTCATTGGTCGGAGAACTTTCAAATGAAAATTTTGAATTACAGAATAGTAAGCAATTTTTTCCATGTTTAGAAATTGTCTAAGGTCGTTTACTTTTGATGGCTAAAAAAAATTAACATTCACATACTAAACAGTATAAGGTTGCCACTTTTGACCAAAATAATTTTTTTTGGTTTTTTTTTTTTCAAACTACTGTTACCATCTATAAGTTAGGTCTTCCTCCGGCCTTCGTAGTTTGTCTAACAACAAGATTAAAGCAAAATGATTTTGAGTATAAATTTTTATAAGTCAGTTCATCGGACTGAACTTTCCAGAAGAGTCACAATTATTCCATTAGTTTTCACACGGAAAAGAAAATGATATCTATTAATGATTCAAAACTCTTCTTCTTTTTGTTATTCCTGTACAAATATAATAAATAAATAATAAATAAAATAATAAATAAAAATATAATTTTTCCAGTTTTCGTGATTACCTAATAGAAATTAAATGACCCCGCATAGATTTTAAAAATTGGTTAATTATAATCGTTTCTGAATTTATTGTTGATCTTTAGAAAAATATGATTTTGTTTTATTATTGGGTCTTATATCATTTAATAATAGTCAATAGTTAAAATATTTAAAGACGAAAATGAAACAAAATCTTAATAGTTAATTAAATTTTCTGAAATGCAAGTGTTTTTACAGCTACAGGTGAACATCTACAATTCGTACAGCTTAAAATGAGCATTCGAATTAAATAAGAATGTTCAAGTGCTGCCCTCTTCACCACCTCTTCACTGGCATAGTTCGCAGTTATCATTCTTAAGTTTATGTGTTTCATTTAAGCGTCAATTCAGCAACTTATATCAAAAGATAGTTGAGTTTGCCGACTGTTTGTTTTTGTGCATAGTCGTTATAAAATACTTAAACCTCTACTACACAACGCACTTATGCACACACACACTACTTGACTTACATACACCCATACATAAACGAGTTTGTGTTTCTTTCGTTTTCTTAAAAGATTTTAACCCTTAAATTATGCAACGAGCACACGTTAATATTTAACTTTGCATAGTACTGTCTAAACATAACTCAGCAATTTGTTTTCTATCATCTTTCATATTTTACAATTTTTTAAACGTGTGTTTGCTTTCTGAAAGGTAGAATGGAAGTGAAATTAAAAGGAATATTAAACTCTGAGGAGGGGAATGTTTAAAGAGGGTTTAAAATTTTCGATATGTGTCATATTAAGGTAAGAGTTTTGGGGAAGTTTTCATGCATAAACTTTAATGTCAATAAATTTGTATTTTTCATTTAAGAATGATATTTAACAACTTTAGAAGAGAAGAATTAAAGAGAAAAATTTGTGCATAAAATTGTTGGAAACTAAGAAATTTTTTAGTGACAGAATAAGATGGAAATCTCCAAAAATTTAGAAAATTTTGCAAAAATTTGCTGTCATAGAAGATAGCTCGAAATTCAAACAAAAACGTATCCGATATTAGAGGTAAACATTGATAGTGTTTAACAATGTCAAGTTTTATGGAAATATGCTATAAAAATGACTCATTTGTGCCTCGCTTATGCAGTCAGAAGAATCACTTTTTCGTGCCTCTCTGCGTATTGTGGGCGCTTCTCGCGCAAAGCTCAACTTAATAGCATTAATTGAAGTCTATACCGATTCCCAGTGATGGTTTCGCTTAGTTTCAATAGCTCTGAATAAATAACATCGACCTAGTCCCACCAAATACTGAGCATAACCTTCGCAGCGTGAAAATTCGGCCGAGGCGATGGCGTAGAAGCATAACAGGGCTGCCCTATAGCTTTCGTTTTTTTGGATTGTTGCAATGAATCCAGTTTTCATCAACCGTTATAATACGACGAAGAAAACTTTTACTTTTTTGTTGCCGAAGCAGTTGTTTACAGGCGAAAATACGCCGCTCAACGGCCTTTGGCTTCAACTCTTAAGGGACCTGAGTTTCTTGCTTTTGAATCATTCCTAATGCATGCCATCGCTTGGAAATGGCTTGGCGGGCAACTGCTAACACTAAAGTAAGCTGTACCTGCATTTGACATGGATATCCATCGAGCAATGCCGATAATTCAGTGTCTTCAAAGGTTTTTCGTCCTTGTTCACGTGAACGGCCGTCAGTATCAAAATCACTGTCTTTAAAACGACAGAACCAACCTTGGCACGTTGCTCCACTTAAATCAGCATCTCCTTAAACGTTTTGAAGCTCTCGATGAGCTCTCAATACTTCCCGCATATGACCATTATTTAGCACAAAATCATACATATTCACACAATCAAAAGAATATGACGTCAAAAGAAAATCACTATTGTGTCGAGGCGGTATGTTTACCATAAGCCTAAGCTTGACTCGTGGCATTTGGGTTATGGCAGAATCGACTAGCACTTACAGCTGGCGCCATCTATTGGCAAATAGCGGGAACTTAGTTGCGCATCTAATAGTTTGATTCAAAATGTAGAAAATGTGTTGGTTTTTTCACTATGCTCTCCAATTTTTTTTACCAATATATTTATGCAAAGTGATTACAATTGTTTAATTACATTAGGAACGATTTTCAGTTCGCTGGAATTCTTTGCAAAGTATGCATTGAACTTCGCTTATAGCGAACTAAAAATGCAGGTTTCCTCAAGTTCATGTATACATAATTATGTATTTATGTGATTATGCTTGAAGAAACTGTATTAAATATATTTGCAGGCACTCACTCACCTTCACATAAACACACCCATACGGTGAATATCGAGCTGCAGTTGGGTTGAAATTGAATAATCGAGGATATTACGTGTTCACTAGAGTTGTTTTATTTTTTAATGCATCACACATAAAAAAGTTATGAGTTCTGTTGGTGAATTTATTAAGTTCAGTTACGATTAACCTCAATAGAGCACAAAAATAAAACCGGCATAAATTTTATTCACGGTCTGGAGAGTAATTTTATTTCCAAAGCAAAATGGATTTGTAAATACAACGCGCATTCATTTTTTATGATATATGTAGGTACGTATTTAATCCTTACGTTGATTGATTTTATTTTGTTCAACTCTTAGGAATTTGCACTTTACAGATGTCCCCAATCGATATGGGCTTAAGTTAAATTTTCGTTTTTTTTATGTGCGGCAAATCGTCCTGCTTGAGCCAAAAATATCAAAGTTCAACTGAGTTAAAATAACATCCATTGGCAGAGGATTTGGGTTTCAACCAAATATCGATCAATCAATTTGTCAAATACAAAAGGACAATGTCGCAATCCTCCGAAATGTATATTTAATACTGAAACTAAAAAAAAGGAAACAACGAAAATGGACTTTTTATTTCATTGGTAATATTTCAGTTTCTACAACGATTGTAATCCCGAAAAAAATGTCTGCGCACAGTGTGTTGATTTCAAATGGTCGTATTTTAATCTGTTCTTATGTTATGTTATGTTGTATAAGAAATATGATATACATATGTACATATACATATTTAGTACATATCGTATGTACTAAAAATAGGGTTCCAAATTATTGAAACTTCTGACAGGAACATTATCAGACTAATCTTTGTTTGTTGCTCTTAACCAGATCAAACGAAACCGGAATTTCTATAAATTTGAAATGCAATGCCGTTGGTTACTTTGAATAACGTATCAAACGACCAAATACGCAGTGGCGCAAGAGAACGTGCATATTGCATCATATTTTTTTGCGGGGTAGAAAAGGCACGGGCAGGGGGGCGCCTACATCGTTGGGTTGGCGGGCTCATGGAGTTTTAGTCGCTATGAATCACTTCGACGGGAAGCGTCGCGCATTTTCCCGTTCATATATTGCTACTGGGCGACCATATTGTGCTGAATATGGACTACAGCGAATTAGTGAAGCTAATTTAATTAAAATATCGGTAAAGCGTTTTGAAGAGACCGGTTCAACATTTAAACCACAAGCAAATGGTCGCCCAAGAACATCTAGGACCGAAGACAATGTTGAGAGAGTTATGGAGTCAGTACGAGGAAATCCACAAATGTCGACTCGCAAGAGATCGTTTGTCTTACAATTATCGCGACGAAGTTTGCAACGAATTTTAACATTGGATCTTAAACTGCATCCATATAATCTGCAATTAACACAAGAATTGAAAGAGTCTGACTTCATAGCAAGGCTCGCATTTGCTGATGAAATGCTTAATCGATTTTCCAATTTTGACAATATCCTTTTCTCTGACGAGACTCATTTCCTTATGAATGTGTTCGTAAACCGTCAAAATTGTCGTTACTGGAACAGCGAAAATCCCAAAATTCAAAAAAATAGTCCTAAAGTGACAGTATGGGCAGCAATCTCTGGCAGAGGAATAATTGGTCCTTTTTTCTTCGAAAATGCGCGGGGCCAAAATGTCACGGTTAATACGGATCGCTATGTTGAGATGTTGGACGGATTTTTGGCTCCACAATTTGAAACTTCAATGAATTCCAGAACTTGGTTCCAACAAGATGGAGCTACCTGTCACACATCAAATGACTCCATGGCGGTGGTGAAGCAGATGTTCCTTGACAGACTGATTTCGAAAAGAGGTGATATCCCATGGCCCCCACGTAGTCCAGACTTGACGCCTCTTGACTTTTTTTGTGGGGATACCTCAAACACAAAGTCTACAGTAATAATCCAAGAAACATCGTTCAGCTCAAGGAGAATATCCATGGTGAAATGGCAGCCATTACACCAGTATTACTGAAGAAAGTTTTCAATAATTTTCGTTTGCGGTTAGAGGAGTGCCGTCGTAGAGAGGGTCTCCATTTAGATGATGTTATTTTTTAAAAATAAACTCCATTTATTACTCTACAATGCCTTAGATTTATTTTAACCATACCTTTTGTATTTATTTTTTATCTATTTTTTAAATATGCACGTTCTATTGCGCCACCCTGTACTTTATATATTAGGTGGGCAACTAACTTTCCGCTGTTTGTCAATAGATGGCTTCAACTATAAGTGCAAGTCGATTTTGCCATAACCTAAACGTCATGAGCCAAGCTTAGGCATATGGTAAACATATCGCCTCGACACAATAGTCACTATTTTCTTTCGAAGTCATACTCTTTTGGTTGTGTGAATATGTACGAGATGTGTTCAGAAAATAAGGTGAATTTTCAAATTTCACATACATTATACTTTCGATTATTATTTCCTTTTTTATGTTGTACACTCGTCTGGAAGATATGTTGACGGGTTTCGTCCATATAGCATATTTAGTTTGTTTGTGAGAAGCATAAATAAGACAAGTGTTTTGCGTGTTCGCCAATTTTCTGCTTTTGAAAAAAATGGATCAAAGAAGTTGCATCAAATTTTGGGTAAAAAATGGAATTAAGTGCTCAAAAACACTTGCAAATGTTGAATGTGGCAAAAAACATGTTTGCAAGTGGTACAAGCTTTTCACAGAAGGTCGTAAAACAATGTGTCGAAATTGGTTCCGTCGCTTTAGAGACGATGATTTTGATGCTGACGACAGTTCGCGTGAAGGAAGACGAAAGGCCTTCGAAGACATTGAATTGACGGCACTGCTTGATCTCCATCCGTGTCAAACGCAAGTGGAGCTTTCTTCAGTACTAGGAGTTAACGGCCAAGCCATTTCTATGCGATTCCAGACATTGGATATGATGCAAAAGAAGGAACTTTTCTTCCTTATGCGCTGAAGCCAAGGAACGTTGAGCGTCGTTTTTTCGCCTGTGAACAATTGCTTCAGCGACAAAAAAGAAAGGGGGTTTCTTCATCGTATTGTAACGGGTGATGAAAAAAGGGGTTTATTACAGCAATCCAAATAAAAGAAAGTAATGTGAGCTGCCCGTTATTCTCACCGCAAAGGTCATGCTCTGCATTTGGTGGGACCAGGTCGGTGTTATTTATTACGAGCTGATGCAACCAAGCGAAACCATCACTGGGGATCGGTATCGACTTTAATTGATGCGATTAAGCCGAGCTCTGCGCAAGAAACGCCCACAATACGCGGAGAGGCACAAAAAAGTGATTCTTCAGCATGACAACGCTCGGCCTCATGTGGCGAAGCCCGTTGAAACCTACCTGGAAACGTTACAATGGGAAGTCTAATCTCCGCCATATTCACCAGATATTACGCCGTCCGATTATCACTTGTTACGTTCGATAGCAAACGTTCTGGCAATTCATTCATATGACGACATCAAGGAATGGCTAGATTCGTGGATGCCTCATAACATGAACAATTTTACCGTGATGGAATTCAAGCTTTGCCAAAAAGATGAGAAAAGGAAGTAGCTAGCAATGGGCAATAGTTTCAATGAATCATTTGTAAACATGTTTTCATAATAAAATTGATTTTTTATAAACAAAAAATAGCGAGAACTTAGTTGTACACCTAAAATATACTTATTCCGCTGTGTCGAAAAGTTAACACCATTTTAAATTTTTTTTTACCGTTTTTTCCAAACCTGGCAGTATATCAAGTAGTCACCGACAGTAACCGTATAACGCCGACAATAATTGTTCGGGTAATCGATCAAAATTTCCAAACATTTTAATATCGTACTTTGAAACATAATCCAGTGAACAGTAACGAACCTTTTAAAAAAAATTAACCCAATCAGCCTGTTGTTAGTTTAACCCTTTTAGAAAATATTCTATAATTTAATTTTATCAAATGAAAGCAACAAAATCAAAATGCTATGCTAAAGTATCGGGTGGTTCAGAAGAAATTTATTTACAAATTTACAGACAAGAAAACAATTATAGGGTGATTTTTTAACCGTAGTTTTTTTTTTAAATCGAATAAAACACTCAAATTTGCATCATATATTAAAATTTTTTATTGGAATCGATAAATTGGTCTTTGTCATTTAATTTTTAAAGGTAATTTCATTTAAATGTTGTCCGCGGCTCCGTCTCAAAATGTCCGTTCGGAAGGTCCAATTTTTCGTCACTTTTTCGAACATTTCGGCCTGTATTTTACGAATAACGCGTGTTATGTTATCCTGTAAGGCTTCAATAGTGTTCGGCTTGTCCACATAAACTAACGACGAAGCAATCAAGAGGCGTCAAATCGCAAGATCTTGGGTGCCAACTCACAGAGCCAAATCGAGAGATAAGCTGCTCACCAAATTCATTCCTCAACATATCCATTGTTTCACGAGCAGTGTGGCATGTTGCACCGTCCTGATGAAACCACATGTCAGCCAAGTTCAACTCAGCCAATTGGGGCAAAAAAAATTCCTTATGGTTGAGTAATACATGCCCAATCGCTCAGAACAGGGACGAATTGACATTTCACGGTCGTCTTTAACACTGGTCGCTATGGCTGCAATATTTTCTTCCGTACGCACTCAACGCATGCGAGTCGATGGTTTTATGTCCAACCAAGTAAATTTGGTGCGAAATTTGGTGGTAACAGCAAGAATTATTGATTTAGCAGGTCGTTTATGACGACCATAAAATGGTCGTATCAAACGATGCGCATTTGTCTCAGAGCACGAACTTTGATAATAAATTTTAACGATTTGCAATCGTTGCTCGTTTGTTAGTCTTTCCATGATGAAAAGGCAGAGTATACTGTACACTTTTCACTTTGACAGATGGCATTTGGAAGCCATTACCAACCATTGCTACCAACTTGAAAGACTTAAATCTTAAAAAATCACCCGATAATAATTTCTTCCAGTTCAAGGCTAAATATTTATCAAACAAGCCTCGTACTATTACTGGAGTTAATCGTTACATTTGAGAAAGTGAGTGATTTCAGGCCTCATTTACATTACGATTTCTTCGTGTTCTCATATAAGGCCTTCATATGGCACCACGTCCCATAAACAAGGTGGCATGCGGTTAAGGGAAAGGCGAGCGGTCATAGCACCTTTCCCTTCACCGCATGCCAGCTTGTTCATGGGACGCAGAGAATGTTACATTCATTGTACTCATACTTTACTTTTAGCTCATAAGAGATTTGTAAATTTTTCCATTACGATGAACGAACATAATGCCGGCATAAAGAATGGAATGAACGGCAGCGGGGAATATCGAAGTTATTGAATTATGGTTACAACTCTTGACACATTTACCAGTGGAGAATACAGAAGAACGCATACCTATACACATACACTCACTCACACCCACAATGCAAGCAGTGTTGTATGTCTGTATATGTGCTAACCTGGTATTAGTTTCTTTAGTGTAACGAAATTGAAGGAGGAATGAAACCCCCAAGTAAAGCTCACAAGTATATCTAGTAAAAGTTCGTCCACAATTGCATCAGCCCAGTTACCGTAATGGAAAAATATGCAAATGATTTCATTTTCTGCAAAGTAGAAAAGAAGAAGAAAGTGGAACTGTAATGAAAATCGATATTAATGCCCCAATGCATAGTATCCAGCATTTGAGTGCCTTCTTACCCCATATACATATATATATATACATATATATACACTTTAATAAGTGAAAGTTTTGTTGTCGCTGTCGCTCGTATAGTGCAAACTTTGCGAAAATATTAATGTACATATTTCATATGTAGGGGGCGGTAAGGAGAAACACTTGGGTGAATACAAAGAAAAGTTCCCAAAGTCTCTAACATTATATTTGCTTTCAATTTTGCAATTTCCCTTGGGGCATCAACACTTTAGCTCAGTTTATCTTCTTCTCCATTCCTTTTGCTTTTGCAAACCTTGAGGGCTCTTCATTCACTCCAAAAAGGAAAAAAAAGTTACGCTGAAATGTCATTTTTATTTCCTTTTCCTTTGATTTCGTCTTCGCCTGGCAAATATGGTAATTAGAAGGAAAATATATTCGTTAACAGTTTTGACGCCCTTATGTTTTCAGATCTCTTTCAAACGACAATAACATCCGGTTTATTTTTTTCGTTTCTCTTTTCTTGCTCCGTCTTTGTCTTTGAATGCGTGAGACTCCTGGCTTGAATTGATTTTGTTCACTCCTTTGCATATTTACCGGCTGGTTTTTTTTTAAACTGATTTTGAAATAACGAAGATATGCTAAAATCCCTTGAGATTTGCCTCTAAATCAATCGTTTATGTAAATTCAGAAGCAAAGCAGTTTAAAGTTAAAGTGATGGCTTTAAGAAGTGACAAGTTTTGTGATAAAACGTTTAATGGCCGAAAGGAATCAATTACATATTTCAAGAGTTTACTTAACTCTGTCAGTATTCATCAAGTTAAACTAAGAATTGAGACTTTAGGAATTTGCTTAAAAGGAGAAGTTTTTCAGTTCAATGCAATAAAAATGGACAAATATTGATAAGATATGACAATTAAGTTTTAACTAAACGCATAAAAAATGTATTAATCTTACTAGTTTTTTGTAAGTTCTATACTAAGAGTTATGTACGACTACTTGAGCGGCCGGCTTTAGCGGCGGACTGAGGCTCATAACATATCACAACAGATTTCGAAACGCAGCGTTATGAAATTGACGGGCGTTCCATCTGCCTGAGCTCTCCGAGCCCGCAAGTATTTAAAAATGTCCAGTCTGTAAACTTTTGCCACAGGGCGACCAATCCCGTGAGTTATGGTGCATAAATCACGACTTGGTAGTAGATTTGGTATTTGCTTTGCTACGCAGCTCCAACCGGGGAGTTTGGCCGGTAGCGTGGCGATCAAGAGGCCCCGGGACTGAGTTCCCGCCTGATCATTTGGTGTTGGACCCCTAGTGGGAGCATCACGCGGTTTGTGGTTGATACTAAAATCGCTGGTAGAGACTTTGTGCTCGAATGTGGAGTTGCATTGCAACCGGGTGCTACAGACCCATAGAGTAGCAAAGGTGTAAGATAAGCCTCACCTCCGCCAATGGGGATTAAGGTCCATACTATCATAATCAATTTGGTATCTCTTGGCTGCGAAGAAAGGGTTGACAATATGCGGTAGCATCAAAATTGTCAGCCCCTTTTCCTAGATAGCCTGAGTTTTACTTGGCTATCCCAGGGGAGCGTTGGCAATCGCATTGTAATATGCCCAGTGTGTCGCACACCGTGGGTAAGGCCTTCACGGCGAGACTCACGTTAAACCCTCGTGGACTTCTGCATCTAAAAGGAGTGTTTAAAATAACTTAGAAAATCCTCCATGAATAGACGTTATAGAAACGGAATGCTTAAAATATTGTAGAAAATCTTCGATGGGCAGTGTTTATCGAAAAGGAATAATTTCTAGTGCCCCAGAAAAATCAAGAAAGACCGGGAACGAGTTGTTTAAGAAAGTGACGTTCTACACATTCGTAAATTGGTGCTCATAAACTGTTCTTGCGGTTAATATCGGAATTTCAAATGGATGAATAAACTCCATTTTAAAGGAGATTTAGAGGATTCAAATTCCAGCGGTTTTAAAACTACTAAGTTTTTTTTCGAAAATGTTCTTCGCATTAAAATCTGTACATGGGTCTGTACTTATGATGGGGTGCCTAGGATGAAACAGAGCCAAAAAAGTCCTGCTAATATCCATCATAATAGCGTTTTTCAATTGTGTCGAAATCAAAATAAAAACATGTTAAAGTCGATATTTTTGACTATTTCCCTTGATTATCTGTCCACTAGGTCAGGAAGTCAAATGATATAAGAAAATTATATCGTAATATAAGGTTACCCTTTTAGGGATTTCAAAACTGCCGGTCTGGCGAGGCTGACAACTGTACAATGTCTGTCATCTATAGTGGTATTTATTTAGTGAAAGGATTGCCATTTACAAATATGGATCGTTTAATAATTAAAGAACGCATAAACATATGTAAAAGTCACTACAAAAGTGGTGATTCAAACGTGAGCTTTCAATCGAGAAAAATTTTCGTCAGCAATGAAACTCATTTCACACTCTGCGGTTACGTTAACAAGCAAAATTGTGTAATATAGGGCTCGAAGGACCCAGAAGTGATTGTAAAAATATAATTGCAGCTGGAAAAAGCAACTGTTTGGTGCGCAGTATGATCCAGAAGTATCATCGGGCTTTATTTTTTCGAAAACTCAAAAGGAACCTCAAAAGATTCGACTGCTGCAACTAATCCAGAGGCGATCTTTTAAATAGCGTTGTATTTCGTACATAATGGCAAAGCCTAAGCATTATAATGAAATAAAAGTTTTATCGAAGTCATAGCTTTATGTGTGTTTTATTTAACTTTACTTGAAAGCAAAAAAATGGATAACTCTAATTACACTTCGTTTGAGAGAGTAAGATTGTTGAAATAGACCACATTTGTGGAGAGAAAACTCATAGGTTTTGCAACACGATAGCGCAACATTTTCTGGACAAAAAACCAGAATTTTAGTCAGTCAGTTATTCTTTAATAAAAGTTTTTGGTTTGGCTTACATATGCCCTGACTTCATTGTTTCACTATGTAATATCTGGCATTTTTAAAACAATTTTAGACTAAATTGTCGGGAATTGTAGCGATCGAGGAATTCGGAACTACTGTAGTGAATGACAAACCTTTTCTATAAAAAATAAATATTTTGTGCTATCGAAAGCCTCTGTTAACCGAGTTGAAAAAACAACCCAGTTACTTAAAATAGAGACTGTTTAAAAAATCATGTACAGTGTTGAATGCTCTTCTGTGAACTTATCTGTAAAAATTCCAAACAATGCTGCTTTAGAAGGCATCGACGATTGACATGAACAACATGCATCATTCAAAACAACAAACAACATATTTTGTGAAACTGTCGGCCACCGCCTTCTCATTTCCTAGAAAGCAGCAGGAAACTCAAATCAGCATGTATGTCAATGCAACCTATTAAACGTATAGAAATTGATTTCATATTTTCTTGTCATTTCATATCTTATCCTGTTTTCATTGTGTCATTTGTAAAATTAAATGATATCAAAAGTTTTGACAGCATTTCCATTAATATTTTTTGGCTCTAAGCGTTGCCTGTTACTGAAGTTGCTGACGTTGTTATTATTTGCTAGTTAATAAGCTGTCAACTTTTAACATTTATCCTGATTTTCGTTTCCATTTATTTCTATATATTATTTTTTCTTTCATATCATAAGGCTTGTGTTGTAGGGAACTGCTGATTTTCCCCCTTTTAACGAGTTTACAGAGCACGAAAATCAATAAGAGACATTATTTTGTTAAAATAACTAAAAAATTGATTTAAAATTCTATACGAAGTGGAAAAGTCGTGGGAAGCGAAGCGACGAAGAGGTTGTTTAGTTCGTTGATTTGATTTTTAAATGCACAACATATTAAATGTCTATTAAAATAAATAACAAAATTCGAAAAAAATTAGGTTAGAACCTTTCGATCATACTCCATAGAAACGCAATGGGAAGATGTTGGAAAAATTATATAAATCAACCAAGAAAATGTGCCAAACAAATAAGGTAGGTCTCAGGAGGAGGAGACTAACACTCAAATGTGCCCAACCAGGCGTTTTTAGATTTACTTATTTCATATTTTCGGCATTTTCAGTCTTTTGCCATGCTCCGAATCTGAATATTTAATTCCAAAAGCCTATTGAAACTACAAATGACAGTTCAAAACCAATAGTTTATCAACTTTTAAAATGTGTAGTTTTATGTCACAGGATGTGGATTACCTGAAGAAAACTATTGCCGATTATAATCGAAGAACCTATTTAAGTCAGTACAGAAATTTGCGTCAGTTGAACTGACTTAACTATTAACTTCACCCAACGTTCTTTTCAGTCGCTGCAAAAAATGCTTTGAATTGAACCACAATAAAAGGAGCAAATTCTGAAGTCCTCCATTAAGGAAATGTCGAAGGACAAATTTTTTGGTAAATCAGTATTTTTTGGTAAATCAGCTCGATTATAACGAATATGACGCAGTTGAATGAAAGATACAAATTAAAAAATATAAAAGTTAAATAAGGTAATTTGTATGGAAGATACCGAAGAAGGCGATGGTAGTTCCATCGATTTTTCACAGTATTATTACGCAATATAGTTGATTATACGAGGTGTGTTCAAAAGTAAAGGCAATTTTCAAATTTCGCAATCTTCAAGATTGAAGAGACACATGAAAGGATGACGTTTTGCGACGATTAAGGAGATAAAATATACATATATATATAGTTTAGTATACATGTACAGTAGTTTAGTAGTTTAGAAGTTTAGCAGTTTAGTGGTTTAGTAATTTAGTAGTTTAGTCGTTTAATAGTTTAGTAGCCTAGTAGTCTAGTAGTTTAGTAGTAGTCTAGTAGTTTAGTAGTTTAGTAGTTTAGTAGTTTTGTAGTTTAGTAGTTTAGTAGTTTGGTAGTTTAGTAGTTTAGTAGATTAATAGTTTAGTAGTCTAGTAGTCTAGTAGTTTAGTAGTTTAGTAGTTTAATAGTTCAGTAGTTTAGTATCGATAAATCCGTCAACTTGCGCGGGTTGTATCACTGTGGGTGTGGCAACGTCGCTCATTTTCGTTTCCACAACTTAGATCACCATACACATCATAACTAGGAAATTTGTTGGAATTGAGTAGAACCGATTGAAAGATATGGAATTAAGAATATGTGGATTAAGTTGACATTGACAGACATTGTAGAAAAATGCAAAATAATGAAAATAGATTAGAATGTAGAATACTGTAGTCGACTAATTAGAAATTACAGAGCATTGATTGAATTAAAAAAAAATCGAGCAATTTGTATGGAGGGTACAAGAACGGGAGTGGTAATGTGCTCAGTTGTCATTCTGAGACCCTACTTTTACAAAAGTTGAATTTACACTGCCTAAAGAAATATTTGTATAATTTCGGTCATTTGTATGGTAGGTTAGAAGGGGTGGAGTTAATCGGTCAAATTTTTCAAATTTTTTGTGGAAATATGGTACAATGGAACGGACAACATTTTGAGTTGCTGCACATTATAGGTGAGAAGTTACTACGAAGAAATTGAATTTCGAAAATCGGGCGGCATCAGAAGTTGTGGTCGGATATAGCTCAGTTACAACTCCCGGCTGCGATCTGGGCAAATATTAAGGTCTAAGAAGTTTTAAGAAGTTCCATAAAGATTTACGCCTTTTGTTGTATCCATCATACAGCCAGCCAGACAGACGGACATCATTCAATCGATTTAAAAAGCCCTGAAATGCATATGATCAAAAATACTGTGTACTTTAAACTATTCTTTCTGATTGGCATATATCAAATGATGCATTCATTCCTTTGGCTGAAGGTGTAAAATGTGGAGTTAATCGAATGCCGTCGCGATCTCATATGATTTTTGCCGTATTTGGCTATCGAAGCCAGCTTTTTAGACGATGAAAAGATGATATGTGTCAATATGATTTTTTTGTGTTTTCTCCAGAATATATAATGGTGTGGATATCTGATCTGGGGTTTGAAGTTGCACTGATAAAAATAAACTAGAATAAACTGTAGACTTTCGCCTATCGGAAGAACCTTATAAGCGATGGATAATAAACTGATACCGCCATAGTTTGTACAGACTCTAGAATAACTTTTTTTGATAACAGGGCATATTTCACTTGAATTCAAATCGTTAGACATGTTTTCCTTGAGGTAAACCGTATTTAGGTACTGATGCATGCCAGTACCGGACTTTAAACAACTCTACCGGCGGGCTATCAGCAATAGCGGGTTTTTTGATTTTAAACCGTAATTCTCCTATTCTGATCCCGTTTTGGTTCAGTACTGAGAGCCTGTTTTCTCGACTTCTGCTGCCATCCGAAACCAATAGCTTAGTTTTCACACAGTAATATTTATTTAAATTAAAATCAAAGTATTATTTGATATACCTTCAATGTCATAAAGCATGCATTCGTTCACCTTTTGATCAGTGAAAATAATTATTTGACTTTATCGACTAATTCGGCCGATTAGTGCGACCGTACAATATAAAAGTTTTCAAACTTGGCTATCCAGAATCAGAGGGCTTTTAGAAACCCCGCTATTTCCAGTCGCTGAAATATGGAAACTACCCTCGGGTGCGAAATTATTTTGTGAATGGCATTAATTTAATTATCTATACCAATGGATTTAGTATTTATCATAACAATTTACCTACACTATTATTGTCTATGCCTGTTCTTGGGCCATTACATTCTCCTTGTATACACAACAATATGTTTTTAGGCACTCATATTTCTATCTTGAAACCGTGACTTCCTCTTGCCTTATGAAGTGGGTGCATGTTGTTTGAACTTTTGACGTAGCATGACATAAAGTTCACTGACCTTCCCGTAAGTGTTATTTTCTTTGAGACTATTTCTGTTTGAATAGCACATAAGACCCCTCTGTCTTCATCATCATCATCATCATTGTCAAGATTATTGTTGTTAAGTCTGTGAAAGTTTGAGATACTGATCACGTATTACCGCAAAAAGGAGTGGCAGACACACAATACATAATTTTTTTGTTATTTCCTTGATTGTCCTTCTTCTGTTGCATAACTCTGGTCTTATTGTTCTGCCCTGCAGGAAGTGTGAGTAATATGTGAGATTAAGTTTTGTAGCATTTATTTTCATTTGCAAACTTTACCAAAGGAACTCAAATTTATTTATTTAGTGAATATTTATTACTTTGGAGCATTATTTTTGGAAAACAGCTTTTGCTTCCTATGTTACCACACAGTCCAATATATATTTCTTTTCAAAGTAAGCGTTTCTGAAAATGTTTCATTTATGTCGATTTCTTCTTAACCTGGGTGTTTTTCGTTTTTGGGCATTAGCAAATCATCATCATGGTGTAAATTTCAAAATAAAACTGGACGATCAAAGAACCCGAAATTCAAAGATTTCGTAATTACTTGCATTTAGCTGCAGGGATAGCCCTTAAATTTCGCTTCCCAATCCGGATAACGGCTTGAAAGAAAAGGGGGGCAAAAATATATGGATTATGTCAGTAAGTATAGGAAGTAGCGGGACAAAGAATTCCATTTTCATTTTCCCTACATAATTTATCAATTTATTAAATTTATATTTAATTTATATATATTTATACTATTTTTATCAAATACATAACGCGAGACAATACTGATTGAATTCCATAGTTCTGCTTCAAAGACACAAAGCTAAAAATATACGGATTAGGCCAACAATTTTTATGGGAAATACCGAAAGTATCGGGACAAATTATTCTATCATTCTCAGGATTAAGTTCATCAAATGCGTGATGGGCGCCAATTTTGATTAAATTCTGATTGAAAGACATAAAGCTAAGAACATATGGATAAAATCGGTGGAAAGTATCGGAAGTAGCGGGACAACAAATTTCATTTTCATTCTCCCTACATAATTTATGAAACATCTGTGATAAATTTTATTGAATTTCATAGCACTGCCTGAAAGATATAAACCCAAATATATATGGGTTAAATCGGTCATTTGTATGGGAGGTACCAGAAAGGCCGAGCAATACCGTCTATTTTTATTCTCAGAATAGAGTTTATCTATTGCATAATGTGTGCCAAATTTAATAGAATTCTGTAGTACCGATTGAAAGATATGAAGCTAAGAATACGCGTTAATTGAATTTTTAGCGAAAAACTTATGGAGAGGAGCCAATGCGGTGTGAAATGCCACATAATCATGGTGCAAAAACTGAGAATTGTCTGCCAATCAGAGTACGCATTTTGTGAGTATTAGGCAATCCACTTGCAGAATGACTAACTCACAGATGCCGTTTCCCGTTTCTAATGGGAACGCGATGTGCGTGGGTTACTCGTAGGTGATATTAAGTGACTATTTATTGTTGACAGTTTGGCTCGGCAGAAGAAACTCATAATGGACATTACCACGATAATCGCAAAATACCGTCAATATAGCTTTGATTTTTGAGTGAGTTTAGCGCGATCTTTTCAGTCTTGTTTCAGGTTTGTTACGATTTTCCCCCGATTGTTCGGTTGGTTACGGATTATAGGCATAAATCCAAGTTTCAACTCTCTTAATAATGAATTACCTAATCTTCTGGTACACAGAAATCATTTTTCATAGATCGCAACTCGATGGAAAAGTTAAATGATTTTTTTTAAAAATGGATAGTTCATGATTTTACAATTTAGTTAAATGCAATTCAATTTAATTTTCCAAAAATTTTCAATTTAATTCATAATTTATAATTCATAATTTAATTAACTTATAAAATTCATTTTTCAATTCACGGGAAGGGTTAACTACGTTCAACAATAAGTATTAATCATTTTGTGCCAGGTCCAGACGATAAGAGTTCCAACTGAGTTCCCACCGCTTCTGGCGAGTCACTGCCTATTTGCGTAGCCTGGCGTTGTCCTGATGCAGCACAATTAATATGCTATTGGTCTTAACTCAGCGCTTCCGGATCCCAGAATTTGACAGTACAAATCCGAATTAAGAAGTTGACCGTAGGTGAGCAGATCTTTGTAGATGATCTATTTCATTTCACATTTCATGTATTTAACAATCTTGTAATTTAAAGTCCTTTCGCCAATATTAAGTAAATTACAAAATGCATAAAATAAATACAGGGTGGCGCAATAGAACGTGCATATTGCATCATCTTTTTTTGCGGGGAAGAAAAGGCGCGGGCGGGGAGCGCCTACATCGTTGGGTGGGCGGGCTCATGGAGTTTTAGTCGCTATGAATCACTTCGACGGGAAGCGTCGCGCATTTTGCGTGCGCACATTTTGCAAGAACTCCCGTTCATATATTGCTACTGGGCGACCATATTGTGCTGAATATGGACTACGGCGAATTAGTGAAGCTCCAAGTGCTAATTTAATTAAAATATCGGTAAAGCGTTTTGAAGAGACCGGTTCAACATTTAAACCACAAGCAAATGGTCGCCCAAGAACATCTAGGACCGAAGACAATGTTGAGAGAGTTATGGAGTCAGTAAGAGGAAATCCACAAATGTCGACTCGCAAGAGATCGTCTGTCTTACAATTATCGCGACAAAGTTTGCAACGAATTTTAACATTGGATCTTAAACTGCATCCATATAAGCTGCAATTAACACAAGAATTGAAAGAGTCTGACTTCATAGCAAGGCTCGCATTTGCTAATGAAATGCTTAATCGATTTTCCAATTTTGACAATATCCTTTTCTCTGACGAGGCTCATTTCCTTATGAATGGGTTCGTAAATCGTCAAAATTGTCGTTACTGAAACAGTGAAAATCCCAAAATCAAACACCAGAAATCATTGCATAGTCCTAAAGTGACAGTATGGGCAGCAATCTCTGGCAGAGGAATAATTGGTCCTTTTTTCTTCGAAAATGCGTGGGGCCAAAACGTCACGGTTAATACGGAACGCTATGTTGAGATGTTGGACGGATTTTTGGCTCCAGAAATTGAAAGTTCAAGAATAGTGAATTCCAGAACTTGGTTCAAACAAGAAGGGGCTACCTGTCGCACATCAAATGGCTCCATGGCGGTGGTGGAGCAGATGTTCCCTGGCAGACTGATTTCGAAAAAAGGTGATATCCCATGGCCCCCACGTAGTCCAGACTTGACGCCTCTTGACTTTTTTTGTGGGGATACCTCAAACACAAAGTCTACAGTAATAATCCAAGAAACATCGTTCAGCTCAAGGAGAATATTCATAGTGAAATGGCAGCCATTACAACAGTATTACTGAAGAAAGTTTTCAATAATTTTCGTTTGCGGTTAGAAGAGTGTCGTCGTAGAGAGGGTCACCATTTAGATGATGTCATTTTTAGAAAATAAAGTCCATTTATTACTCTACAATGTATGTATTTTTTAATCTATTTTTTAAATATGCACGTTCTGTTGTGCCATCCTGTATTTGGTCACGAAAGACGTTTTTCTTCTTTGAAAATAATTTGTTTAAATGATTTCAAAAAATAGCTTAAAGGTTGGTTGGAACTACCAACCAGTCTAGTATAAGTTTCGAATTCGCCTTCCATTGAGTCTAAAAATAACGTCAGATGTATGAGAATTTGTTTTTTTTTGTTTTATTCCAAGCTGGTAAAAATGCAAGAATGGCGAAATAAAGTTAAGTAAATCGTTCTTCGTTTCACTATCAGCAACTTGGGTAGCAAAAACTAAAATAAACTATCACGTTAATGAAATTTTTATCTCTTCCCAATGATGATTTCAAATCAGTGTAAAGCGTAACGAATTGTAGCTTAGCAACTTGGCCTGAAGTGAAACGAAATCTAACAAAAGCTCAAAATTCGAAAGAAAAAAAAAGAAGAAAAAAAAAAAACCAATATCCTGACTAAAAACAAACGTTAGTGCTGGTGCATCAAAAAGAAGTCAAATTGTAGATAAAATGTTTACAGTTTGTCATAGCCGAAGGATACAAAGTACAATTTATGTCTGATGCGATTGAAAATGGGAACATCGCAGGGAAAATTGATGCAGACACTGACTTGTAAACAAAATTTATATCTTTGTAGCGTTGGCAAAAAGTGTAAAACAAAAACTATGTAAAGACTTTGTTGCAGCGGCCGGAATATTCCCGAATACAATAAAAAGAGTTCGTTGCTTTCTGAAATTTGTATTCCACAAATTCCAGGAATTACAGTTGGCTGTTTGTTGTTTAGAGTTATTTGCGAACTACAGTGGTAGTCAAAATATATGCTACTTAAATGAAACTTTATCTAAAAGTAAATTTGTTTTAATCGAAACGCCTTAAAATTTTCTTAATTTATTATTTTTTTTATTAAATTTGTTAATTTTTTTTTAGTATATTGCAAAATCAATAACATCCATTACCTTCAAAGAAAAAAAGTAGTTTTAACAAAATAGGTCGAAATTCAAGTGTTCAAAACATTTGCAACGCGTAAAAAAATTTAAAAAACCATACTAAGTGTTCAATATTTTGTGGCATTCCACTCCATTCACCATTTCGGAATGCTACATTTCCGATATTACGTTTGGCAGTCATCCACATGTTCTCAATCGGATTAGAGATCGGGTGATTGAGGTGGGCACGGAGTAACCTTGATTCGGTTTTCCTCCAACCAGTCCTTAATAACCCTGCCGTGTGTTTGGGATCACTGTCTTTTTGGAATGTCCTCGAAAGCAGCATTTCCCATTTAACGTACGGAAGGATAACTGAGCTCAGAAGATCCCTATAGATTGTGGCTGTCATTATATCAGTAATGCGGTGAATTGGACTTATTCCATATCCCGAGAAACATCCTCACATCATGATATTTCCTCCTCCGTGCTTTACTGTGGCGGTCGGGGCATGGTTCTTTGAATGAATTTCTGCACAAAAGAGGTCTGGCTAACAGTAGTTCTTGTGACTGAGGACATTAGACAGAGGATTGGAAGTATATTTTGTGCGACTGTCCTCTGTATGATGATATTAGGAATTTGGATGCATTAGGGATTGTGAGGGTTAGGGATAATTGGGACGTGACGGACATGTTATTGTCAGAAGATAGACTGGCTGAAGCTCGTCACTTTGCAGGCAGGTTGTTTGCAAGGCGCCGGGCGAGGAGGGAGCTTTAGGGGATGGTTTACGTGTGGATTGGTGTTAGGAATTGGAGACTCTGCTGTGAGGATACACAGTCATGTGTGTTGCGCACTGCGCAATGCATGTGGTTGTGTGTTGGAGCAGCACTCCCCTTCACTTCTTTTATTTTCTTCTCTTCTCCTCTTTTTCTATTCTTTTCTTTCTCTTCCCCTATTTTGTATACGCTTGCATTGCAACTTGTTGCTGGTGCATGTCTGCTTTTCGTGCAAATGGCTGCAGTGGACGACCAGTTCCAAGCAAAGTATGATACAACAAAACTGGAGCTGCTTTTGTTAGCGAAACCCTGACCACAGGGTTCTTCTCTTCTGGTAGCACGGAAGACCAGGGGTCCCAGGAATATTTTGTTCTTACCTGGTCGTGGCGTAGGACCCCTTGTGGGAGCATCGTGCTGGCTGTAGTTGCCCGAACATGTGTTCCTAGGAATCTTGCATTGCTGCAGGATCTCCTGAACACTTTCTTGAGTAGCAGTAATATTTTCATCCCATCGTGCAGTAAGTTGTGGTCCATACTTGGCCCTATCAGCTACAGACCCGCTCTCTTCGAAATCAGTCACTACACGATAAATAGTGCGTCTTGTTGTTACGTTGTTTCTCTCAAAAATTTCACGTAACTTTCTCATCGTCACAGTAATCGATGATTGATTTTGATAAAATGTTTTAACGATTAAAACACGTTGGTTTATCGAATATTTGTCCATAATAAATTTGCCACGTCTCTACTTCACGACAGCCAAATATTAACTAATGTTTACCAAAATGGCGGTAAAACAAAGTAGTACACCTTCCCGACGGACACCCTGTATTTGTAGCAATTTTGTTTTCTTATTGTTGTAAAGTAATGAAATGATTATTTTTTCTTTTTTTTTTTCTTCAAACAAAAAAACAAAATGTATTCATAAATGAGTAATTGAAACAAAGAACAAAAATTCAAACGCACAAGTCATATCTGTTGCAAATGTTTCGACCACTACTGTATATCAGTGACATGTCAAGGTCCCACACACTAACTTTGATGGAAAAATGTTTATCCAATGTAAATCTAATTAAAGTCTTTTCGTTTCCATTAGAGCGTCGACGTTTAATTTCTAATTAAACCTTTAAATATCTTTAAAAATGTAGAAAAAAAGATTCTTCACTATATTTCAATTCTTTTCCTTTTTTCATCTTTTCAGGTAAATAAGGAGACAAATTTGTGCAAACAACTTTGCTGTGTAAGTCGACAATAACATTTTACGCAATTAGCCAACTTAAGAGCATGATAGCAATTTAAGAAAAACAAAAACAAAACAAGTGAACATATTTTCTCCTATAAAATAATGACTCATTTTATTAGCGCCAACATGTGCCAACAAATATGACTAATCTGTGAAAACGCCCACAACTTGTCTACAGTTCAAACAGTCGTCCCGAAACGGGCGTCAGGAAAGGCAGTAACTGTAATTACAATGACAACAAAAAACAATTACAAATTGTCTGTGCTACAATAATAGCGAAACATCCGTATCCGTAACATCCGGTGGCAATGTTAAAAATAAAGTTTTCAAACAAAATTCTAACACCCTAACACATTTGCACGCTTACGAAAGCCCTTTGAGCTTGTTGTGCCCGTGTCCGTGTCCGTGCTCGTACTCATATGGATGGAAATAAAAACAGAACGATGAAGTTTTATGTATTTATGACATCCTCTGATGCAGTTTTGGGCCATAATGACACCAGCAGATGTGCTTAACATAAATACGTACACAGCCACTGTGACATAGTACAGTTACAGACACTCGCATACACACTTACACATGCAGTTATTCATTTCCGTTCACATACGAGTACGAGTACATCATCATCGGAAAGGAGAACACAAATCGCAAAAGGAGAACAAGTGCACAAGTGTTGCTAACATCGAATGATATAAATAGATGAATGAGTGTTTAAATGAGTGCACCCGCAAAAACACGCACACACATACATACACACTGGATTTATCCTGTGGTATCTAAATATACGTCAAAGCTTATTTATACGAAGTGGGGTTTGAAAAAGAGTAATGGTCATAGTGTGTGTTGTGTGTAATTTCCCTTACATATGTACATATGTATTCTTTACGGATAACGAGCCAATACGTAACTTCCTAAATATATCACTAGTCAACAAGGTTTTGGACTGGAGCAACCAGATATGAGTATCTTTGCTAAAGTAATTTGGGGAGTTGAAGTCGAATCTATAATTGGTTTTTCTCTATCACGTCAGTTTTTCCAGATACAAAAACAAAAATAAATGTTTTTATTCGTTTTTTACATAAAATTCATCATTAGTTTATTCAAAAATCAATGAATTTTCAAAAGTGAATGGCGTTACATGAACGTCGTTTGTATTTTATTGGTTCGGTTTCACGTATTAGAGTCCAGCAATAGTCTCCCAGCATGCTTTTGTCCCAAAATCCTTGATAATTTCTTTGAAATTGCATTAAAACTTGTTGAGCACGCTCAACTTTTTCGTCGCTCACCGCAATTAGGTTTTGTGGACAAAAATCGAAATGCGAATGAAGAAAATACATTTTGAGTACCATTCGTGCCCCTCGTAATTCGTGATAATTTTTCAATAATTAGCAACAATTTGTCTGTACTTTTCACTCTTACTGTTTCCAAGAAAACTGTTCACGATGCTCTTGAAAGATTTCCAGGCTGCTTATTCTTTCTTCAATTCAAACATTGTAAAAAATTATCATCATTCAGCAAAATATAAAAGTCGCTATAATGGAAATACGTGTATAACTCAAAAAACAAGAGGGCATCCAATAGCAATGATAATAAAATTTGTTATTTCTAGCAGAGACTTGAACGTTGTAGTAATGCCATTAATTTGATGATGATCTGACGTCATTAATTTTCGTATAAATTAGTAAAAAAAAAAAATCGCTAAAATCAAAAAAACGATAAAATCTCAGAATAGACCGCTAAATCGTGAAAATGCTTCATATTTTATGCCTACGTGTATTTTTTTATTTTTGCCTCTTTCGGAGGTAAAATTAAATTGCCGTATTTTTAATCAAATTTTACCTTTTATAATTTTTCTATCCTAAAGCCGTTGGAGGTACAACAACTTATTACAGGGTGGCGCAATAGAACGTGCATATTTAAAAAATAAATACAAAAGGTATGGTTGAAATAAATCTAAGGCATTGTAGAGTAATAAATGGAGTTTATTTTTTAAAAATAACATCATCTAAATGAGAGAGAGGGTCACCTCTACGACGGCACACCTCTAACCGCAAACGAAAATTATTGAAAACTTTCTTCAGTAATACTGGTGTAATGGCTGCCATTTCACCACGGATATTCTCCTTGAGCTGAACGATGTTTCTTGGATTATTACTGTAGAC
>JAHXMU010000324.1:184918-220115 GCA_019455685.1 Philornis downsi
TTGCTTGTGGTTTAAATGTTGAACCGGTCTCTTCAAAACGCTTTACCCATATTTTAATTAAATTAGCACTCGGAGCTTCACTAATTCGCAGTAGTCCATATTCAGCACAATATAGTCGCCTAGTAGCAATATATGAACGAGAGTTCTCGCAAAATGCGCGCACGAAAGTGAAGTGATTCATAGCGACTAAAACTCCATGAGCCCGCCAACCCAACGATGTAGGCTCCCCCCGCCCGCGCCTTTTCTACCCCGCAAAAAAGATGATGCAATATGCACGTTCTATTGCGCCACCCTGTATTTAGACAATTGAATAACACTTTGTTTTCGTGTTTTACCGATTTATTTGTTCCTTGTGTTTTAGCGATTTATTTGTATTTTGACAATTTTGCATTAATTTTTGTCACGATGTGAAACATACTCTTAGAAACTGCAAAATTAAAGCCATTTTCCGCACTGGGTGCTTTATTTCAAAGATATGAATTGGTTTTCTAACTCGTTAACATTTTTCTTTTCTATGGTTGCCGTTTTGTTTGAATAAAATATTGCATTTGAAAGTATTCGATTGTAGTTTGCTGTATTCGGGTAGTTTTTACAATAAATGACATTTCTCGTGCGCAGATTTCTCTCTACACTCACTTCAACAAAGAGACAGACATCGGCAGACGGGACAGGTAGTGCTTGTGTGAAGTGAAGTATGTTGAAGCAAAAGCGGACAGACATACACTTGTATGCAAAAATTATATTCCTGCGGACCTTTAGTATGTAGAAACGAGTGCAGTTTGTGTGGTTCTAATGTAAATTTAGCTTTGTTTTTTGTCATCCCTTTTTAATGCAACCTCGTTCTGTTGCACACCACACATATGCAAATTAGAAAACTTTAAAATTGTAACAAACTATAATTAAAACTTTATCCTTTACCAACCACGAATCTCTTCTTTATTCTAAACAATGAATTGTTTAATGTTGTAAACTGTAAACACATTCAAATGGAAGGGGTGGAGAACACATGTATTTGTAGACAACAAAGCTGATTATACATATTAGAAATTACCAGAAACTAGAATTGTTGCAATAAATGTGTGCCGAAGCAGAGAAAAAGCCGGAAAGAGCATCTACCAAAGTCTTGAATTGAGAATTTTTATTTAGTCAATTAAGTTTTTTATTTATAGTGGAAAACAACGTTTGGTTCTGGTGATATATCTGGCATTCATTAACAACTGCACTGATGGTGGAAAATTTCAATCAATAGCGAGGTGACTTCCAAGTCAGAAATCCAGGTTACTGTATGTGTATAGACAAGTGTTTTTAACTTTTGCCACACACAGACAATTTGAAGACATTGTGTCCCACAATACTGGAATTATGTCCACAGATTCGTTCTTGAAGAAAACGCCGTAATTCCCCAATCAAATGCTTCGCCGATGGCTTAACTTTAATCGTGAATCATCTGCTTCGTCAAGTTCAGTAAAGTGTTCTTAGTTATCTTTATATTTGTCCGAAATGCATCGAATGGATAATAAACAAATTTCATATTCAAATTTCATATTCAAATTTCATATAAACAAATTTCATTTTCAAAGCAAATCTCGCTATAGGTCAAAGACATGGTTGGTCAGTATTGCCTCTTGGAACAATTTTTAAATTTCACTCCTGGCAACGCAATCACTGTTTATTGATGCGCTTGAACAGGCCATGATCGATATACAGAATTAAAAAAATCGATACCATCACCCAGAACAAACGGATGAATATAAAATTTTCAAATTATAAATGAAAATGTAGCGTAAGATCTCCTTTTTTTGTGGTATTCGATATATTATCGAAAAAGCATCAGAAAATGTCGGCTTAAACTGTCCGCGTTAGTTGAAAGTATGAACATTTTTTTGCTATGACTATCCTTAATTATAATGCCAAGTTTGTATATCAGTATGATTAGCTGGTTAATTTAGACGTCATCAGTTATGCGGACCGATTTTACAATTTAAAACTACGGTTCATATTGGTGGTGGGAAGCCTTCAAGAAGGATCGAAAAGCTGTAAAAAATTTGCCTCATTCTGGACGCCCTCGCTAATTTAGATTCATTCCACACGAACCTATAAGTCAGTTCTTCCCACTTAGGTAGATAAGTTTCCGATAAACCTAAATTTTCCTCAAAGACACTATATTCAGGAGGTCTCTGTGGATATTATGAATAGTTTTAATTACCATCCCACAATTCCGATCAAGGAAAGTATCATAACTGACGATGATATATGGATCAATACGTAAGAAATGACCTTAACTCCACGATTCAAGTTTTAAGTCGATTGAAGTCTTTATCGTTAGATCGCTTGCTCTATGTTAACATTGCTAGCTTTATTTACAGTGGAGTCTAGAAAGATCAATTCATCCGATTTACCAACTTTTTATTATATATAGTTATTATACTTATAACTAACGCCATTCGTTGAAACAAAATAGCTTGGTTTTGTACTCATTTACCGCAAGAAGCAGTTTCAACAACTCCTTCTCTATAATTGAGAATGCTGCAGTAATGTCTGGCAGTTTGCTGTTTATGATTTCAAAGATTGTACCAAAAGTGATAAGTGTATCTTTCCTTATAATCACTTCGAAAAGCACGGTGGATAAGTCAGACGGTAGGCTGTCGTTCTGTATAAATCGTCGTTAGTGTAAAATGGCCCGCTCGGATTTTTACGTTCCTATACTAAAGACTTCTTCCTTTTCTTGCAACCTTTGTGAAGGCTCTTCAGTATCATTCTACATAAACATACAAGCTTTTCAGGAATATAAAACTTTGCCATAATCTCATGCAGTTTTTGCGTAATGGATTTTCGGACAGGTTGCCGCACCAATTGCAATGCAATTAGAAATTCAAAAAACTTTTCTTTAATCAATGTATTTCATTGTTTTGTTTATTTATATATTTTTTATTTTTATATAGCAAATTCAATTTTATTTAATATAGCTAATTAGTTTAAGAAAGTAATTTATTGCAGGACCGCGTCAATTATTGTTTTAATGAACTGCTTCAATTTAGCCAAATTTATTGGTTTCATTTTATACACATCTAGCTTGATGTCATCAGAATACACAGACTCACTTAGACTGCATAATACATTGCTATATCACAGAAACTAGAGATATGGATGTCCTTAGTTTCCCCCAGTTGAATCATCCGAAGAACCCCAAGAAGCTCATACATCAGACAATACCTATATCGTCCGTTTCTCCTAGATCTCTAAAGAAATAAGAGCCCAGTGTTGATCCCCGCCTGTTCGCCAGGGCAGGGCAATTGCAGAGAAGGTATTCTGTAGACTCCTGCTTCTTTCCGTCCCTACAGCTTCTGCAGAAGTCACCTGCAACCTTCACTCTCATTGCATGTCTTCCAATCAGACAGTGTCCCGTCATGGCAGATACAAGTCATGAGACGTCCGGTCTTGATAGCGTCAGCAGTTGGGCAGATCTAGGCGAGACCACATCTGTCTGGATTTATTACAGCCTCGGACAGACGCCCATCTACTATTTGCTGCTTGACATAATCCCATAAAAAATCTGGTGCGGTCAGGTCAGGTGACATTGAGAGCCAGTGGAAAGTGGAGTTTCTGGATATTAATTTGTTTGGGAATTTCGTTGGACCTCCGCCATAGCCGGTCTGGCTATGTATGCAGTTACTCTATCTTGCTGGAACCAAATACTGTTGGAACGAATACGTCTTCGGGGCAGTTCTGAGTAGAAAAAAACTCCTTCAACATCTTTAAATAACGGCCTCCATTGACTGTTGACAGTCTGCAGTAGCCCAATTCATACGCCACCCTATACGATAAAGTGGTATGTGTTGATTTGTTTTTCTGGGAGTTTTCTCCAGGATTTGGCGTAGTTTTAATATTAGTCAGTATTTGGTTTACCACACTAATTAGATCAAATAAAGTAGGCTTTAATTTCTTACACATCACACTCGACGGAGCAAAGGGAAAACGACTGATGCCGCAATAGTTGATACATATGCAAGAACCTATATGTACAAGGACCGATTTTATTAATCGATTCCTGTCGATCCTTAAATTCCTATCGTGAGCATTAATTTATTGATCCAAGTCACTTTCAAGAGCAGTGGCTTGCTGATTATCACCTCATCGCCAGTTATCTGTAAACAGCAAACTCAGCTCCTTCATTCTCAAGCTATGACACTGCTATCCTGGTCTCGTGTTTGGTCGCCACCGGCCAATTTGTATGAAATATGTAGAAATGTTCCCTTCATAATTGCAGCACTTTCTGCGTATCTGTGATCCAGAATTCCATGTCTTTACAGCAGGGAAGCCTTTGCTTTTGACCTGTCGGTAGAATTTACGGGCTCCACATCTATTCCTATATCTGTCTATATCCTCTCTCCCTCTCTCTCTCTCTCTTGAAAGCTAGTGTGCCTCTGCGCTTGAAAAGTTGATGTGCCTCCCTCTTCTCTTTTATTTGCAGCGTTCCGCGTCATATTTGACTGCAGCGTATTCATGTATGCTGAATTCAATGTCGTACCAGAAGTTGTCTGAGTCAAGTAGAGTTTTTCCAACAGTTTTCATGGAGTGTGCAATATGATGTCACTGTCCGGCAAGAAAATCTGCATCAGAGGCTTACTTGCCCCTACCCAGCAAAAAAATAAAAAAACTGGAAGTCATTCAAACAGAATAACACTTTCATCACTTCCAAGAGCGCAATATAAGCATATTTGCCATTTCCAAAAAAGCACTTTTATACCGCTTCCAAATATAAAAAAACTCGGCAGTTCTTCTTGAATTGCATTACATTTAAATGGTATTAATTTGTTTGAATTTGACATATAATCATATTTAATAGAAAAACTATTTTCCTGTCTAATTTCGGTTTGAAAACTCTGATCAAAAAACAAAATTTCTTTTGTCAAATTGGAAAAAATGACTGCTTTTTCATTAGTGTAACAACTCTTATGAAAATGTGCAGAAGATCCACTATAAAAACCGCTTCGTTTCTGTGATAAGCCCGTGTTAAATTTACTGGTGGTTACGCATGGTTTCATGACTTTGCTCCAAAAATTACGGCGAATTTTAGCTTCCGCGGAAGCACTTCTTTTGCTGGACAGTTAAGAGAATTTCTATTGAAAAATATTAATATACAAAATGTATTCAATATTGACAAACTACAAGTTGTGAGAATTAGATTCGAAAAGTACAAGTCATTCCAAAAATAGGTGGAATTATGGAATGCGCTAATTGCTAGGCTGCCGTGTTTCTATTAATGTATTGACAGTAGTAAATTCCATTATCGTTCTTCATTTTTCACATATTTACACGTTAGAAAAGCTTTTTATAAATTTAATTATTTTTATCAGTTGTCAACTTTAAGGAAGCTATTTTTGCGTCAGTTTAAATCCAAACTGACAATTTACTTAGCTATAACATAAAGTTTTACTTAAGTCTGCCCTTAATGCAGACCATAAAGTCCGCATAGAATAGTTTGGATTCTTCTTCTTTATCAAGCAATTTAGCATCTCTCTTGTACCTCGATATCGAGTAATTATATCACAAGAAATTGTTCTTTGTGAATACGCGTATACCATTACTGAGCATTATGTCCTTAATGGCCCTTCATTGTTTTCCACTTAAATAGTTGCCATCTTGTCCTTTCATCAATTTATACAAATATGCGATTATAAATTTCCTACTTTTATTGTTCTCCATTATTTGTGAGTTCGTTACATTTAAGTTATTTACAATTCCCATCATTGTTCTCTAATAGATGAAATTTAACGCTTCAACTATTTTAAATTGAATCTGTTCGTTATTTATAATTGAATTCGCAGACTTGTATCATCAGTCCCAAAGCGGACGCAGAGTGATATTCTATTAAAACATTCCAATGATCTCCCAATAATCATTGTCAGTCAGTATGGAGGCATTGTGATGAGGTTCGCTTTTCTACTATTCACAGGGTCTTGTCTTGTTCCATTTTATTTGTGCATATTAAGAAAAAAAAAAAACTTTACATCCTTATAAACGTACACACTGTGTAAATTTAACATCAACTACTTGATGTTATTTGCATTGTAATGATGACAACAATAACTACGACAATGACGTTGGCGATGACGATGTCGATGATGATGACGATAATGATGTTGATGATGATGACGATAATATTGCCAGTTCACTGACTATAATGTACTTCTGTTACATTCACATTTCAGCGCCTTTCAACGTGTAAAATCACATTAGCTTAAAGTCAATTTCCAGTCACTGCTCATTGTATGGCTAAAATTCGTTTAAAAGCGTCTACTATTTGAATTCGAATGTGGTCTTTGATCGTTTTATATATGTATATGTGTGTTTTTGTGTGAAAAGAACTAACGTTATAGCGATTTCTGCAGTTGAAAGGGTATCGGTTTTGGATTAGATTAAATTTTACAGAATAACAGATTGGAATGGATATTAGTTTGGTTGTTTTATATACACTCGTCGCTGACGTCATATTCTAATAAGATATAATAGTTCATAACGCCTCTCATTATATACGATATTTCATTTCTTTAACAATCTTGTAACTTAAGCTTTTTGGCCAATATTAAGCAAATTACAAACTGCATAAAATAAATACTACCAGAGTTAAAAAAAAAAAACAAAAACAAAATATAATTTAGAATATAACATTTAGAATATAACAAATTAACTAGTAACTACAGGGTGTCCGTCGGGAAGTTGTACTACTTTGCTTGTTTATAATTTTTGATTAAATGAAAGAGAATGGATCTTATATTGATAAATGTTTTATTTAATGTCGGCAATTATGTATGAAATACAATGTCAGATAAATGTCCGCCTCTGTTAAATGCGAGCCCTTTTGAATACATTTTTCATTACATTCTCACACATTTCACGCGGTATTTCATTAATTTCATCACGAATATTTTGTTTGAATTGCTCAAGCGTTTCTGGTTTGTTTGCATAAACCTTGCTTTTCAGATACCCCACAAAAAGTAGTCCATAGCAGTCAAATTAAGCGACCGTGGAGGCCAATCAGCATAACCATTTCTTGAAATAACTTGTTGTCCAAAGTGGTCTCGCAGTAACTCCATTGTAATCCAGGCTGTATGCGATGTGGCACCGTCTTGTCGATACCACATGTTAATCAAGCCTAAAGCATGCAGTTGGAGCGTTAAAAAGTTTTCAATCATATCACGACAGTTACCGTTACACCGTTTTCCATTTCAAAGAAGTAAGGTCCAACGATTCCTCCTGACCAAATTGCACAGCAGACTGTCACTTTTAATGGATGCAAAGGCGACTGATGAATAATTTGAGGGGTTTCCATTGCCCAAAACCGACTGTTTATTCACATATCCATTCCAATGAAAATGTGCCCCGTCACTCATTATGATTTTTTCAAGAAAATCGGAGTTGTTATGGGCGAGCTGTAACATCCTATTGGCATATGGTCTTGCTTGGCGTAAATGGTCTTGTGGAAGAAGCTCTTGTGTCAACTGAATCTTAAATAAAAACAAATGCAAATCCTTGTGCAAAATTGTGGCCAAAGTTGTTCTTTGAAGATCAAGCTTCTGAGCACGGCATCGAATTAAGGTTGATGGATTGTTTTGAACACTTCCTTGAGCAGCAGTAATGTTTTCAGCCGATCTTGCAGTACGTTGTGGTCCATGCTTGACTTTATCAGCTACAGACCCTCTTTCTTCGAAATCATTTACTAAACGATAAATAGTGCGTCTTGATGGCACGTTGTTTCTCCAAAAAATGCCACGTATCTTCCTCATCGTCACAGTAATCGATCATTGATTTTGATAAAATGTTTTAACGATTAAATCACATTGGTTTATCGAATATTTTTTCATAATAAATTTGCCACGTCTCTACTTCACGACTGCCAAATATGAACTGGCAAGGCTAATATTTACCAAAATGGAGGCAAAATAAAGTAGCATACCTTCCCGACGGACACCCTGTACAAAACGTTGTTCAAATTATGAGAACCTTCACTTTGTTTTTTATATTCATTTTATTTATGGTACTACCCTATGGGGCGTGGGAGGGCCAATTCGCTATACTAAATACTAGATACGAGCTCAATTATACAAAATATAGTGTAATTGGAAACAACTGGAATACATAAGTTAAATAAAGTAATTTGTATGGAAAGTACAAGAGGGGGCGTGGTCAATTCATCGACTTTTTATATTTTATCCAGTATTATAGAGGAATATAATTGACAACACACTACAATTGTGGCTCACAACTTAGGGGTTACAGCGATAAATTAAATATCAACAAATCGGTCAATTTGCATGGGAGGTACCAGAATGGACGGCCATTTTCAGTCTCAAAACTTCATTTACTGATGGCATGACATGTGCTAAATTGGGCAAAATTTGGGGCAACCGATTCATGGAAAATATGGAAGTAAGAATGCATGAGTTAAATCAGTCATTTTTATGGCAGGTGCCAGAAGGGGTGTGATTATTTGATCCATTTTTCTTGGATAATATAGAGAATTGTAAAATAGTGGAATGGATAAAAATTTAGACTATTACAGCCAAATATTTAGAAAATTCAGATGATTGATTGAATTTCATATAATCCGTTAAATTTTTTGGGGCATACCAAAATAGATTAACGTGCTTCTTTTCCATTCTGAGACCCTACTTTGACAAACGTCCAATACGTAACCCATTCGACTAAATTTAAGGCAATCGATTGGAAGATATAAAGCCAAAAAAGGCGAAAAAATTGAATTTCGGAAAATCGGTTAACTTATATCGGAGGTACCAGAAGGGGTGGGCCGTTTTTTTACATGTCACTTACAATACCCAACTTTAATCTGGGAAAACAATAGGCTGTGCTAAATTTTTAGAAGTTCCATGAAGAATTACGGCAGTTATCGTGTCCAGCAGCCAGCCAGACAGACGAGCATCGCTCAATCGACTCAAAAAATTTTGAAACGCATTTGCTCAAGATATACTGTATAAACACTTCCTTCTGGTTATTATATTTTTAGCCGTATCAAATGATACATGTATATATTATATTAATTGGCTGAGAATGATTTAAAGCGTGTGCTCCTTATTATAGCTTAGATCGATACTATATTCTGCAGCTCTACTGCTGACGCCATCTACGAAGTGTGTTCAAAAAATAAAATGAATTTTCAAATTTCGATTATTATTATTTTTTTTATGTTGGTACACTCGTCTCGAAGATATGTTGCCGGTTGTATTCATATAGCATGTTTAATTAGTTTGTGAGAGGCATAAATATGACAAGTGTTTTTCACGTAATAATCTTTTAAAAGCTTATAAGTTAGCTTATGTTCATGGTTGCATCACGTACACCGTGCTAACGTCTTCTTTAGCTTTCCGGTTTTGCACTTTTGCATTTCCAAAATTGTGTACGGTTTGTCTACGTCTGAAGTGAACAAATTGTCTTCATTTTAATAATATAATAGCATTTATTTTTAATGTCTTACTTATCTGAATGCTATCACACCTTATCGAGCATACCCTTTCATGGTTCCCCATTCAATTCGGTTTGAAAAAAAAAAATCATTACACATGACTGGGTTTCTGTTTTATGTATGTAAGGAGCATTTACAACTGACCAACCCCAAAATATAGTTAAACACAATTTTGAGCATTTCAGCCATTTGGCAAAGTTTCAAATTTGCATCAAAACATACGTAAATTCCCACACATATACACACACAAACACACACACATACATAGATACACATTCTTCCTTCATTTTGCGAATGGTTTTAATTTGTTTGTTTTCACTCACCATCCATCCCATCTATTCAGGTGATATTGTAATTGTAAGCTTTTTCGATATAATCGTAGTAATGGCTGTTACAACCTGATTGGGTACGTCTGCTGTTTGCTGTGTTGCGGCTGTAGTTACTATTTTAATGATAGTTGGAAAATTTCAATTTAAAATTGGCATTAATTGGCAAATTTCAATAGTGGTTTTTGAATATTTGCACTGTGAAGAAGGAAACATATGGACGAAAAGAAAACAGAAAACAACTATACAGTCGAAACCACTGGAAGATAGTAAAATATTGTATTGATTTTGCAATTTACTGTCTGAATATATCAAGTCACTGACATGCTCGAAAGTAACGCCTTTAAAAGTGCCCACTCGGGTTCAGTTAGTGACTTCAAACTGTGCTATTTTCTGCAACTAAATCGAATATATTTGTGTATATATAAAAATTCAACTTTATTGTGAAAACATGCTAACAAATAATTCATTGAAATTATTGCCCATTACTAGCTACTACTTTCTCCCATCTTTCTGGCAAAGCTCGAATTCCGTCACTGTAAAACTATTCATCTTTTGAGGTTATCCACGAATCTAGCAATTTCTCTATGTCGTCATATGAGTAGAACTGCTGGTCAGCCAGACTGCGTGCCATTGAACGTAATAAGTGATAATCGGACAAAGCAATATCTGGATAACATGGCGAATGGGGTAAGACTACCCATTTCAGCGTTTCTAGGTAGGTTTTAACAGGCTTGGCCACGTGAGTCTGAACGTTGTCGTGTTGAAGAACCACTTTTTCGTTACTCTCCGCGTATTGTAATTGAAACTGACGTAATTGTAATTGTAATTGACGATTTAGAAGCTTGACCGGTCAGCCCCCATGACTTTGTTTTCCTTAGATTGCTGTAATGAATCCATTTTTCATCATCCTTTACAATACGATGAAGAAACCCCTTCCTTTTTTTGTCGCTGAAGCAGTTGTCCACAGACGAAAAAACGACGTTCAACGTCCTTTGGCTTCAACTCATAAGGAACCCAAATTCCTTGCTCTTAAATTATTCCCAGCACATGCGATCGCTTGGAAGTGCTGTGGCATACAGCTATGGGGCACCGTCTCAACTTTAAATATAGAAAGAATGCAAAGGCGTCAAAATGAAATCTTACGAATGATCACAGCCGCCTCCTGGTATATTAAGAACCCGAACATCCACAGAGATTTAAACGTGCCATTGGTGAAAACTGAAATCACGAGGTATGTAACAGCATATTTGAGGAAGCTGGAGTACCATCCAAATCCATTAGCCCGCAACATATTAAATGACAGATAATACATGCGATTAAGAAGGAGGGATATGATTTTTCTCAGCCGAAAACTAGAAGGACGAATCCAGACAACAGCAGTAACAGTAGAACATAACTTTTGGTGCAGCTATGGTTGGACTTAATTAATTACTAGTTATTATTTCAAGATACGGAAACTTATTGCTTGTTCAATTCATTTTGAAGATACAATAAATAAATAATGAAAAAAGAAAAATTCGGTGTTTTCGAAGTTTTTTCGTTTTTTTTTCCAAGCGAACGTTCGTCAACATCAAAATCACCGTCTTTAAAGCGTTGGAACCAATCTCGACAAGTTGTTTCACTTAAAGCAGCACCTCCGTAGACGATTTGAAGTACTCGATGAGCTTCAACCGCCGTTTTCTTCGACTGAAAGAAGGAAATCAATATTTCCCGCATATGATGATTATTTGGCACAAAATCACATATTCACACAACCGAAAGAATATGACGTCAAAAGAAAATCACAATTATGTCGAAGCGGTGTGTTTAACATATGACAAAGCTTGACTCACAACGTGTAGGTTATTGCAGAACCTACTAGTACTTGCAGCTGGCGCCATCTATCGGCAAACAGTGGAATTTTAGTTGCGCACCTAATTACAATTTTTGCATAAGTTACTAAATTCGCTAACTTTCTGAAAGATCGACGCAATTAAAGAACAGGAGAAAGAGAAAGTGTAAATGCTGTAAATACTTTCTTCTGCGCTTGAAATTTTCGGATAGGTTACAGCACATTGTGCTGATATTAAATCACATAAAGTATATATTTAACGAGTTAAATTCTGAATAAATTTATCAGTGTGCGATGCTCATAAAAATATAATAAAATTCCCTTGCATCCCATGAAAGAGCTTTTCCTTTCAATATGTTAACATGAATACTTCTGTACTGAGTGAGTCTCAACGGGACCTACTGTTTAACGACGATTCCAAACGTCACTGTCTGAGAAGCATTTACCAAATTTATTGAACCCAGGATCAAGCGAATGACAGTCACTTGTACTAATCATCGCGCCACGTTTGGTCACTGTTGTGCTGTTCGTATATTTTTGCAATCAAAGTATCGCAATTATTAATCAGTTTAATTAATAAATGGCGCATATATTTTGTTTAAATCAAGTTTAAATGCTTTTGAAAAACGAGTCATATCGGTCTCCGTTGTTATGTTAATTCTAAGTTAGCAGATCATCCGTGTTTTATGACTCTCTACGTCGACAAAGTTATGCTCCTCTGTCCAGATGGCTGGCTAGTACTCACTATATCCGCCGTAAATCTTTAAGAAATTTCTTGGAAACTGACACCGCTTAATATTTTGCATTACACGGCTGAACGTCGACTGCACACCAGTAATCTTTTAGAAGGTGCAATCTTCTTTCCGTCCAGACGATATAGTTATCATACATTCCACAAAGAAGGCAATAAGGATATTTGTCAGCAACAAATGTTTTCACACCTCCTCTCAACTTTTTCAATAAGGAAACTCATTTTGCTCAACATCAATGAGAAGATGAACTTCGTATAGGAAAGTTAATTTTTTTTAATTCAATTTGTAATCTTTTTTTTCTTATTAACATCTTGTAAAACCTGAAATCTTTTCAATGACAAGATGAGCCTCTGTTATAAAGATTGACATTAGTAAAAGTTTAAATCAATTCAAAACTCATAAAATCTCAAACAATTTATAAACTACACACTATAGCTAACACCAACACCAATACCATTGCATCTATTCATATTACTACTCAAGTGCTGTCACCCACACACATACACTCGTGTACACACATACGAGTATATATATGAAGTCATAGCACAATCCCTTTTTATGGTCATTCAAAAGGCAATTTGTTGATTTTCATTCATTGTCACTTAAAGTGATTCTGCGTATGTGCTTGTGTGTGTCGGTTTGTGTTTGTATAAGTATTTGCTCTTTTTCAGCTCGTTACCGAGTGTCTGCTCTTGGGTCTGTCGGTTTATCTGCCATACACATACATAGTTCATTGCCGCTTGTTTTACAACAGCATTGAAGGACTGATTTAAACTAGTGGGGATCTTTAGATTTCATCAGATAAAGTTGATGAAGATAAACATGGACACGTCTGTGTGCTCCATTGGTATCAAGGGTATGGTTTAGTGTATGGAAAAGGTATTGCTGTTTGCTTTATCTTTACTCTGGTATCGCCAGACAAGGTTTTTTGTGATGGTATTGAAATAAACCACTCGTAGTACAACAAGTTTCGTATAAGCAATTGAAAAATAATGGAAGCTGAAAGTGTTAGTATGTACGGACGGCACAACATCGCTCTATATCAGGCAGGTTATTACAATTCTAGAATTATTACATTTTTTTCTTTTTGCCAGAAAACGCATATATGTGATGTCCATATTTGATTAGAAATTGGTTACCATAAAATATTTCATTAAAACATGCATATTTTTGGAAAATGATTGAAAATAATTGAGCCTTTTAAAGGACTTTATATCCCTACTCTCGAAGTACTAAGCCTTCATCTCAAATCTTATGCCAACATACGAGTATAAAAAGGTTTAATGGGATAAATTGAAGGGAAACAAAAAGCGTCATGAAAATTATAAGACCACCTAAATCTGTGGTCACAATCCATAACAGCCTAAGTCTTTTTTTCTTTAGTTTTTTTTTTTAAATATTTTCTTGCCCATATATAACCGATATGATTGAACTTAATCTCGAAGCAAGATATCCATTGGCATTAACAGTATCAAAAGTCAACTGATTTTAATATGAGATGAAAATGTCGCTGACCATTTCCGGATAAAATTTTCATTGAATTTTAATACTAAGCACTTAATATTAAAGGGGGAACAACAAATGCCCAAAAATTTACATCTTAAAACATCTTTCCAAGCTCTTAACTAAGAATTTGTCATGGTTTTTAATGGCTCGACAATTGTACGATTAAAAACATCTCAGAAGCAATGAAAAAAAAAAAACAACACAATAATCAACTTTACATTAAAACAAGCCATGCGTTAACAAGGCAACAACACATTGTTGTAAATTCCTTTTGTGAATTTGTTGATCCTTGTTTTCCGTTTAATGACCACATAAATGAAAAATATTTATTAACATGGACAAAAAATGGTTTTTATAATTAAGAGGCAAACAATGCATAATATGTTTATATAAATAACAATACATCAATACTCACACACACACACACATACAGGCACTCCTTTCTCAACAACAAACGTGTCACATGGATAAAAGGATACTACCACTCTCAATGTCAGCGAGGACAATGGCAATGCATGGACGAATCCATGAATGGCCGCCATTCAATGATTTATGAGCGCGAGTATAGATAACGTGTATTATTTCGCATCTATAGGCTGATGTTGTTTGTGTGCAAAGAATTGCATTAATCCCAGGGTTTTTATTTATACATAAAGCATGGCAGTCATAGTTGTTGGTGTTGCACGTAGCACGTTGCTATTGAAACCTTGTGTGTAATTAATTATAATCGAAATGTGATGCAACTACCACAAGAGGCCCATTGTCTTCTCAATATATGAGGAAAGAATATGTAGGCAGGTATCGTATTGTATCCTCTGTATTTGCATGCGTACAAAAGTGTATTCAATAATGCAGACACCTACACAGGACTTTACATCGAAGGATGCAAATAATATAGTTATAGAAAATTTCAATTAATTAAAAGGTAAAGCTTTAGGTTGAACAAAGGGCTCCATCAAACATTTATATTGCATGCACATTAAACTTTATCTAAAATTTCTATCATGTATTTGAAATTTCTATACTGGAAATCTTAACCTGTTAAACGAGTGTTTGGTGTATCATCCTATGATGGCAGGGCAAAATTGCTTAAGTTCTTTGAAAACCTAAAGCCTTTGCATTCGAAATACCTGGACCGTATGCAAAATCTATTGTCCAAGTCAAAGTTCAATATCTTATAACATATCATCACGCTATTGTGCCCATTGTTCGAAAGGTTGCAAACAAAATTTATATTTTAATTAAACTTAATGGACACGGCCATTATTTATACATGTATATACGGATGAGCGTTCGATAAGCTTAGCTCCCTGACATATTTTGGGTTTTGGTACAAAAATGAGTGGGCGGTGTATGCAAAAATTTATTTAAATTATGTAGCTGTATGAGAATACCTGTATGCGAAAAGTAAGATATACCACTGAGCCATGGCTAAAAGCTAAGCAGACAGTTGGCAGGCAAAAATAGCAAAGTGATTCAACTTAACAAACATATTTTCATGTTTTCTTGTTATTTCGGCTAACAAAGTTTTTGTTTTTTAATGTTAAACAAAACACACATAAAGCTATGATTTAGATGAAACCTTTATTTCATTATAATGCCTGGACCTCGCCATTACGAAATACAACGTCATTTAAATGACCTCCTTCCTCCACATTGGTTGCAGCAGAGCATCCTTTTGAGATAGTTTTCGACCACATTTTCGCACATTTCGGGCGGTATCTCGGCGATAACTTGACAAATGGTGGTTTTCAAATGCTCCAACGTTTGGGATTATCCTTATAAACACGGTATTTGACGTAACCCCATAAAAAAGTCTCATGACGCTTGGTCTTGATGGCCAGTTGACGTTGCCACAACGTGAAGTCACACTTTCTGGAAACTACTCATGCAATAATACTCGGTCGTGCTGTGTGACTCGTGAAACCACTTATCGTCCAGTTCATAATCTTCAATTGCAGACCAAAAAAAAGTCGGTCATCATACAACCATAGTGCTCTGAATTGATTGTAATGGTTCCTCCAGCATAATTTTCGAAAGAATACAGACCAAGAACACCTCCAGACCATGATACGACCATCAAACCGCCAATTTTTCCAGTTGCAATGACTTTACCACAATCACCTCTGGGTTCTTCGAGCCTCATATGTGACAATTTAGCTGGTTGACGTTGCCACCAAGCTTAATCGCAAAAAAAAATGTCCGAAAAATCAGCACTGAAAGCCTGTTGCTATGCCAACTAGTTAGCATATCTAGAGCGTTGTGAATGGCCAGCTGGCTTTAATTGCTGCATGGGTTGGACTCTGTATGAATGAAGGTGCAAATCCAAATGCAAAATATGCCGTAAAAAGTAGTAAGGTAGACCCAATTAGTGAGAACGCCGTGGAATCGACAAATTCGGATTATACACCACACTTTCACGAAAAGAAGTGACATTTTTGGCAGTGTGTACATTGCGATGAAACACAGGCCTGACCACATTCATAACGCTTCCAGTCTCTTCAAATTTCTTTATAATCTTGTCAATTCCTTACACAGTAGGTCAGATGACCATAATTAAGTCGTAATGCACGAAAAGTGGCCACGTTTGAATCACCACTTATGTTGTAAGTTTTAACTATTTTTATGCTTTCTTCGTATACAAACTTTTCGTACAATGTTTTGTGAAGTGTTTCGCGTTTTGGGTTAAAATTTGTGAAATGTGTCCATTAGTTTTGATGATCGTGCTCTTTTTTAAAGAAATTATACATTATGATTGAGGACAGGTATAAAAATGATAGTAATAATTAAATAGTTGTGAAAATATCTGATTTTTTTGTACCAAATACTGCTCATCCAATTTTGTTGAATGAATTTCATTTTTATTGATCTACTGCCGATCTGCTCAATGGATCAGACTTCAACTCTTATCTAGAAACGCCATTTATTATACGACCCGACTTCGGGACGCTTGGTGGAGGACCCCAATTTTGGTCGAAAAGTCATCTTTAGCGAGTAGGCGCATCTTTGAATAAATGGCTACGTTAACACGTAAAGTTATGGAATATAAAAAATAATGCCAATCAACATGATGCCTACCAGGTGGCAATGCATCTGCAATAAGTTACTGTTGGGTGCGGATTTCACGCAAACGGCATCATTGGTCCACACTTCGATCAAAGCGACGTTGGCAAAAGAGGTACAGATTAATGACACCCAACTTCTTTTGGCAAAAATTGAACGATATGGAGTTGAACGACATGGAAAGCCAACCTAATTAATTTTTTATAATTCTTCAAATTGCTACGACTATTAAAATCCAATGCCTTGGAAACTATGCAACCAATCGCGAAAATTACTAATTTTTCTAGATTATATTAGGGAATTTGGGAAAAGTAATACCAATAAGGAACCTCCACGAAAAATCAGTTGCTTTTCGGGTTTGACATGGTAAACTTTTTCATAGGGCGATACGTAAGCAATTACTCATATTAATATTTTACCTGAAACTAAATTGGAGACTTAAATTGATTCGGTTTCTCTATCGAAACATAATGAAACAGATGTCTACATTGAAGGACCTGAAACGAGAATACAGTTTTAAAAGTAACTTCATTCCTAAATGTAGAAATGTTTCAAATAACTTATTTTCTGAATTTACCAGGCTTCCAGAAATTTTCACAGCTACTCATAAATATTGTCTGTTCTTTGAATTAAAAAATGCAAATTAAACTGGATCAGAATCAAAAGTGTTAATAACTTCCTTTCGGGTGCATCAATCAAAATCAAAATTGTTTCGTTTTGAATGTGTGAAGCTGAAACAAACTTCGATACAAATTTGATTCGGTAATCGAATCCAGAGTAAAATTTCTGTATATTTTTAATTTGGACCCCAGAAATTGAAACTATGGAGGCGTTTTTTTTGCTATCTTATACCCGTTTCACTATACAAATACTATCCGGTATACCCTAACGGGAATAATTTTGCACGTTAAGCTAAACGGAGATAAGTTGTACAGGGTGTCCGTCAGGAAGGTATACCACTTTGTTCGTTTATAATTTTTTATTAAATGAAAGAGAATGGATATTATATTGATAAATGTTTTCTTTTGTGTTGCCAATTATATATGGAAAACAATATCAGAAAAATGTCCACCTCTGTTAGCCTCACAAATGCGAGCCTTTTTGAGCACATTTTTTATTACATTCTCATACATTTCACGCGGTATTTCATTAATTTCATCACGAATATTTTGCTTGAGTTGCTCAACCATTTCTGTGTTCTTTGTATAAACCTTGCTTTTCCGATATCCCCACAAAAAGAAGTCCAGAACAATCAAATCAGGCGACCGTGAGACCCAATCAACATCACCATTTCCTGAAATATCTTGTTGTGGAAAAAGGTCTCGTAATTCCATTGTAATCATAGCTGTATAAGATGTGGCACCATCTTATTGGTACCAGATGTTAATCAAGAACAAAGCATGCAGTTGTGGCGTTAAAAAGTTTTCAATCATATCACTATATCGCTCCTCATTGACAGTTATCGCTACGCAGTTTTCAGTTTCAAAGAAGTAAGGTCCAATGATTCCTCCTGACAAAATTCCACACCAGACTGTCACTTCTAATGGATGCCATCGGGGTTGTCATGGGCGAGCTGTAACATGGTATTGACATATTTACGGCTGTGTAAATGGTCTTGTGGAAGAAACTCTTGTGTCAACTGAATCTTAAATGAAAACAAATGCAAATCCTTGTGCAAAATTATGGCCAAAGTTGTTCTTTGAAGACCAAGCTCCTGAACACGGCGTCGGCTTGAGGTTGATGGATTGTTTTGAACACGTTCTTGAGCAGCAGTAATATTCTCTGCCGATCTTGGAGTATTTTGTGGTTCATGCTTGGCCCTATCAGCTACAGACCCTCTTTCTTCGAAATCATTTACTACACGATAAATAGCGCGTCTTGTTGCCACGTTGTTTCTCCCAAACATTTGACGTAAATTTCTCATCCTCAGAGTAATCGATGATTGATTTTGATAAAATGTTTTAACGATTAAAACACGTTAGTGTATCGAATATTTTTCCATAATAAATTTGCCACAAATTTGTTCTCTACTTCACGACTGCCAAATATGAACTGTCAAGACTAATGTTTACCAAAATCGTGGCAAAACAAAATAGTATACCTTCCTGACGGACACCCTGTACAGATATTGTTGATATGCATTCTTAAACTATGGTTCTTTCAAAGTTTAATGAGTCTGTTAAATTTGGGTAGTTCTAATTTTGTGCTTACACTTCTTAACATATAAAATGTTTCGCAAAGTGAATCTGAATCAAAATTATTTATAATTTCGCATGCACAAATCACAATTATTTTCAAATATAAGAACTATAATGTAAAATGGGTGCAATTTCTTTTGGGTTGCAGGTATCCAAATCAAAAAAGATGTATAGCTTTGGTTAGCATACCGGAATTGGAAAAAACCAAGCAGTATTTCGCTTACATTGCCTTTCAGTAAAGGACCTTGCGAAAGATGAAAGTCATAAAATCTCTATATATATATATATATATATGTATATGGTATTTAATTTTGCAATGATGACTATAGAAATGCCTGTCATACAACGAATGATAATTAAAAGAGCTATTATATCAGGTGTGCAACAAAGTTCCCGCTGCATGCCAATAGATGGCGCCAGCTGTAAGTACTAGTCGGTTGTGACATAACCTAAACGTCATGCGCCAAGCTTAGGCATATGCTAAACATACCGCCTTGACGCAATAGTGATTTTCTTTTGACGTCATATTCTTTTGGTTGTGTGAATATGTATGACTTTGTCCCAAATAATCGTCATATGCGGAAGGTATTGATTTTTTCTTTTAATCGAAGAAAACGGCAGCTGAAGCTCATCGAGAGCTTCAGAATATTTACCGGGATGCTGCTTTAGGTAAAACAACGTGTCGAGATCAGTTCCATCACTTTAAAGACGGTGATTTTATGTTGACGACCGTTCGCGTGAAAAAAACACCTTCAAAGACATTGAATTGCCGACATTGCTTGCTGGATATCTGTGTCAAACACAGATGGAGATGCTTTGGCATTAGAAGTTACTCGGTGAGCTATTTCCAAGCGACTGCATGCTTTGGGAATGATTTAAAGGCAAGGAACTTGGGTCCCTTATGAGTTGAAGAAAAGGAACGTTGAGCGTCGTTTTTCGCGCTGTGATTAACTGTTTCAGGGACAAAAAAAAAGGGGGTTCTTTATCGTATTGTAGCGGGTGATGACAAATGCATTCATTACAGCAATCCAAAGAAAAGAACGTCGTGGGGGCTGCCCGGCCATGCTTCTACGTCCTCGCCTCGGCCGGATATTTACACTGAGAAGGTTATGCTTTGTGTTTGGTGGGACCAGATTGGTGTTACTTATTACTAGCTGTTAAAACAAAACGAAACCATCACTGGGGATCGGTATCGACTTCAATTAATGCGATTGAACCGAGATTTGCGCGATAAACACCCACGATATGTGAAGAGGCATGAAAAGGTGATTCTTCAGCATGACAACGCTCGGCCTCACGTAGCCAAGCCTGTTAAAATTTACCTGGAACCGCCGAAATGGAAAGATTTACCCCATCCGCCATATTCTTCAGATATTGCGTCGTCCGATTATCACTTGTTCCGTTTGATGGCGCACGGTCTGGCTGGAAAACAGTTCCACTCATATGACAACATCAGGGAATGGTTGAGGATAGCCTCAAAAGGTGAGCTTTGCCAGAAAGATAGGCAAAAGCAGTAGCTAGCGTTGGGCAATACTTTCAATGAGTTATTTGTAAACATGTTTTCATAATAAAGTTGCATTTTTATAAAAAAGGCAGCGAGAACTTAGATGCGCATCTAATAAGAACTTTGTGAGCAAGACTTAAACATTTTTTGAAATATTTAGTAATTCCCGAATGTGAGACCTTAAGTAGGCCGCTGTGGTAGCTAAATTCATATATTTAAAAACAAAAAAAAAAGTAGAAATTTTATTCGAAATTGTAATTTCCAAAGCAAAGCACACTAAAGTGTGGCATTGTGTGCCCCACAAAACTATGGTCGAAATAGCAATTTTGCTAAGGAACTTAATTCATATATCATTCGTTGTTGCCCCGATTGCTTTATTACGTGTAAACTCTGCTTTATTTATGCAATATTGTAACCCACAGCAAAAAAGAGGAGAAAAACTTTAGTTTACCTTTTGACCTCAAAAATAGTTCCATGCACAGCAATTGAACCCTACGTACTCTTGCGCAGCCACAGTCACATAAATATTCACACATATACTCGTACATACACACACACACACACTCATGTATACACAGTACAGTCGGTACTTTGCATGCTTGGTATCTGGCCATTTATAAGTTCGTAAGTAGTTCATTGTATGACTGTAGTACAGTTATTGTCCTTGGCAGAGTTTATTGGCCATTTTATGGTTTGGCCATTGTTGAGTATCGATTGGCCCACAAAAGCAATTCCAAAAATGAAAACAAAACGATAAAAGTAATAAATATTTATACATTTATGTTTTGTTGTAGTTGCCGATTTTGCTTTTCTCTTTTAAATCGTAGTAGTTAAAGTTCAGACAAAGGGGAAAATGCAATTGACAGCGAAAAGTGCCAGTTAAATGTAGTTTTGCTGTTAAAGGTTCAGAGTTAAATGTCATGACAATGGAGAAAAGCAAAATGTAGTTGCAAATGCAATTATTATGTACTTTCACGCTAAAATGTATGATAGTGAACTAAGTGCTATACGCTAAAGCTATATCATATATGCAAATCTTACGAAATTTATCAATGGCAACATGGAGTATATGTTGAATTCCCTTTGAATTATATAGATTTACAAACATTCCTTAAAACCTAGTAATACATTATATAACATGGAAGTAATAACAATCGAGCTAAATTTACATCTTTGAAACGTATTTGGATGCGAGCACTAATCTCCAATGTAAATGCGGCGGATGGAGTAGCAATTAAAAGTTCAATTCATGCAATTTTTTTTGTTATAATTGCTCTAATAATTTTTCTTGATTTAGTTTTTCATACGAACGAAAACAGTTCCTGATAATATTCGCTTCTGGTGAGAGAGCACCTTTCCTTATTTGGGGACATCTTCCTTGATTTCGTTCTTCAAACGAACCGAAAAAAAGCGCTTAATAATAATCGCTATACGATTATATGCGACTATCATTTGCAAGCTTCTTTGTTTTTTTAGTCACCTCTCACTATTTGAACGGCGGTCGCTCCGCTGACGAACATTTCGAGTAGTCGAGCCAAATCTCGCCAAATCTTGTTAATGCTCCTCAAATTGAGCTATTCAGAATCGTCGTTGTAGGTTCCGTTGAGTGAGTCTAAAAATAGAATCTGTGTAAGACCACTGAATGTGAGAATTCCTCCCATATCTCATTCGTAAGATAAAAGAGAGTTTCCTTCCTTTTCTAAGGTAATCGATGAAAGAGATACCACGCACCTCATAAAGGAAAGAGGTTATAACCTCATATCAACTAAATTCGAAACCGAAATCGGCAATTTACGTCACTTTTTTTCTTTTTTGTTTTATTACCGATGTTCTTTACATTCCCTGCACGGAAAATCAACAGTAGTTCACTTAACCAAGAAATCTACGCCGTATTGGTTGATTCTTGCGCTAACGCAAGGGTAGGGTGATTTTTTAAGATTTAAATTATTCAGGTTGGCAGCACTGTTTGGTAATGGCGTCCAAACGTCATCTGTCAAAGTGAAAAGTGTACAGTATTCGATTGAAAGGTATAGTAGTATGCACATCTTTTGTTGATTGAAAATTAATTTTTATCGTTTTAGCTGTTCCAAACTGAACTCAGAATCAGTAACACATTGATGTTTTTATTCCATATTTATCAAGTGCGGTAGCTTTTTGGAAAACAAATTTCTGGATGCCTAAATTTCCATGCAAAACATTATAGCCGCTGACATAACTTTAGGATGTCTTTTCTTTTATTTATTTATTTTTTTTTTTTTTTTTTTTTTTGACAAAATTAAAATGCAACAAAAGGCTTTTAAAAACTCAAGAAAATGATTATTTATGAATTGTTAAAGACAATTTAAGCAAATCACACATTAACGTTACACATCTCTAAGACGTATATTACATTTTTTAGGTCTAATTTGCTTTGGTAACCAATACGTACATATATTTTGAAAATTGTCACTCATACGCTCCCATCCGCTTGCAATTGAAACAAATTTATATCACTCATACGCTGATGGCATAAGAAGACATAGTTGGGAAATTATGTTCGAAATATTACTTTTACTCTACTAACAATTCATGTTATACTAAATTTTAATTTTCACCGAATATTTAACTTTCAACTCAACTATTTTGTTTGTCCAGCTTTTCGCTTGAGTGTCAAATAAATTGTTCACATTCCTCACTACCCATTGTGCTGTAAAGTGACAAATTTGTCAAAATGTCAACAAAAGTTTTCGTAAAACTTTTAATGAAAATATTAAACTTAAATAAGGGACACGAGCACAAACGCACAGGGAGGAGGGGTGGCAGGACGAATATTTAAAGTGACATTTTTCAGGAGTTTTAATGGATTGCAAACTATGCAAAACCATTATTAATGAGAGTCGAATTATCACACAATGTCCGAAGAACCCATGAAATAATCAAAGGACAGACATATGGATATGTCTTGTTTGCTTTATTGGTTGATTGCTCTTTTCTACCGTCCACGTGTATATAAAGTATACATTAACAGTCATTATATCTTTATATTAATGTATATTATGTGCCAAACGGCAATATATATGTTGAAATGTATTTCGAGCAAACGTATTAAATTGCGAGAAAACAAAAGGATATCCGGAAAGTAAAAAAGGATGACATTAATTGGACGTTACAAAGAAAAAAATCTGGACAGTAAAACATAAAAAGAGATTTAATTACAAAACAATACAAAAATTGGGTTGCATTAGTACAGTGGCAACTTGTTACTAGTTTAACATAAAACAAGGACCTTTGCCTAATTAAACCTGTTTTTGTTATGCTGAACAGTTTTTCCTTAGCAATGGACAATTAGAGCCATATTTTTATTTCACAGTAATTTATTTCCATACCCGTAATTTAATTTGTCTGTGTATACAAAGAATACATCTCAACATGTATATTAACAAGCACAGTGTGGCGCACCAATTGTGCTTCAATGATAAATTCAAATATTTTTTTTTTTTTTTTTGTAATCAATGTATTTCATCAATTTTCGTTTTTTAATTTATTAAAATTCAATTTTATTCTATATTACTAATCGGTTTTGAAGAAGATAGACCATAAACGACCTCCATGCTCTTCACGCATATGTAACACCTGATTAGAAAATTATTCACTGCGGTCTAGGTTGAAGTCGGGTTCTTCTCAATAATTGTTTTAGTGGACTTCTGCAATGCAGTCAAATTCGTTGGTTTTGTTATGTACATTTCTCGCTTGACATAGCCCCATAAAGAAAAAGTCTGGTGCAGTCAGATCAGGGGACCTTGGGGCCCAGCGAGAAGTGAAGTTTCTGGATATAAATTTGTTAAGGAATTTTCGTTGCAGCTCAGCCATAACCGGTCTGGCTATGTGTGGAGTTACTTTATCTTGCTGGAACCAAATGCTGTTAAAACGAATACGACTTCAGCGCAGATCTGGATAAAAAATATCCTTTAAAATCTTTAAATAATGGTTCCCATTGACATTGATATTTGCAGGACGACTCGTACATTACCCTGTACTATATTTGGATTAGCCTACCCGAAGTGTGAGACAACGCCCTTACTACAGTAGTATAAAACCATATTTTATAATCGTGCTATCGTTACACTGTGTGTGTCAAATCCTAAATTTAATCTAACATAAAGGTTGCCACTTTTCACTAAAACACTTTTTTAACTACTGGCACTATCTATACGTCATGTTGGCTGGTTTTGGGGATCGTGGAGATCGCCTGTCTTAAACATTTGTATTGCAAAATGGTTGGAAAATAAAAATCATTTTATTAAAATTTTTATTTTCACTGAAACTATACATCTTGTTTTGAAATTTGGGCATGTAATTAACAGCAAAAAGGATCATTTGTGATCGAAACATAAACAAGTTGAAGTTTTTATCGTTTATTATTCTTTAAAAGATATTTTTGAACTTAAGATATCCTTATTCCGCAAATATAATATTGTTGCCTATGGAATGATAAGAGTCATACTTCTCGTTAGATAGAATATCACAAACAGAAGATACTCTGTTTAAAAGACACAGAAATAACAGTTTTGAGGCTTCTTAATTCGTAAACTTTATGGATATTCCACTTTTTTTTTAGTAGAATACATAGACTGAAAGTGGATATAGTTATTAGATATATCCTTCCTTGCATCAAAAGTACTTCAAATCCCACATTTTGCTACTCCGTGAAAAAAAAGGACAAAAATGTACTAATCTTAAAACATTCCAGTTACCAAATAACACACTTTGCGGATTCTTTCAAAGACAGGAGTGGATCATATTACTGTCCCAAAAAAAAAAAAATTTGCGATTGGTCTTTAAATTGGATGCCATATACTTCTCTTATCCTAGCATTTTAGGCATTTGGTCTTAATCTCGTAAAGTAAACATGTCATGTTGGAATCAATGTTGCCCTGTATAATTAATTACGAACAACCATCTGAATAAGCACTTGTAAGGAAGTGTTATATACGTATCATATATCCGCGTTATTGTCTTGCCGTAGATACAACTCCTTATTTGCTTTCACCCGGCACAACTTCACTCTATTGTGCGTAAATGAGGAAACCCTTCGGCTGGAATACAAAGCACAGCTTTAACACAAGTTTCACTTCAACTTCATTCACTTTGTGCTCATATTATCAACTCCTCTTGAATTACTTTAAGTCTTTTGTTAGTTTTAATTTCAGCAAGTTAACTTTCTTAGAACGTACGTATGAGAGAGAGAGAGTAAATAAAAGACTCCTTCTCCTCCTCCTCCTCCACCTCATGTGCCCGGATGAATTGAGTGAGTTGCTTTTTTTGCTGTATCATCGTAATTTCAACAGCAGCAACACTCGTACATGCGAAGCAACTTTATAATTCAAAATTCTCTGTTACACATGGTGCACGATGTGTTATATGCTACATGCTACTTACTTGCCACTTCAGGCATTATTTACAGTTTATAATACGAGAAAAATGGTGTGGTCGTTGTTGAAATCATCCTGCTACCTACCTTTAGTGCACTTCACTTTACTTAACTTTAAAAGGACTGGGGTATTTTTCTGTTTTGTTTCATATCCTTTTTTTTATTATTTTATTTTCTCCTCCTTAGTAACGTTTTGTGTTGCTTTTGTTTCACGCTGACTGTGGCTGAGGATGTTGAGCATGAGTATAAGTTGCTCTTGTTGCTTTGTTGTTTGGTTGTTGTTGTTTTACGTTACCAGCAACTATGTTGTTCGGTTGTTCTCGTTGCAAGTTTATGATGGGAGTGGGAGTTTGTTTTCCGTTGCCATGTTTATTAGCACTTGCATTAAAGTTGATTAAAATTTCAACAATCTACGCTATCATGCCACGTACTTAGAGTATACGTATATGCATGCATGCCTGCATGTGTTGCATCATAATAAAATTTCATATATGATGAGGAAGAGCATGAAATGATAGCTCAAGTATAGTTTCGGGGGGAATACAAAGTATGCATTACCTCAACTGTATGAAATTACGAGCAGAAGAGCAACAACATTTCGTTTCCAAAGGATATGAATTTTGGTTAATTTATGGCTAATTATTCTACGGCGTAGAAACATAAACTGTATAATGTAGCACAATGGATTTAACAGGATTCAAAGAATTTCTGATGTCTTGCTCGACACAAGCAGAATATTGTATGCAAATGTTATATCTATGGTACTTCTGACAATTTATAACAAAACTACATGCTACGCAGGTGTTTGATATCTTGCAGAGATGAAATAGTATCCACTAAGAACAGACGATATTCAATTATTTTCTTAAATAGCGACCAGAATAGACGTCCCTTTTTATTATAGGTCATACGTAGAAAATGTTCTCTAAGGTTTCAATTTTCTGCGCCCATTTTTTAAGTTATTTAACCAAGTTTTGACAATGTTTCAAAAGCCATTGTACTTTCAACGAAGCATTAGACGTCCTTTTCCGATCCGCCCATAGAGTTCGTTATCAAAATACTGAAAATAATCTTCTTAAATACGGGTAGCTGAAGTAACATTACGCATTATTTTGTAACAAAGTTGCTGAAGTTGCTACTAAAGGGTGTTCCAACAAGAACGCAAGATTAAAATTTGGCGCCATTCGAAGTGTCATTGTTTGACATTTGAACAATTGTTATTCTTTGCTAGTAGAAGGTACGACGTTAGTAAAAATGGAGCGCTACACGAATGAACAACGCATTCTCATTGTGAAATTTGTTTACCAAAATGGTGAAAGTTTTGCGGCTACAGTTGGCAAATTGCGATCAATTTGGGGTCACAATAATGCTCCGAAAGAGTCAACTGTAAAGAGATTAATTGATAAATTTGCCAAAACTGCGTCTGTTTGTGATGTAAAGACAACAACGCGCCTTCGACCAGGTCGATCGACCGAGAATGTCGCAGCTGTACGTGGCGATGTCGCTCAAAATCCATCCACCTCAATTCGACACCGAGCTCAGCAAATTGGCGTCTCCAAATCCACTATGCAGCGACTTTTGACGAAAGATTTGCATCTTCATGCATATAAAGTTCAATTGACTCAGGAAGAGGACAACATGAAAATGCTGATTTTTCCGATAAAATCATCTTCAGTGACGAGGCCCATTTCCATCTTGATGGCTTCGTCAATGGGCAGAATTGTCGCATTTGAGGTGAGGAAAATCCTCGAGTGATTTACGGGAAGCAAATGCATCCTCAACGTGTCACTCTGTGGTGTGGATTTTGGGCTGGAAGAATCATTGGACCTTTTTTATGAAAATGAGGCATGTCAAGCGCAAACAGTCAATGGTGTTTGGTATCGTGAAATCATAAACAGTTTTTTCGTGCTTAGAATTAAAAAAATGAATGTGGAGGGCATGTGGTTTCAACAAGACGGTGCCACATTTCATACAGCCAGAGAAACAATTCAATTGTTGCATCAGTCATTTAAATCTTGCGTTCTTGTTGGGACACCTTTTACTTGATAACCTTTGGCGTTATTTCGGCGCTCTACACTGGTTTATCAGAATCGAAAGAAGTTCTCCTCCAAAAAGATGTATACCTTTGTCGGAAGGAATGAAGATGAGTATCATTTGATACTGCCAAAAAAATATAAAACTGTGGAGGAAGCATTTAAACTACCAAGTACCAGGCTATCTATCCATTTTCCGGTTTCAAAACTACAGTCAAATAAAACACATAAAAAGCTATGATTTCAACGAAACTTTTATTTCATTGTAATGCTTGGACCTTACCATTATGTAGGAACTAAAATGTCATTTAAATGACCGCCACTCGATTGGTTTCAGCAGTGGATCCTTTCGATGTTCGTTTCAGCCCCTTTTCGCACATTTAGGGCGGTACATCGGCGATAACTTGACGAATACTTGTTTTCTAATGCTTCAAAGTTTTGGCATTACCCTAGTAAACACGGGCGCATGATCTTGGTGGCCAATTAACTTCGCCAAAATGCTAAATTAAGCTTTCCGGAGACTTATGATGCAATAAAGTTAAAAACCGTCATGTTGTGTGGCTCATGGCACCGTCTTGTTGAAATCGCATATCGTCCAGTTCACAACTTTCAATTGCAGCACAAAAAAAATTTGGTTATTATACGGACATAGGCCTCTGAATTGAAATTCGGATTATCCGCCACACTTTCACTAACAGAAACGATATTTTCAGCGATGCATCACGCTTCCTATGTCTTCAAATTTTTTACAGTCTTACGAATTTCTTGCACACTAGGTCGATTATGATGACCATAATCACCCGTAATGCACGAAAGGTGCACACATTTAGGTTACCACTTTTATAGTAAGTTTTAGCTATTTTTATGCGTTCTACATTTGTAAACCGATAGGTATTCATAAATCGCAAAACGTTAACTAAATAAATAACACTTCAGACGACAAGTATTTAACAGCTAGCAGCCTTGCCAGACCGGCGGTTTTGAAACCTTTAAATGAATAACCTTGTACATTCTTACCGCATGCGTTTCCAGACTTTTTAAGTCGCTTGACCAATGTCTATCTATCTGGCTAGCTTTCGGCCCTAAATCTTCATGAAACTTCGTAAAACTTTATAAAACTTTTCAAAATGTAGCCAAGGACTGTAAATGAATCATACCGATCCACCCCATTCTGGTACTTCCTATGCAAAACGATCAATTTTCTGAAAATAAATTTGTTCACCGTAACTCCTCATTCGTTGACTACAATAATTTAAAATGTTGCCCAATGAATTGCTTTGTAATGCGCAATAAAATTTGGAAATTTGGAAATTTTGGAATAACCTATTCAGCCAATTTACTCCTAAGTGTATGTCTCTTATTTAGTTGCGCTAAGTCAATTAAGTTTGGCACATTATTATGTATTACCGACATCTCAATTTTAGAAATGGAAATGGAACGAATTAATCCGCTTTTTCTGAAACCTGCCATACAAAATGTCGATATAGCCTATATATTTCTAGGTCGAAATATTGTACTTCATTGTACCAAATCCACTCTAATTCAATACAAAGTACAGTCCGAAGATGAAAAAATGTGGTTTTTCCATACTTTTCGTACTACCTCCCATTCAAACAGCTTTATGCGACCAGATGTGAATAACATATCTGAACTAAACAAATGGGCAGGTGGAAAGCCGCCATAGGGATCGGAAATCCACTGTGGATACGGCTCCAAAATGACATGGGTGATATGCAGATTAATAGGCGTGTTGAAAATATTCTCTATTCGTACATAATAAAGCGTTATCCACTTTCCGTTTTCACGTACAGCTGAATAAAACACTCACAAAGCTACGATTTCGATACAACTTTTATTTCGTTACAATGTTTGGACCTTGCCGTTATGTACGAAATACAAAGTTATTTAATTGACCGCCTCTGAATTGGTTGCAACAGTGGATGCTACAAGATGAGATGCAGCAATGCTTATATTTGTGCTATTCAGTTTCATTTAATAAAACTCACGCAAAATTTAGTCTGAAATTTTGGATATGAATTTGACTTACGTGCAATGTGAAGATGCCTTACCTGAAAACGGCAAAAGAAAAATCTTATTAATAAATGTGTATTAAAATCATTTTTACTAAAAGCATTATCAATATGCAAAGTAAAACATACAATATTCAAAGCAAAATTTTCTCTCATATGCAGTTGACGTAGGTGAATATTTTTTTACATCTTAATGCTTGCATTTACGAGTGATATTAAATATATGATTTCATGTGATAAATTTTTTACTTTTGCACTTTACTTTCAGCGTCATAGGTTATAGTTATAGTTCCTAGTTAATTTGATATTTCTATATTCTAAGTTATATTTTGTTTTTGGTTTTTTAATTCAAGTAGTATTTATTTTATGCATTTTGTAATTTGCTTTATATTGGCCAAAAGGCTTTAAATTGCAAGACTGTTCAATAAAATGAAATGAAATGAAAGATTAATAGATAAATTTGCCAAAACGGGGTCTGTTAGTGATGTAAAGACAACAACGCGCCTTCGACCAGGTCGATCGACCGAAAATGTCGCAGCTGTACGTGATGGTGTCGCTCAAACTCCATCCACCTCAATTCGACACCAAGCTCAGCAAATTGGTGTGTCCAAATCCACTATACAGCGAATTTTGACGAAAGATTTACATCTTCATGCATACAAAGTTTAATTGACTCAGGAACTGAAGCTGACCATGGACAGCGAAGGGAGTTCGTTAATTGGATATTGGAGAGACAACATGAAAATGCTGATTTTGCCGATAAAATCATCTTCAGTAGAGAGGCCCATTTCCATCTTGATGGCTTCGTCAATAGTCAGAATTGTCGCATTTGAGGTGAGGAAAATCCTCGAGTGATTCACGAGAAACAAATGCATCCTTAACGTGTCACTGTGTGGTGTGGATTTTGGGCTGGAGGAATCATTGGACCTTTTTTTATGAAAATGAGGCATGTCAAGCGCAAACAGTCAATGGTGTTCGGTATCGTGAAATGCTAACCAGTTTTTTCGTGCTGAAAATTGAAGAAATGAATGTGGGGGGCATGTGGTTTTAACAAGACGGCACCACATGTCATACAGCCAGAGAAACAATTCAATTGCTGCATCAGTCATTTAAATCTTGCGTTCTTGTTGGAACACATTTTATATAAGGATTACTGCATCTCATCTTATAGCATCCACTGATAGCAGGGTCGTCCAAGCATTTCATGCATATCATAGATTTATGTTTGTTTGATTTAACTTTACTTGAGAACAAAAAATATGTATAAATATCTATGTGTTTCTCACCCTTCTATGCCTTTTACCCAAATGTGATGAAACTCTTTTAATTGATGTATAGCTGATCATTTTCAGTTGATCAATCAAAATATGTGTGTTCATTGTTGTTGATTCTCCAAAGTATATCTTCGGTACGCGAGTTGCATGCAAACCACATATGTTACAAGTTTGCAATAAATTTGAGCGAGTATAAAATCCATGTTAACAGGCTACACTGGTTTTTCCCCTCGTTTTTTGTTTTGCATTCAAAATTTGTCTTCATATCCTTTTGCTCTAAGCTGTGATTTATTTTTTGAAAGAAAACGATGGAGTTAATTGTAACCGTCTTTTGCGGAGACTTTTCTGTACCAAATATGACGTTCATAGCTCCAAGATTTTCTCTAACTTTTATTTTTGAACGATGTAATAGAAAAAAAACGTGACCGACCGTTGCGGGATGGTTAGTGCAAGCGACTATCGTTCGCATGATCTCGGGTTCAATCTCGCATAGAGCCACCTACATATCATTATTTGAACGGTGGCCACTTAGATGTGCATGACGGACACTTGGAGTAGTCGCGTAATCGACAAGCCTTGCAAATGCTTCTCAAACTGTGACGTTTGGAATCGTCCGTACTGTAGATCGTATCGTTGTGCCGTGGATCCCGCTGAGTGAGTCCAAAAATAGAAGACGTATAAGTTCAATGAATGTGAGAAGTTCTGCTATATCTCATTCATAAGATGGAGAGAATTTGTTAATTTTTCTTTAAAAAAAATCACAAGTAATTGTTATAAATGAAATAAAAATCAAGAAATAAAAGTTTATTTCGAAATTAGTTGGATGACATCATAACCAATGTTTTAATGTGCTTAAAATATTTCCAGCACATTTATTTCACCATGTTTTTAGTTCAAAATTTTATCAATAACAATTATTTTCGGATGTAATACTTCGAAAATATTGAGCGCATAACTTTCCAAATTACTTAATTTAGCCAACACAAGTATTTCCAGATTCATACCTATCATTTAATCACACTAAACTCGCTGCAGTTTCCAAGCATGCATTAATTGCTTGAAAACTTCACACTTGCCTTGGGTTCTACACATCCAAAGTAGTCAGTTGAGCAAAAATTAATAACCCCCATAGAATTTCTAAGTGGAAGATTCCTATAAGTTGCAATTTTCCCCCTTTTTTCCGTTAATTCAAACTATTTTTTGAGGAGAACCTGGCGCCCCAACGCACAAATGTTGTGTTGTATAAGTCAGTTCACCTGACATCAATTTCCGCACCAGATTTACACTTAATTGAGTAAATTAACCACTTTATTATGGAAATTTATTTGCATTAATGATTAGATTTAAGCACTTTAAGATATAAAATTTTCATTTTAAGATATGAAATTCCTAACATTAGAAATTCGGGTATTTTGATCTTTATTTTGCGGATGGAAACAGTTGAAGTTTAGAGTATAACAAAACTGTTAATTTCAACAAACTCATATGTTAAAGGCCCTATTGAAAGACCACAATTTCAGCCAAATGTTCATAGAATCAGTGTATGTGATTGTCAGTTCACCTTGCAGTCTTTATCATTATGTGTTAAAATAAAATTGAAATGATTTATATGGTTTCGCATATATAAGTTTTTTCTTTTTTTTGGCAATTCATACTCCCATCTATCCCTGTCACAATAGAAAAACTTCCATATCATCGAAAACATATTTTTCAATATACTGACTACTTACACATTTTCCAACTTTGTGAGAGATTAAAACTTTTGCCCCCAGCAAACTGTCAAAGTTGCCAATATGTGTAAGATATTAATAGATTTCGAAAATAAATATGTAACATAACTTTGACCATATAATACTTAAAGTTATATCCTTTGAATGCTGACAGAAAGCTAATCATAATAAAATTGTTCATAGAAAATGTTGACCAAATGGAATTATCCATAACTTGTTGCAAAAGTTAGCAATACCATTTTAGCATAACAGATAATTGGCTTCTTTCGTTTCATGTTCATGATGATGTCATTGTGGTGCAGGTAACCTGAAGGACTTGATAGGATAAACTGGCATCAATATAACCAGACATTTTCTTCTTTTTTAGCAGATTATTTTAACAGAGAATAGAGTTGGGCAAACCATCATCGCCATTATATGATGCGAATTGAAGTCCATTTTTTGTTAGGATATCATTTCATTTCATTGCAAATGGAAGCTGCATTTTGAGCTGTTCACATTTTTCTTTTTTTTTTTTATTTCATTTTATTTCGTCTTTTTTTGCGTTTTTTTTTTCTTTCTTGTGCATCTTTTTAATAGTTTTTGCGTATCATCGAGGCTTTTATCCCTCTCGTATCCTTAATAAGGATGACAACGAGAACATCCTACTCCAGCGTCAGCTACAACATGCTTCCTCCTATTTGTTGTCATTGACTCTAAGGCAATAAAGTACAATTTTATGTTGCTCCTGCTTTAGGTGCTGGCGGTAGTGTAGTTTGTTGTTGGCTGTTCTTCCTTGCTATCACTTCTGTGTCAGCCGCCAAACTCTTAAGGTTGGCTTTCTTTTGCAGTTTAGCTGCCTGTTTGGCAGATGCTTATGATGGCGTCGTTGTCTGGCAGGGGCGTTTTTGCCTACTCCTTGCACTCCTTGCACACCAGTAAGCAGCAGCATCAATATCATCATTCGGGACAGCAGCCGCAACATTGTCCGGAGTGCATATTTTATATTTTAAGTTCGTTGGCTTCACTGAAGTTTTCTGTTTATCAATACTGCAGTCAAGATATTTTATGCAATAATAAAGTTGTTTTGACAACTTGTATTTTTTCCCCCCACTACTGCGAAGGATGTCTGCCTTTATCGAGTGTTTTTTTTTTTTTTGCTGGAGTGTTGTCTGTTTCATGTGAAACTTAATAAGTAAAGCTTTTATAGAAAATAAGAAAATATGCAGTTGAGTGTTTTCGATCGGTTGTTTTTAGGTGCTGCAGCAATTTTATGAGAAACTCATGCTCGTCATTTCAAGCTGCTTGGGAAAATGTATGTGAGGCGATAAGAAAACAATTTTGCGAGTTTTGTATAAATTGATTTGAAGTATAAAATCAAATAAGTTTCTGCAGTTTTCAAATAGTCACCCCTTTTAAGTGCAACACTTAGCGTGACAAAGTAAAAGAAATGGTAATAAATATTGAATTCCTGAACTTTTGATACTATTGAAACTATAGCTGTGGTTGAGTCAAAGGCTGGGTTAGATTCCACCATTTCCACAATCTATCGAAATGAGAGCCCAATTAATTTTCCCTGGAAGGGGATATAAAAAAAACGATTATTTATAATCCCTTGGCTTTCTAACTTAACATTTCCTAATACAGCTTTACTACATGCAAGTTACTGAATTTAGAAGCTTAATTGATTGCCCCTCAGAGGCGGCATTAAAACAATTGTTTATGCGTTCTTTGGGTTTACAGTTCAAATTTTTCCAACACTGGGTAGCTGATAAATATTGTTACATTTCATTTTTTCAATTCATACATAACATTTCAACATTTTTCAATTCATACATAACAGTAGTCTCATTACGTCAGATGGCATTAAAAGGATGAGATTTCACACTCCGAAACGATTTTGACAATTTTATGATTGCTTAACTCAAAATACCAGCAAACGGCAAATACACCATATTTTATAGTTTTTCAACATTTTTCAATTCATACAAATTATATGAAGTATAGTAAAAAGAACCTCATTATTATTTTCAATAGATGGCACTTGTATCCCTCGTTATACCAGTATAACAGTGGT
>JAHXMU010000324.1:220125-231188 GCA_019455685.1 Philornis downsi
TTAAAAATTATTATTGTTCTTATCACGCAGCGAGCTTTCTCCAAAGGATTTCATAAGAAGTTATTCAACTGTTCCCGCAAAATCTAATTCGGCCTCTTCGAATGTTTCTTTCCCCGATCGTTAGTTTTGAGTCATCTCACCACTCCCCAATAATAAACATAATTTCTTGTTATAATAGAGAGATTTTGCTACAACAATTGCTGTACAAATTCATTACAGTGGAAACAATATTAAAACTTTTGAATGATTTAATTTATATTTCAATGCAATTCCAGGGAGAAGAAACAGCAAAGTCAAAGTTATCTGCTGGTGTTTTGCATATTATTGCTGTTGTTGGTGTTGCCACTACTACCACCAAGAAGTATTCAGCAATAAGTAATTATCCTGTCACAGAGTTGGTTGGTTGCTGTAAAAACTCAGTTGCAACGGTAACTTTAGAGAAGTTGCACTACAAAAGTATCTCGTAGAGAAGAAAGGTGGCAAAGGGCAAAGTTGGATGAAAAAATCATGACCTGCATGATAAATGTGTTGCCAAGTAGAGGAAACAATTCCTAAAGGGTTAATTGAAAGTCAACTGTGGGAGTTAAAATCAAATGCAAAAATTTCTTACTAAGTGGAATAATGAAAACAATTAATTACAAAAAGAAAAATCTTATATAAAATTAAAGTGAGTCCTGTGAATTAGTGAGATCCTTTGTGCTCTGAATCACTTAGCCTGTGTTTATTATTTAATTATTAATTCTCAATTTAATTCACAACCATGTTAATAGTATTAATTACCTCAACTTCAACATTTAGCCTTTTTTTGTACGCAAAAAGCTTCATTCATTGTTTGGCAAATATAAATTTATTACCATCCACGAACTATAATGACCCTTAACATGTTACTAATTAGTTTAACAACTTGTTTTTGCCGTTAATGTTTTTTTTTTGCCTCCTTGTTTTTAAAATTGTAATTTTTTTATTGGTTCAAGTTGCTGGCTGTTGGGCGGATGTTGTTGTTGTGCCTTCGGTGAACGCAATTCATTAATGCTGGTCGTTTTTGGTTTTTGTTGCTACTGCTATGCTATCCTCTCAAACCTATATTATACTTTTAAATGTTGGTTAAATAACCCTTATCATTTAAAAAGTTTTTAACCATTCTTTACCACATCACACAGCTAACCATGCCATGGCACCATAGACCGCATCCCTTTCCGACCAATCTAAAATATCCCCCATCATTGTTGGAAGCCAACAACCTCGACACAGTCAACAAACTGAGAATTATAGTGATATGAACAAGTTTTTGTGTGTGTTTGCGTTAACGTGCGTATCTACGAGGGAATGACGCAAAAGTTTTCATGTATGGTAGAAAGAAAGGACATAAATTATAGACAAATTTGATTCTAGCAGGGGTTTCTATGTTGAATGCACATACTGAAAACCGTCTGGGTCTTAAGAATCTCCAGACTACTTGAAATATTTAGATATTTTTCAGGACTAATAAAGATATTCGATTTGTTTGGTAAAGTATAATTTTACAATTAAACGCAAGAAGCAAGATTATTAACTGACTTCACAGGATTACCTGTCCACCAGAAGCAAATTTTAAACCTGTTGCGAAAAGCTCTTTTCCCCCGACTAGAGTTAGCTGCAGGGACCTCCATGAAAGTTCAGTTTAGTTTCGGTTTTGCTTTTGTAGGGTTCCCTGTAAAATATGATTGTACGATTAAACGCAAGAAGCATGACTTATAACTGACCTTATGGTTACCTGCCTGCTAGAAGCAAATTTGAAATCTGATACTAAAATCTCTCTTCCTCCGACTAGAGTTAGCTGAAGGATTCTTCGCGAATGTACAGTTTAGTTTTGGTTTTGCTATTCCGATTTTAGTTAAAGTGTACTCGAAATTTGCTTTTGATTCATGTTGGGAACAACATTTCGCTTCATGCACTGGATTTCCTATATCTATTCTGTTTCTCTATCGAAATATAGATAGAGAGAGAGAGATATTTTAATACTAGAAACTGAAACTAAAATATAATTTTCAGCTTCGTTTCTTAATATGAATCAGAACTGAAACCATGTGTAGAGTCGTTTCCTGGCAGAGAAAGAATCCTGGCATCAAACTGCGAAGGGCTGAATTGCTACAAATAAATTATTTCAGAATTTCAAAGGCTCTCAAAAATTTTCACAGTAATTCAAAAATGTTGTCTATTTTTCAAATTGAAAAATTTCAAAGGAAATACAAGCAAAACGTTTCATAAACTAAAACAAAATCCAAATTGTTTCGCGTGTATGAATCAAAATCAAAATTGTTTGTAATATCGTTTTGGATATGGATGAAGATGAAGGAACAAAATTCAATATAATTTTGATTCGGTTGCCGAAATCTGAATAAAAATTTTATATACTTTTGATTCAGATTCCAGAACTGGAATCTATCAAGACTATTTTCTTTTTTGATATTGTTTTGGGGACGGTCCCTGAACTAAAGATTAAGCTACTGTAGCTTCCTAATTAGAAATTATGGAATAAAGTTGTAATTTCGGAAAACCATCCAATATGCATGGGAAGTCCTCAAAGGAGTATTGTAACTTTCATTCTAGAATTGTATTTTGACAAACATTAAACTTGTATCAAATTTTACCAAATTTAGTGTCACTAAATAAAAAATGTGCTTATCCGTTTCTCGGTTTCAATAGTAAAATTAGATAAAACACGCATAAAGCTGTGATTTCGATGAAATTTTTATTTCATTATAACGTTTGGACCTCGTCGTTAGAATACAATGTCATTTAAATGATCTAGATTGTTTGCAGTAGTGGATCCTTTTAAGGTTCATCCAGCGTCATTTTCATTTTTCTCTTTTTCAGTCATTTTTCATTTTCAACCACTTTTTCCAGATGCAATGACTTTTCCACAATCACTTCTGGATTCTCTGAACCTCATATGCGATAATTTTGTTCGTTGACGTAACCACCAAGTGAGAAATGAGTTTCATCGCTGAAGAACATTTTTGTTCAATTGAAAGCCCACGTTTAAGTCATCACTTTTGTAATAAATTTTAACTATTTTTACGCGTTCTTCGGTTGTTAAACGATTCATATTCGTAAATTTCAAACCGTTCACTAAACAAATAACACTTCAAATGGCAGGCATTTAACAGCGTACAGCCTTGCCAGACTGGCGGTTTTGAAATCACTAAATGGATAATCCTATATGTGAATCTAAGGTTATATGGGATAAATCGGCCATTTGTGTGGGAAGTGAAAGAGGGGCCGTGGTTAATCGGTTGAATTTTTTAAATTTAGGCAAGCATTACAAAATAATGAGATGGATAAAAATTTACGGTGTTGCAGCCTACGATTTGCAAGTGACAGAAAAAATTAAAATTTCCAAAAATAGTTCAATTTGTTCTCTCAATCACAGTCCTCTACTACGATCAGGCAAAATACTACGTTGTTCCATGTTATAATAGATGTCAAAATGATTTGCCATCTAAAATATAAAATAGTATAAATTTCTATTAGAATAAGAAACTCCAGCAATGTCTTTACAAATTTCAGACGTTTATTCGGAAGCTACTTGCATATCGACCCTCCCACATTTACACAGCACACAATCTGCGAACCGTTTAAATTCATACAATAGCATATAAATGAAATGATCCCAATGCTCACACACAGATATGTACAAGTATCTTGTATTAGGGTGACCATTAAAAAAAAATGAATTTTTTTTCTTTGTGGAATCTTAAGATTCTAAGCCTGATTCTGAAAATTGTCAAGTCCGACCCTCAAGGGCTTGACAATTTCCATTATTTTATCGACATTTTCGGCCATCTCTTTTCAGAGCGTGGTGCATTTTTGATATCGCAATTACCAGAAGGGAATCATACCATATCAGGTATCATAAACACCATTCACATTTTTAGGCGCCTTTCTGCGTTTTTGCCTGGATCGAAATAAAATTGTTTACTATAGCATATACGAGTACGACTGATGTCCCTCTCTACTGTGAGCGAGTAATGTAATCACAAAACTGTCTGAGTAATTTTTCGAGTAAAAAATCTTATCTTTGTAGCGCCATCTAGCGTATTCAGATTGTCGTTTTACAACACGAGATACAGATTACTACATTATTTGTTAGAAAAACAAAGTTTTTTTTCTTATCATACCTTGTAGATATTTTCTATTTTATTTAAAAAATGTCGGTAGCTGATAGATGAAATTTCTGCTTGCCACCCTACTCTACATATATCTACATATACTTATACGAGTAAACATGTGCATTAGGGTGAGTCGCGGAAACAAATTGCTATGGTTATCTGCCAGAAAACAAGTCGCAATTGTTGGATAATGATTCTTAAGACGCTTTCGTAATCACAACTAATTACGACGTTATTTAGGTATAACTTTTTTAAAGGTTAGGTTAGGTCAGTGTGGCAGTCTGAATAGACAGATTCACTTAGACTGTATAGTCCATTGTGATGCCACGGAAATTTAAGATACGGATGTCCCCAGTTACCCTCGTTGAACCATCTTGAGCGCCTCAAGAAGACCTTAAGTCGGACAATATCTATATCATCCAGATCTCTTAGGTCCCTAAAGAAATAAAAGCCCAGTGTTGATCCCCGACTGTTCGCCAGGGCGGGGCAATTGCAGAGAATATGTTCTATTGACTCCTCATCCTCTTTATCCCCACAGCTCCTTAATCTCAATCCCTCAATCTCACTGTATATATGCCAATCAAACAGTGTTCCGTCATGACGGATACAAGTAATGAGACGTCGAGTCTTAATATCGACAGCTGTGTGTGTGTGAACGCTTCAGATGTAGGCGAGGCCACATCTGTCTGGATTAATTACAGCCTCGGACAGACTCCCACCTACTATTTGCTGCTAAATACGCTCTATGTCACGGTAGGAGCTGGTCAGAGGCATTCCCTTGGACTCCACTTGGGCTGGAGTCTCTAAGGTTGTTCCTAGTCTAGTCTTTACAAAAAAAAAAAAAAAAAAAAAAACAAAATAACATAATGAAACAGATATATTGACTCGACAACCTGAAATAGAAATGCAGCTTCACACAATTCCGTTTCTTAATCTAAATCAGAACTGCAAGCAAATAAAAGTGTTGTGCCTGGCGCAAATTACCAGAAGTAAAAATGGCTCAAATAATTTATTTTCTGAATTTATGATACCAGGCTCTCAGACATTTTCGCAGCTACTAAAAATGTTGTCTCTTTTTTGAACTGAAAATTTTCAAATGACATACGAACAAAACTATTCATAAACTGAATCAGAATCAAGATTGTTTCTAATTTCGTTTCGAGTGTAAAAATCAAAACCAAAAATTTTTATAATTTTGTTTTGTTCTGTTCCATACAGAAACAAACTTCAATACAATTTTAATTCGGTTGCCAGAATCAGGATCAAAATTTGTATGTCTTTAGGTTCCAGAAACTGAAACAAATTAAAACTATTTCGGATTTGTTTGAAATGAGTTATTCTTTCGAATACGAATCGGAAGTAAACTTTAAATAAATTTACAATACTAAAACTGAAACGAAACTGAACTTTTGTGAATATCAAGATTTCGTAAGTTTCACATATACGTCGAATTATTAGACTTCTATAGTTGCTGTTAATGTTTTTTCTTATAATTTCTAATGAAATTGGTTTCGACCGCCAATTGTTGGCAAGATCCTAGAGACTTTTTTTACTTTTACGTAAATAACTCTTACGTGAGAAATTGTGAGGTTTTGGAAAGAATTTCGATCCACAAATTTTACCAACATAAATTTACAAAATTCACTGAATTCATCAAAATAATGATCGAATAACCAACGACCACAATCTCAAATAAAATAAACTAAAATGCGGAACTCGCTGCTGCACATTGTCTATGGAATTTTGGAATTTATACAAAAAAATGTGCAAAATGCACGAAAGCGCCAACTCAAAACACAATTTTTAATAGTGTTCTTGAAAGTGCTTAACTCCTAAACAACTTAATCTGGGCTGTATATATTCTACAAATCTTCACTCAACATTTCAAGTTTTATTTTTAGGTCACAACTGGAATTAAAATTTATCTTGCATAAACCGTGACCCGCCTTAATGTGCATATACTTCTATTGACATTTAAATGCTGTTGTTTTTCTTTCGCTCCTTTGTACCAAAAATTCTCTAATGTTTGTTAATACTAGCAGAGTTTGTTGCCGATTTTCTTGCTGCCACCATTGTTGTTGCTGTTATTGTTGCTGTACTTGTGTTGTCGTTATTCATTGTAAAGGTTGTTTTATCCAACTTTGCGTTAACAAATGCCTCTTTAAAATGTCGGATTTGTTGAATTTGAAAACTAAAACTTTCTGAAATGTTACCTAAATCAACGAACGAGAAGGCTGCACCACCGACACTGCCTGTTATCCATCAACCAACCAATCCATGCAGTTGAGGTTTTGGGGTGTTTGTGAGTTAGAAACATTTGCTTCTTTTGTTGTAGCCGGTTGTTGTGTTTGTTTGTGTTGTTAATAGTTAAATATTTATTTAACGCACGAGGTGTTTAACAAACTTTATTGGGTGCATATGGGAGAGAGTTTATTTCGGTTTGCGGATGTGAAAGTTTGGTGGTGTTGGTGTACACTAACCTTGTGGGGTAAAGCATGCCTTGAAAGGCCTTCTGTCGGGCATGCTTTTGAAGACCCTTCCCACAGGTTTAGCGCTTTCTTTTTAAAAATACACGAAGTGGTATTAGAGAGCAAGGCGTCCTCTTATCCTTGTATTTACATACGAGGCCTTATTTCAGACCTCCAGAAGATTGACTTAAATATGCCTCTAATTATATAAATTATTAATGTAAACTAAATTTAAATTTACTTATACGAGGTCTGATAAAAAAAAGGTTTTTTTCAAATTTCGTGAGTTCGATTTTCGCATTTTTTTTTCTGTTATGTTGGTACACATGTCTGTTATATATGTTGACAATATCAGCCATTTTGGATTCGCAGTTTGTTTTTGACAGATTAAAATGTTAGTCGTGTTCTGGTGTGCTCTTCGATTTTTTACTATTCGAAAAAATGAATCAAAGAAATTGTATTAAGTTTTGCGTAAAAAATTAAATTAAATGTGCAAGAACATTTGAAATGTTGACTATCGCGTTTGGCGAGTCTACTATGAACAGAACACCAGTTCAATTGTGGTATAACCTAGTTTTAAAAAGGCCGAGAAGATGTCAATAACGAAGCTCGACGCTCAACAACCGACAAAAACATTGAAGCGGTGAAGAAAATGATTTTGGATAATCGTCGAATCACTATTAGAGAGGTTGCTGATGATGTTGGCATATCGTTCGGCTCATGCCAAGCAATTTTTACGAAGGTTTTAGGCATGAAACGTAGCGAAGATTGTTCCAAACTTGCTACATTTTGAGCAAAAACAACTTTGCATAGACATCGCTCATGAGCTGTTGAACGTCGTCAACGACGATCCAGATTGATGACGAATCATTGGTGTATGGCTATGACATTGAAACCAAAGCCCAATCATCCCAATGGAAACGTCCAGAAGAGTTAAGACTGGAAGACTTGACTGACGTCAAGTTCGGTCAAGTTGAAGGTTTTGCTCACTGTTTTCTCCGATTGCAATGGCGTGGTGCATCATAAATTCTTGCCACATGGTCGTACGGTCAATAAGGAATACTACCTTGAAGTTATGCGCCGTTTGCGCGAAGCAATTCGTCAGGAACGCATAGAATTGTGGAAAAACCAATTATGGATTTTGCACCATGATAACGCACCAGCTCACACATCGATGCTTGTACGTGAGTTTTTGGCCAAAAACAAAACCGCAAGCATGCCTCAACCATCGTATTTACCGGACTTGGCCCCGCTGACTTTTTCCTCTTCCCAAAACTGATGACACCGATGACGTTTTGATACGATTGAGGAGATAAAAGCAAAATCGAAACAGGAGCTGTTGGTGACACCAAAAAGCGCTTTTTAGAAGTGTATTATATCTGAGGGGGACTACTTTAAAGGAAATAAAATAGAAATTAATGAATAAATACTTTTTGGAAAAAATTGAAAATACCGGTTATTTTTTGATCACACCTCGTACGTACGTTCGACGCAAGTTTTATTAGAGAGGAATTAAAAAGCTCCTAGAGCGGTGTGCAGAAGTTATTAAAAAGGAGCAGATAATATAATAGATTAAAGTAATTGTTTTCTTGTGTATAAATTTGTAAATAAATTTCCTATAAAAACCAAACGAACTCTCCAAACCAACCGATAGGTGTACCAACTTTCGTTGGCTCCCTAAAATGCATCTTCGTTTGCCAAGCGGCACGTGAGTTGCTTGCGAATCACACATTTTATTCGTTTGCAACAAATAAAATATTTTTTGCTAGCAAATGACGGAGTTGACCATGAGCATACAGTACAATAAAAATCAAAAATAATTGTTGTAAATAACTTTTATTATAAAAATAAAAGAGTAAAAGTTTATTGCGGATTTATATAGATGTTTTGGCGTGCTTAAAGTATTTCCAGCACATTTTTTCTCTTTTTTACACCGATTTCTTTAATTCGAAATTTCGTTAACAACATCAGTAATTATTATTTCAATAAACTTAACACTTATTGAATTTTGATACCAAAATTTTGTGTTTTTGTGGGAAACGTTCAAGAGCTGAAAATAGACTTTTTGATATATTGGCTGTACGAAAAGGTTAGAGTTTTCCCAACTAAAAAAACATGTCCATCGATGCAGCTAACTTTTGTTTAATCAATTCAATAAACAACCAACACCTAACAAATTATTCTATAGTGCGCTATAAAAAGCCTTTTTGCCAGCACTAACTGGGAAACCTTTATAGTTATGGACGGCGCGATTTAAGTCAGCTGCAGTTAACACAACTGGTACCATCTTTAATAAAAGCCATATATTACTCGCATATGCAGATGACATAGCCATTATTGGTCAAAAACTGCGAGATGCTACTGCAGCCTTCTCAAGCATCGAGAAAGAAGCAGCGGAAATGAGTCTGGTGGTAAACGAGGACAAAACAAAGTTATTGGTTTCAACGAACAAAGAGTCTACTCGTTTGGGATGCTGTGTGAACGTTGACAACTATAATGTTGAAGCAGTGAAAGAATTCATCTACCTCTGTCAGCATGGAGATAAAGAGGAAGGTATTGCTTGCTAACAGATGTTATTGTGGGCTAAGCAAGCGGTTCAAAGATAAAGCCCTCTGTCGACAAAAAAAAAAATCCGGCTGTGCCAGAGGTGGGTTTCTACATGTCTTGTTAGATAGCGCAGAATCCTGGGTTATGACGCAAGCGGATGAATCAGTACTTGCACTTTTCGAGAGGAAAATACTCCACCATCGTTAACGGAGAGTATCGTCGTAGCATGAACAATAAGCTGTATGAGCTATATGTCGACATCGACGTGGTTAAACGCATTAATATACAGCGATTGCGAATGCTGGGTCATGTTGTGCGGATGGACCCAAATGCTCCGGCATGGAAAGTTTTCGACAACGAACTCGATGGATGACGCAGAAGAAAGCGGCCAAAAACTCCGTTGGAAGAACCAGGCGTGACGAATTGGAGGAGAAGCGCAGAAGATCGAAGCTCTTGGAATTATTTTCTACGGGCGGCGGTATAATAGATAAGGATGTCTGTTCCAGTCGCCACCTAAGAAGAAGAAGAGATTCAACTCACAGTGATTCCTATTGGAATTTTGTTCGTCCAGCTATCTGTATGCGGAATTCACTATAGGTACAGATGACTATCACATCTTAAAGTATTAACAACAATCTCGTCGCCTTCTACGATATCGTAGTTATTATTATCGATTCATATAAGAACTTAAAATACAGCAAGAGAAAGGCCTAACATTCATGTGTTAAACACTTTAACAAGTTTAGAAGCTTCCTTAAAAGGGGCTGTATAAAACCACCTACAAAGGAGGCCTCAGAGACTCCGCTGCTGTGAATGTGTCTGCACGCGTATAAACAAATAATCAGTGTATATGTATTGTGTTGTTTGTTCGGTGAGTGTGTGTATATTTGGGTGTGTTTGTATGTGAGTGTGTGTTATAATGGTGTTTGCCCAACACTTGATGTATGCATGGTCAGGACTTTGTGGTATTTAATCTAATGATTTTAGCCTTCCGCTGTTAAGACTGATATCACCCCATAGCAAATTTCAGTGGCGGAAAGGACTGATGAATGTCATGATGTCAACTTGTGGGGTGGGGGGATGGAAGAGACAGGCGACATTATAGAACTCCATTTTAATTTGTTTTCATAAATCGATATTGTTTGTTAACATTTATCAAGTGACATGTGGAAGCTCATAGATAGACCTAAAATGACTTCACCAAACGTTTGAGATACAAACATGATGGCAATCACAGTTTGAATGAAAGAAGAATTTGGAACGCGTATACAAGCGAGAACACACATCTTTCGTTTGAATCATTTAGATAGCTAAATTGGTGAAAATATACGAGTTAAGTCTTATATTCTTTCATGAAAAATGGATGTATGGAAAGACGTTATAATTTAGCTTGTATTAATAATGGATACACAAACTAACGCATAGTGCTTTTTATTTGGCCAATTTGTAAGCCTGTGCATTCAAATTCAAGTCAAATGTTGCACTCGTTTTTATAATTCCAATCAAATTAATTCAAAGCGTTAAGGACGCAACACAATAACTTCCTAGAAAGTCTCTCAAATGCGCTCACATTTCACAAAATGGTGAGGAATGCTAAAGTAACATTCCTGTAAATGTATTACTCATTTCTTATGTCTGCTTAGATTTGAAGGCGTAAAGTAGTGAATTCACACCCCTTTAGAGTAAAAGAAAAGGAATGCTTCGGTAATTATTGCGATTGCATTGGAATTACTATCAGCTTCTCTTGTTGTTTGTTCTTTTTTAATATTTTAAAATAGTTTTAATATAATAATAATATAAAGCTAAACATGTGAATAATAAAGTAATGGGTTACCCAATTTGTGGTTTCAAACCCGCCGGTTTAGCAAGGGTGTTAGCTGTTAAATATCTGACATTT
>JAHXMU010000325.1:0-87556 GCA_019455685.1 Philornis downsi
AATACGAACGTTTACTTTCGTTCAAAAAACTGCTTATTGCGAGGCTAAAATATCGGTACATGTCAATGAAAGGTGCATTATTTTTATGTTGTGCCCTTTATTCTTTCCTATTGACTTAAAGAATTTAATTTAAATTTAATTATCAATTAATTGTGCATTATTAACTTATTTATAGCTTTAGTTATCGCAACATAATGAAACTTCATTTATAAGACTACGGTGTGTTAACGCGCACAGCATAAACAACAATATTGTTAAAAAAAGCGCCATAGTTTTCAGAGCTAAAGAGAGAATAAATGTTCAAATACCAATGACTGAAGTTTAATTTCAAATGGGTTTTTCTTAATTAAATCAGACAGCAATATCCAAGTAGTTATAAATATTTTTGAAAACAAACAAAAAACGACTTCCAATTACTACACATCAAAGCCATCCAGTGATCCACCCATAACAATGCCAACAGTTTCCTTTGCAATTGCCTTTCCCCACTCTCTTTGATCATCGTAATATTATTTGCAAATCACAATAACAATTCTTCGCTCTTTTATCACATCATGCCATTTGTTCTTCTACTGTGTCTCCAAACCCAAATTTGTTAGTTTTCTTCACAGCACACACTCACACGAGCAAGCGGTCACTCGATTGTTTACATTACACGAGTATAATTTGCATCAAGATCTTATATGATTTTTTAACAACAAAACCCAGGCAAATTTGCGAAAACTGTACACTCGATTTTCTTAACCTTAATATTGCTTTTCGGCAAAATTTCAATCACAAACTAAGTTTAATAATTTTTAGACCGTGGTTTTGCGTTTTAAATGAAGACCGTTTATTACAACGACCGAACGATAAAGATGAAAACGCCAACTGAAGTTCAATAGGTAAGAGTGGTGCAGTGTTACCAGAAGCCGGCAAAAAATTATGCTAACGCGTTTTTGATTTTTCAATATAGAAATTTGGGAGTTTTCTTTAATTCGTGTCATATAACAGCTCTTTGGACAAAATTTGCTAAATTTTGCAATTGGTGCTGTCGTTGGAGTTGTTTGTCATGTGACAGCTTTTTTGATTAAATTTGGAAAATTTTATTATTGATGTTTATTTTGTCGAGCATGGAAAAGTTGTTTATTATAAGGGCAGATATTAAAAAATTTAGTACTAATATGCGTCGGTAATTATGACAGAGGTCCAAACGTCATTTAATTTGTTTCTATAGGGGTTTGCGTTTTAATAAACATAATTTTTAAGCTAAATAAGAAAATTATTTTACGAACATTTGCTGTCAGGAAATCTAAATTTTCCAAAAAAAAATCTTTGTGCTTGTAGGTGCTTTGGAAGTTCAACTTTCAAAACATGAATTCACATAGACCACTTTCAAAATTAAGGAATTTGTAAACGTATTTGATTTTGGCTTATTTAAAAACGGTCCAATAAGGATTATTAAAAAAGCTCCGTAAGCGTAAATAACGCGTTTTATTTAAACAAAAATGCATAATTTAGTTGAATTCTGTAATCTATATAAAATCTATTCTGTGAAGTATCCAGTTCTTCAAATTTAGAGTTTTCATCCAGGCAGGTTATGTGAAATACCTGACTTATAAGAACTGAACTTATAAGAAATAAATTCATATTGGGATAAAATTTTAGAATTACTAGTTCTGTGGTACGACTAAATTAGACCAATAGACCATTTAAAATCATTAGTTGCGAAAAAGTTATTGATTGGACACTTTTCTGAGTTATAGATATATTTGCATTTCAGTGATTTGTTATTTTGGCAATTTTGAACACTCCGCTTCTTAGATATGAATGTTTTCCTAATTTTTCTGTATTTTCCGCCTTTTTAACAGTTTAGCGCTTTTTATAGAGACCTCGTCAAACCGTAAAATGTAGCTAAAAGTCATGATTATTAAACTGTAGTTATTGCAAAAATTAGGCGACCATTTGACATTAAACAATTATTTTCAGTGTCGAATAGCGCTCCCTTCTTTTAAGTATGTTTAAGCTAAGTTCAAATTGTGCCAAAATATTGAAGAATCGGTTTCAAAACTTCGAATGAAAAATTTGACTTTTTTTTTGAAAGTTTGTTACCAAAAAGCTTTTAAACAATATGTGCACTTTACAATTAATTATTTTACAAATTTTTATCCAAACACATATATACAGGAAGAGTTTATATTAAAACTCTTTAATTTGTTCTTATATGTAAAAAAACACCACATTTAAATTGAAAAACAAATGAAACGAAAGTTTTGCTTCAGCTTTTTACTATGCAACACATAGCATGCTTTGAGGCTAAGTGGAAATCACAACTGCCCAGCAAATACTACACAATACTACGACGCTGTCTTTGTCATTTGCGAGGTTTTTATGTTTTGTATTGTTGTTGTTGTTTTCCCTTTGCAATTGTGCTTAGTAGAGAGCGAAGCCGCGTTAAACTATACAACGACGGCAATTTACCAATATGTTCTCCGGAGACAATTACTAAAATAAGGCGGCTGTTTTTTAAGCCCAATAAGACGAGTATATCTTCACATGAAAAACGTTTTTTTATCATATTAACAATTAACAAGTGAGATATTCTTAAAGCTGTGACATCACAAACATTTCTAAATTTAAGCCAAGGTTTCGGTGGTTAAAAATTAAAATCAATGTACTCTACAAACAGCCTTAAATTGATTATATTTGTCTGTTAAAATGTCCGGCCCTTAGAGCTGTGAACTCTAACATGCTGATCAAGTATTTATTCTGCGCATACACTAATGTTAATATTACGCCAATGTTGATTATGAATTAATTAGTTTAAATCATCATATAAAACCTTTGCCAACTTTCGCAAATATGTTTAAATATGTCAAATCCGCTCGTTCATGAGAACAATGTTTTTACATGCCTTCCAAAATATTTTTCTAAAAATCTTCCCTCAGGACAATTTAAACTGTGAGAGAATCTTAATCAATTTTTTTTCCAAAGCCTTTTATATTAAATCAGAAAAGTGCATAGATTTTTTGATATTAAAAAAACACTTTGACACTTTTTGATATTAAGAAACTTTTTTGATATTAAGAAGACACTTTCCACATAAAGAGTCGTCTTGGAAGACACCTTTATAAAGAAAAATGTATTAAATGCTAAAATTTATGTAGAAAAGTGACGTTGAAGACTTTATTCATATGGAAAAGCGTCATTAGCAACGTTTATATGGAAGTATGTATCATGAAAGCTCATTATACACAATGAAAGTCATGAAAGAATCTATAACAAACCTACATATATGAAAATATCATGCAATAAATTTGTAGTATATGTAAATATGTGTTCAAAGACACTTTACATACACAAAAGTGTCATGAAAGACAATCTTTATAAAAAAAATGTGGCGAAAGTCACTTGTTGCAAATAAAATTGTTGGGAATGTCATCTGTCATGGGAAAAATGTATTATAGAAGACACTTTTCTCGAAAAAGTGTTATGGAAGATACTTTTCATGAAGAAAAGTTTTGTGGAATAAACCACGATGGATACTATTCATGAAGACAATGGTAGTGAAAGGTAGTTTCCATGAAAAAAGTACTATTGGAAGCACTTTTCACACCTCTTCGTATGAAAAGTGTTTTCCAAGGTACTTATTCATATGAGAAAGTCTTCCCAAGCCCTTCATCAAAAAAAGTTTCTTGCAAGAATCTTTTTCACACGATAAGCTTTTTTCAGGACATTTCACAAAAAAATGGTACTTTTTCATACGACTGCTATGAAATATACTTGTTAAAATAAATACATTTTAATCATTGCAGGCTTTGAATTTATGTACGAAAATATTTTGAATTTTAACTTCATTTTTTCTTTCTAATATTTAATATTTAGATTTCGTAAAATATAATTTTGTATTTTTTATTACTGGAGAACTATACGGACAATGTCTGCCAAGATACTTCTTCTTGAAATGTAACTCTTCTTAAACCATCAAACTTACTTTAAATTCGTTAATCACTGTAGGCTGGATATCGGGGCCTATAAATATATTTTGCAAATTATATAACATTATATTTTCACTTGCGTTCTTGCTATTTATTTCCATCACAACTGTTTCAAGCCCACAATAATGTTTATTTACAATTCCATCAATAAAAAGCCGGAAGATAGAATAGTTAATTTGTTTTATTGGAAACCAACTAAAGATTTCCTCAGCTACGCAGCTACGATGTTTTTTTTTCAGTGTATGCTTAAGTGAATGACATACATCTGATATATCTGAAGTCTTTACCAAAATTTAACCTTATTTGCAAAAATTTGCAACTATTTTAATATGAAAATTTATCCAAATTATCCACAAATAACGTTAAATTCATCAGAAAAATTTTGTAAGAGGAAGACAAGTTGGCAGTCTAATAGGAAGATTTAACCCCATTTATGGTAAGCGTTCACCGATATTTTCAAATAGGTTTTCACTTGTCAGTTTAAGCAGTTAGTGTGCCATTTAATTGGTCTTTCCGTTTACAGCCGGCGCAAATTTGAAGTTAACAACATCAAGTAATTGGCGTCGTTATGTGTACTCGTCGATCGGCTTCGTTCTCTGCTGTCTACTTCATTTGCGGTTTTGTGTTTTGTTTGCCTGCTTCGTCTGCGATACCTTGTTTTCTGTTTGTGAGTGGTCGTTGTTTGAGCAAAGGAGGAAGACGCGAGTGCACAAAGAAAAAGGTGTAGTGGTGTGGAAATCTTCTTGCGAAGAAGACAACAAAGAGTTGTAGCAGTGAACAAATGTTAATAAATATTAAAACCAATTAATTACTCAACAGTTGTGTCATTTGTTGCTGAATTTTGAATTCTTTGCGATTGCTTTTGTGAAAATCGCCTACCTTTCGATTATTATCAGCAGGAAAGGTGGTGTAGCAAAAAAAGAAAAAGTTGAGAAAGTTCGGTATAACAAGAAAACCAAAAACCTAATCAGATTTCTGTGTTCTTTGCAACAACTGCAAAAGCTTTAAAATATCAACAAAACAAGTCGCATTTCTAAATAAAATTAATTCTAAAATCAAATAGCTGTCGTTGCAAGTTATTTTACATTGTGTGGCCGACATAACCGACCAATCGCAGCTTTTTGTTTGTTTAATGCATAAAGTTGTTCTTAAGCTAACCAAATACACATATACACGCACAATTTTACACCGCCTTCGTATTGCAGCAGCGCTTATTGGAGTTGTGCATCAAATAAGACCGAGTGAATGACTGTTGTCTGCTGAGGGCAACGCTGTCATATAACGCAACCGCTGCTTCTGGCAGCGGCGGTAGCTGCACTTTTGTTGTGTTTTCTTCGTCGTCATTTCGTTGCTTCTGTTTCCATTGCTTTTGACTGTGAGTGAGTGAGTGCGTGTTGCACTAGAACTGTATGATATCGTTGAGTGCACTATTGACATCATTGGGAGTTATGAGTGGTCAACAAAATCAAAACATAAATCAACAACAACAGCAGGCAGTTGCCAACAACAACGTCAATCCTAATCCAAACATAAATCCCCATCAAAATGCCGGAGCCGGTGGTGGGGGTCATGGAGCGGCGGCTGCCTTAGCTGCTAACAATCAAAATCCTGCTGCCGAGGGGAGTATGGAGAGAGGGAGGTTAGTACAGCAAACAAATGTGAGGGGGTGGTATAGTGCGAAGAGCTTGGCTGATAAGCAAAATGATTGATCCACAGGGACATTTTCCCTCCAAAAATAGAAAAATTGTTAATTTGGTTTAGGTGAGGAGCACAATTCACGGCTTTAATCTAATTTAGCACATTATATTTAAAATGGGATGGGATAAGAACCCATAAATTTAAGAAAAACAAAAGGAATATAATAGAATTGAAGTCGGCACATTCATCGAGTTACAAATTGATCAAAAATGGAATAGGGATCTATAATTGCCATAAAAAATCTACACTTTTTCTAGTATTTAAAAACTCTACTTTTTGACATTTTGAAATATATGAAAAGTCGACTTTCATATTTTTTTCAGATGCAAAAGCCGAATTTTAGACGTCTTCAAATACAAAGAATTTAATACGCAAATGGATGGCAAAATAATCCAACGGGAGCTTAAAAAATTTATCGCCGTTTCAAAATATTATGCAAGTGCAAGCGGACTACGATTTAGACGTTATAGTGAAACCCGTCTGCGCAATAATATTAATAATGTAGACAGATGATAGATTTCCTAAAACACAGTGTGCTACCTTTGTTTCTTTGGAGCAGCATATACTTTTCCCCATTGCATTGCTTTATAATCGCTATAAAATTTGAAAAATTAACGATTTTGCCCATACATTCTTAAATTTATAACTTTCTTTAAATTCCACTAGACTTGTCCAATTTTGACAAATATGATACATTAAATAAAGCTAAATCTGAAAATGGAAGTAGAACCTATTGGAAAAGCTTTTCCTCTAAAATTCCTAATTAAAAAAATGTCGAATCTTGTAACAGAAAATGTCTTAAAGTCAAAATTTTCAATTCATAACAACAGAGGCTATTTCGGCTTTACTTCACCATTTTTAAAAATAATTAAGGAATTGCTTAAAAAGTGTAGCCTTATATAGGTATATTTTAAAAATATTTTTTCGCCTGCGACCCAATTTTCTAAAATATTGCCTAATATATATTTAAAAAAATTTTAAATTCACTACAAATTTCCATAATCACTAAAAAAAGTTAGGAGATGATATTGATTTGCATTGTTTAGTATGTTGTTTAGAGGATTCATTTTGAAGCTAGATGGGATGCATTAACCCAGAAGTAAAGGATTCCTCGCGTAGTTTCTTTTCATTTGAGTGCAATTACGTAAAGGGTTACTTGCGAAAAACGTACTTTTTAAAACTAAAAACAGAAATTTTTACGGAAATGTTAAACATTCTCTAGAAAACTTTGTATTTGAAACCGTGACGAAATTTTCTTCCACTTAGTGCCCATACTTAGACTGTTCAGGTGGGCCCATTTTTAAACTTTTAGAGCTCTAAGTTCGTTACCGGCAACCGGTTTTTAACCCATATTTTTTATGTGGGCTATAGAGCAAATCAAATCAATTCGAAAATTAGGAACAATAAAAACTAAGCGGTTTAGTAATAAGTAAATAATAAACAATTTTCCTAGGTAATTGCATGAATGGACACAGCAATCTTTTTTATGATATAAAACCACCAAGAATAGGTTTGCAGTGTGGTCATGGTATCTATCAAACTTAATGAAAACCAAACTAAAGGGCAGTTTTTGAAATTTTAAATTTTCAGACAAAATATTGATAATTCTTGTTGTTTGTGACCGGCCGTGGTGTGATGGTTAAAACACGCCCATGATTTCTTTCCTGCATAGAAGGGCATCTGTCTTTCTATTGCAATGAATAATAGGTTGTAACGCCACCGAAATTTTCGTTAATTTTTTTTTTTTTTTTGGGTGGTACGTAGCCGCAATGAAAATTTTGGTTGGGAATGTTATTAATAACTCAGTAATTTTTATTGTTTTAGGGGTAACAAGCTTTAATATTGTAAAATCAAATATTAGAATTACATCATACACATATATCTAAAAATTATTGTCCATGTAGAGATAAGTAGACAAGGAACAAACGAAGATTTCGTTTGAGGCACCTACCATTATCTAAAGCTAGTTTCGTATTCAACTGGAAACTTTTGTAAAAAAAATTCCCATTTTTGTTTTTGTAATGGTTGAGATATTTTAGCTCTTGAAGCACCAATTTTCATACGAAATAAAAGAAAGGTGGTGGAAAACAACATTTCAGATGGCGAAATTTTAAGACTTAAGGCTGGAATATATCAAGTGGGTTTATCAACAATTTTTTTCGTAAAAAGTCGATTAGCAACGCAGTACATAATTATGTACCTATAGAGTGGTACGAATAGATTGATGGGTCGTAAAAGGTTCAGTGGCCATCTCTATGAAACTTAAATGACTGTTTTCAATCAACATTTTCTTCACTTTTCCGATGGCCGGTCCTATATAAAACTTCGAACAAATTTTGACGGCTGTGGAATACACTGTGCCAATCCCATGCTCATATTTTTCCATAACGTTGATTAACCGTTTGCCAACTGTAACATTTTTAGCGATTCGACCCATGGAATTTCATTTCTAACAAAAATTTTTAAGACAAATTCTTTATTCGATTTTTTATCGATTGTAAAAAATAGCAAAACTTTAGATGGCAAAATCGGACACGGTAAAAAAATTATGTGGCAAATAGCTCTCATATTCCGAGTCGGTATACAAGAACACAGCTACAAAAAGAATGATCATTTAAAAAAAATGTATAATACAGAAAATTAGAATTAGTAAAAACAAAATCAAAGTGGTAAACTTTCCTATACAGGGTTGCCCATATTCGACGGACCCATCTGGCAACGCCATAACTTTTGACAGAGATGTCAGATCGCTTAATGACATACCGCTTTTGAAGCGTCAGTCCAAGCAGATTTTTACCATGGAACAATACACGCCACGCGAGCGCTCTGAAATAGTTGAAATTTACATTCAACAGAAGAAGTCAATTGTGAAAACTCAACGTGCTTTTAAAATATTAAAAAATGTGAGAAGTGCGCCTTCTAAGAACACCATTAAGCGTTTATACGAAAAATTTTCGACTGGTGAGGCTCTTTCTAATCCGAAGAGGCCAAATAAAAGTCGACCAAGGCGATCGGCCGAGAATATCGCTGCCGTACGAGCCAGTGTTGAGAGGTCCCCAAGAACATCCCAAAAACGCCGTTCTCAGCAGTTGGGCATGGCTCGGTCCACTTTACAACGGATTATTCACGTTGATTTACATTTGTTCCCGTACAAAATTCAATTGACGCAAAGATTGTTGCCTGCGGACAAGCCTCGTCGATTGGAATGGGCCCAACGAGTCATCGAAATGGCCGATGATGACGAGCAATTTTGGAACAAAATTATCATGTCCGATGAAGCCCATTTCACATTGAATGGGACCGTAAATAAGCAAAATTTCCGTATTTACGCCACTGAAAATCCTCTGGAGATTCAAGAATTGCCTCTTCATGACGAAAAAGTCACAGTTTGGTGCGGCGTTAGTGCGAAAACGGTCATTGGGCCGTTTTTCTTCCAAAACGAAAATGGCCATGCTGGTACCATCAACCAGGAGCGTTATCGCGACATGATGACCAATTTTGTGATGCCAATTATTCGTCGAAAGCGTATGAGGCAGTTCTGGTTTCAACAAGACGGCGCTCCACCGCACACAAGTCGCATAACAATCGATTTTCTGAAGAATTTGTTTCCGGGCCGTTTGATGTCGAAAAGTGGTGATTTGGACTGGCCACCGCGTTCGCCCGATTTGACGCCCGCTGACTTCTTCTTGTGGGGACATTTGAAGTCAAAGGTTTACGTTAACAAGCCAATAACCGTAGAAGAGCTCAAGTACAACATTCGTGAAGAAATAGCCGCTATTCCGGCCGAAATGTTGGCGAAAACGATTGAAAATGCTGCAAAAAGGGCACAATACGCCATCAACACCAGAGGCGGCCATTTGAGAGATATCATATTCAAAAATTGATGTAAACAAATCTACTTGGAACAAATTAAATGAATAAGATTGCCAACCGCCAAATTTTTATTTTTTTCTTTGATTTTTTTTTTTAAAAACATGGGTCCGTCGAATATGGGCAACCCTGTACAGAGAAATATAGCCGATATAATGGTCTTAAGTGAATGTCTTTCAATTGGTTTATTTATCTATGTTGCATTGAGACTCGAATATTGAAATCCCTATAAAAGTACACAAACTGTTATTCCTTCACCGAAAAAACTACATATGTAGTTAATATCTACTTAAATTTCTGTCATATCTTAGGTGATATACCTATGATTTACGCATAATTGATGGAAATTAGTTGGTTAACTAATTAAACACAAAATACACAATTTAACTACGACCGTAATTATTGTTGACGATACAATAACAGTTGATATGAAGCACCCACTTAATAGCCCCTTAACTATTCTATTTTGAATATATAAAACAATTGTCCCATTTATATGCATATATGGAAGCTTCTAAAATGTGTAGAAAAACATTTTCCATTATTGCCTAAATCTTGGAAATTTCACTAATGGAGAAAATTCACTACATAAAAAGTGTCTTCTAATGAGGTTTTTGTATGGGATATACCTTCCAAGACGCCTTTGCGTCAAATATAAAAATTGACAAGAGAAATGCTTTTTCACATAGAAAAGTGTCATGAGACACACTTTTTCATATGGAAAAGTGTCATGAGAGACATTTTCCACATAAAAAAGTATCATGAAAGACGCTTTTCGCATAAAAAATGCCATGAGACATATTTTTCACGTAGAAAAGTGTCATGAGACATACTTTTCACATAGGAAAGTGTCATGAGTGACATTTTTCCATAAAAAAAGTGTCATGAGAGACACTTTCCGCATTAAAAAAATGTCATGAGACACACTTTTCACATAGAAAAGCTTCTTGGGATGCACTTTTCACATAGAAAAGTTTTTTGTTTGTACAGTTTGTACAGTTTTCGCATAGAAAAATGTCATGAGAGACTTCTTACATAAAAAAGTGTCACGAGCGACGTTTTCCACACAGAAAAATGTCATAAAAGAAACTTTTCCACATAAAAAATTGGCATCATGGACGCTTTTCATCTGAGTGTAATTACAGACAGCTTTCATCTAGCAATGTGTAATTAGAGACATTCTTCATATAGAAATATACTACAAAAGTCATTTCCCATATAGAAAAGCGTCATGAAAACCCCTTCCAATTCAGAAAAGTGCAGTGGAAAATACTTTTTATAGAGAAATGAGCAATGGAAGATACAAGATACTTCTTCATATGAAAAGAATCTCCTAAGATAGTTCCTTTCGGAATTTACTTTTGCTCAAACTATTAAACTGACTGCAAGTCCATTCATTCATCCATTCGCTGCAGGCGGGATTTGTTCTGGTATGTTTAGGTGGATGCAACATCCAAAAATTGATATAATTTAAAAATTTTTTCATGATTTCTGTTCATGCAAATAATTGCTTATGTTAATTTCTAAAAGTTTTTTCCTTTACCATCATTATCGTTTTTGATTTCTACTTTTTCTTTTAATTCCATTAAATGTATTTCCAAAAATTAAGTAATCTCACTTGGCAAACAAGTAAATTTTATTACTTCTTTATAGTCGTCATAAATCTACGAAATTACCATACTCCATTGATAAAAAAAACTTGTTGGTGTATTTACTTGGTTACATCAGATGTTAACATTAAGTGTTACGTACGAGTATATCTTTCCATAAGTAATCATATTTTGACTAAAATATAATAAAAGTCTATGTATGTCGACATAACCAGTTGTCGACATAAGAGAATAGGGAAAATTTACGCAAATGCACTAAAGGGGGAGGCAACGTCACAAAATTATAAGTCGATGTAATAATTCAACTAACTAACACCATTCTAGTTTTGTTTACAAATTTTATCTTGACTTATCACACCATCTTATTGAAAATAAAAATGTATTATTATATGCAATTTCCTTTTATCAACCCAACTACCACCAGCGAAACTCATTACTCATGTGTTCTTTTTTGTCTTTCTGTCTTCTCTTCTTGCAGCTGCTTATTGCGTTATGCGAGCCAAAATTCATTGGATGAAAGTTCGCAAAAGCATATACAACGGCCCAATAGCAAAGATCGCTGTGTGGGCCAATATCACAATGAACTGCATACCACGCGTTCCTTCGAAGCCATGAACGAGATGCGCAAGTAAGAAACCCCAACGAATAACGTATTTATTTTAAGAACTATTTAAAGAATAATATGCATATAATGTGTGTGTGAATAGGTACATGTCCACGCAAATAATTGAACACAGTGGTTTTTAAAAATAAAAATTTTTAATAAATTATGGTAATAATATTATGGTAGTAGCTATCATCGTTATGCCGATTTGCTGCCTTAGAAGATTTCATTTTGTTCTTGGCATAATAATGCATTTCATAAACATATCGTCAAATATGTTACCGCAAAAATTTAAATTCCCAGTATCGTACTGGTTGTAAACTGGTAAAATTTGATAATGCCACTGAATGTTCCAGCTAAAATCAGCGGAATTCTGAAATGGGTTTAAACCGTAGCTTTTCTTATATCCGGAATTGTGAACTAGTACTAAATATAGAATTCTAAACCATGGAATTTTGATGTAGTCTCAGAGTTAGTAGTTTAAGAATACAAATAAAATGGTACTAATATATAAAGGCGTTTGTCTAGACAGCAAAACCTAGGTTTTCAATGCATTGCCCAAAATCTAGAAAAATGCCATGACATGCCATGATGAATATCAATTTATTAATCAATTTACAAACGTTCTCTTTTAAGATTGTGCGACAGTGTAAGGCATAGTGAAAATAAATCCATTATTTTTCCTAATACAATAATAGAAATCGTCAAGTCCGACCGTCATGTAAGCACTGTTTTGATTGCCCATCATTTCACAAAAACACTTGAATAAGGCTGGATACAAAAAGGAGTTCGATGTAAGGATGCCACACAAGTTAGTGCTGAATCTCAACAAAATCCACCCCATCGGCAGATGGTGACTGGTGGTAACGTGGTGGTCAGCTACGACAAAGTGAAGCTAAAAAGGCCGTCATCGATTCGAGGTGAGCCGCCGCAAACAGTGAACGAGCTAGTAGTAATGACCAAGAAGGTTTTATCTACTGTGAGCTGCTTCCCTAAGGCCAAACTCTTAATTCGAAACTGTACTGTTAACAATTGAACCGTCTGAAGAAATCAATTGATCAGAAGCGGCCAATTTTGGTCAGTAGAAGATAAAAAGCGTTCCTTCATGATAAGATGATCATATTCCATAAAGCCTTCAATGTTATGAAAAAATAATGGGCTTCTTTTTACTACACCTTATACTATTTCCAAACAGATTATTAACTTTATGAAATAAGAACCAGTTCCAGTGATACAAGCTTGTAAAGATAGCAAGAAAAAATACATTCGAATAATATTGAAAAAAGCTAAATATAAATAAAAAACGGATATTTTTTTTTTTTTTTTGTGGTCGAGCTGGCGAACAGCTCGGCGCGGAAAAATCCTGCTGAATGTCGGGTGTTCATCTAAGGGAATATCTGCAATGAGGACAATTGAATAAGTTAAATGAAATATGAAGTTCTACAACTTGGCCAATGGAAGCCAAGGTATATTTGGAACAACCCGAATGAAAAATTGGCAATTCAGTTTTGAATTGAAATAGAAACTCTGTATTAACTCTGAATAAGAGCTTTTCGCTAAGGTGAAACTAATATATGTAATATTTTAATATTAGCAAAGAAATATATTATTTAAATTCAGTTATAAAATATTATATTGAACATAAATCAATGTTAATTTTTCGCTATACATTTCGTTTCAATGGCTGCAATTTAGTCATGCCTTGCTTTCTTTGTTTTTGGTCAAAATAAATTTTTGCTCTGCGCAATCTTGATGCTTAAATTTGGGTTATATTGTATGTGTCTGATTCTTTCCGTAGCTGCAACTTCATATAATATATAGAAATATATTTGTATTAAATAAATCCACCAATTTTGATGTCGGTATTATATTTATTTTTTTAAATATTATATTTATATAACATTTTGAATTATATTTCTACCTTTTATTCAAAATATGTCCAATTTCCTTTGGTGTTTTACCGTTTGTCTACAAAAGTAAAAGCTAACAATTTATTTTTAGTAACTGCTGGCAACTTAAATGTTGTATTTTTAGCTGCTCATGGTGAATGCACATAAAAAGGCAAATTAAACAGGATATTTTGTGAAAGTAATATGAGAAACCATTGCCGTTGCTCCGCTTTACAAATTTTAATAACTGAAGCACATCCGTCCCAAACGGGTAAAATGTGTGTCCCATATGTAGGGCGCTTTGGACGCGAATCAAAAATTATGTATTGAGGATCATAGAAAAGTTTGCACATATTTTTCACTTTCGAGGCGCACACAAGGTTTCTATGTCATTCAGCTGCCAGGATTGTAACTTTGAATTGCAACAAGTATCAGACGGACCGACATACATTCAGAGTTTAATTCAAAATCAACCAGTGCATCGTTTTTGGTCAATGTCTAGTGTCAGGTAGTTTTAGGTCATAGTCCCCCTCTCTCTCTAGCAGCTAAGGAAACAAGTTAACGATTTTTATTTAAGGCCACGAGAATTTGGGTGGTTTTATATTTAATTTCTGCTACTGTACAGAAGAGTATGCACCAAATTAGATAAGATTAGGAGACATTTCAAAAGTGAAAATGTGTCAAGTTTTTTTTTTTTGTTGCAAAAATATTGGATTCAGTAGCCACCCACAAGGATGGCGTGTATCGAACTCTATGACAAGTCCATCTTCAGAGGAAACCAATCCCCAAGGAAAGCATTTTCATAGCTTCCAGGATTACTATATGAGCATATTTTCCGCTTTTTTAGGAAGCTATTTTTATATATAAATTTATTAATAAACCATTAAATTACTTGCAATAAACGTTCTACAAGGTTGTCATTTTTATTGAATCTTTTACCATCCTTTAAAGACATTTTAATCTGAAAGTTCCAAATGTTTTGACTTTTCGCTATTCTGTTTCGATTGCAGTTACTAGAATTTCAATCTTATTTTATCAATATAGAAACTTGCATCCGCTATCATTTATTGCTATTTGAAATTGCTATATGAAATTGTTAACAATTTTTTTATTAAAATAATAGCTTAATAACAGTAATGATTAAAAAATTAAAACAATAATCAATTCGCTATTATCCGGTTTTTATACACGATTATTAAGTATTCAGAATGATTTAATTTGTAGTTCTCATATTTTAAGGAATTATCGATTGTTCTATTTAAATGACATTGATTAAATAAATTTTAAAAATAAACATTTTTTATTATTGCGCATATCGTTTCTTGTTGACAAGTCACAAAAGTTTATACACATATTACTTGCAATAAGTCATAGAAAAGGCAAAAACTCCAAAGAAGTAGTAACTTGTTTAATAGTTAAAACAATTAGTGAAAAAACATTCAGTAAGAAGTTACTATTTTAAAGTAATTTTTGTATTTCTTTCTGAGCATTTATGAATTGTTAGACTCATTTAATTTCCGATTTGAAAAACTCATTTGCTGATTTTCATTTCAATGTTTTCAATAACTGTTTTAGCAAAAAATAGGAAAAACTTTAGTTATAGCTGTTACAATCCCTAGGTTTCACAAAAAACCAATACTTTTCTCTTATCAATTTCTTCAGTGGTACGCTGTTGTTTACATAAAATAGAGATTAGTTCATTAGTACCTGGAGAAATAGTACACAATTACTTCGGCAAACAAGTAATCATCAGAGTTAGCAGATCTGGCAATTTGTCGCCAAATGTGGCAACTTCAAAACATTTTTATTGATTGAAATTGTGGAATCGCCATTGGCAATTTGCTTGGCTATTTTTTCAAAACATGGCAATATTATTCAAAACTTTTCCTACACTTTTTTTTATACCCGTGATATGAACGATAACATTAAAACATAATAAATGAATATTGAAACCAATGAAGCAATGATGCAGTTACAAATGGATCGTTGTCTTAAGACAACGACGAAACAGGAACTCTGCACAAAAGGTATGCATTTTTCAAATATCCTAAATGATACAGCGGTTACCGGTTAAGTGGTCTAGAAGTAATTCTATGTTACCAATCCACTAGTAATGATTAGTAGGGCGTTAGGCAACGCGTATAAATGATATAATTATATTATCAATATGAGCACTCGTCTTTAGATGACCTCAACAAGTTTGATATTGTTTTAAGCGGATTTTGGGTCGGCAGTAATGAACGGCGAGCGAAACAGAAATGAATCGGCCACCAAAATCGTGCGATTTGACGACATTATACATTTTTATGTGAGGTTTCCTGGCATTCAGGTGTATATAAAAAACTTCAATCGAGCGACACAAAATCAACAGAACATAGGCCACCGCTCAAATTCAACCGGATCTATATTTTAGAGTCATTGATGTATGCCATCAATACCACCGTGCAAATCTGCCACGCACATTTGAGCGACGTTATATTCTATACATAATGGCATAAATGGAGGTTTCAAATTAAAAGTTCACACACAGGTTTTTTTTATATCCTTCCAACATCGGCCCGTCCGGTTAGGAAAATTGTTTATTTTAAACTAATACAAATTAGCTCTGTCAAATGGACTAAGTTTTTTTTAATAATAATATAAAAATTATGTATTTTTTGTTTTAATCAAATGAACAATGTTATGAACAAAGTTAACACCAAACTTCATAGAAAATGAATCATTTGTAGCGTCATAATAAAAAATGTAACTTTGTATCTATAATAACACGATTTCATATCTTAAAGGTATTTGGGTAATTTGGCGATGTTCAACAAAGCATTTGTTGGTGGAACCATAAAAATATCTGACAAACAAAATTAGTTCATTTACGTTACATCTGGGTATAGCTTCAAGCGAAGTTGCTCTTAAAGAGCATCGTTAAAACTATGGCATCATTAGAACTTTCCAGTACCACATAAAAATAAAGGACATATAGTAGCTAAAAAGCTTAATTCTAAAGTCCAGGTAATCTTCAGATTCTGTGAAAGGGTCGCATTCAACAAAATTGAGGTAAATGTAATTTAAAGCCATAGGTTTATGAAGCAAATGTTTTTTACAATGGATAATTTTTACGAATTTCTTTAGTTTCATGTAATGGGACGTCTTGTTTCATTACAATTTCGAAACTGTACTTCCGCAGTTCCACTGAATATAGATTTTTTTTAATATACCACAAATCATTACCACACAATTAATGACAATTTGTAAACCATCCGACCTTCTATCTCTAAATCTCTGTAAAAAAATCATCCCAAACACAACATTTTTCTTTGTCTTCGTTCTCCACTTCAGTTATGTTAATTGTTCAATATTTTTTGCTGCTGTGTTATTGTATATTAACAACAAACATAAAAATTCATTTTTATTCAATGTCTATGTTTTTTCACGTTTTGTTGATATGCCTGATTATGTTGATGGTCTTTTTAACCCTGAACTTGATTGTGCGGCGCCGTCACCCCATACAAATCACTTTAGCAATAACATCACTTTAACAACATTTTTGTAATTAAGTATACGTCTGTTGTTTTCCGTATTTGCTCATCTAAATACGGAACAAAAAAACCGCTTGTTTTTCAAACAAACAAAAATCATCAGTTGTAATCGAGTTTCGTAAATGACTGGAAACTCAAAGAACTCCACAAAGTAATTGCGGAACAGGTTTTAAATGATTTGGAATTAAATTGATTGGAATTAAATAATTTGAATGAGAACTATGATATGGTTTAAAAAAAGGAATGCTATTAGTTTGAGTTTGTTAAACGCACAAAGGGTAAATCATGTACGGCTTCTGCTTTAAAATTCACCTTTGCTACAGGTGCATATTTGGTGGATAATTTGTTTAAAATATGGAAAATACAATTGCGGAAGTACAATTGTACAATTCCCACGAAACGCAGAAAGTTTTTTTGGAATCATATTTGCGTTGATGATGTTATTTTCAAAATATAGTAAGAACTTTTCTGTACAAAAACGTAAAACCTTTTTATTGTAAATGGAAGATCAGCTTGTGTTACATCCAAACTAAATATAAAATATTCTTTTGAAATAAATAAATTTGCTTTTGTGTTATTATTTCCATGAAAATGTAAACAGACTATTAATACTAGGTTAATGCAATGAAATCACAGTTATTATCCCTATTTAAACTATATTGATTTGAATTATAATTTAACAGTACGTCGTTAAATTATAAATTTACTTCATTTCAGTTGAAATATACTATGCTTAGTAATTATTATTTATTCAAATGTATTAATTTTTAATTGTAGCTGTTGATGAAAGTAATAAAAATCACATTATTAATTAATTATTTAATATCAGCGTACCGAATGGCTTTGAAGAGGCGCTAAAAGACACAAAATAGTATTTACAATTCGTTGCCAACATATTATACTGTAAGTTCCTAATATTTATTTCAGTCACTAGAGCGCTTTCATTTTAAATGAATATTTTGAAGTAATTTTAATAATTAGTAATAATTAGCAAATAAAGTGAAAGGAAGTGAAACAAATATCTTGGGGAATGTAAGAATAATCTTGATGTGTACAATATTTGAATATGGAAAACATCAATTTCGATGAATAAGATTTTTCACTCTGGTTAGCATAAATTCGTTAGAAAAGTATTAGAATTTGTATAGACAAATTTCTGTTTTTATTTTTTTATTCAGCAAAGCAATTTTAAATTAAAAGCAAAATTAATTTGGCGGTTCTTACTAATTTTTTCCAGCACCGCTGCAGTTTTTCTTATCGGTCGATTTGCTAATTATGAAATTATATATATTATAGTAGATTAAAATACACCAATATAGGGACAAAGGATTCATAAATTTTGTGTCAATAAAAGATTATGCTAGTTTCTTTCATTGTAGGAATTCCCGAAATATGGGAGAACCATTTAGAGTCAAATACATATTACTAATCTCAGAAATTATCAAACTATCCTATATCTTTAAAAATGCAAACTTATGCTGAATCGATTTGACTAAAACCTACAATATATTTTGAATAAAATCGTTTATGCGATTCTCAAAAAATTTAAGCTAGAAACATTGAAGGGACTTTAGGCAGCGTGTATTTGTTTTAATATAAATTCTATACAACATTTCAAAAATATTGCTTAGTAGCAATTTATAAAATGTAGCAAGGAAAAAATATGACAATATTTCTGTAAGTTTTTTTTTTTTCTTTTTTTGAATAATTATTAATTATTATTATTATAAACCTGAATTTAGTCGTAGCAAGCAATATAAGCAACCGCTGCTATTTGATTTAGTCTTGCGTACAAATTAAAACAGTGCATTTGTATAGACATATTAAATTTGTTAATAAAATGTTTATTTTTTTTTAATTTTAAGCGTTTGAGGGTGCTAGGAGAAGAAGGGAAAACTATCTTAGAATCAGTAATTACAATATGTTCTTCATCAATGGAGACGCAATGGTCTAATATGTTAGGACGATATAACTGGAGAGTTTATTACAAGTAACTATACAAGTGCGATAAATATGCCAAATCTTCTATTCTGAGCACCAAAGATTATTTTTCAATTGTTTAAATGTATTAACTAAAACAATTTCTCATATACCGAGAATATGTAAGTCTAGAATTGCAGTCTTCTTCTCTAATGTGCATTAGAATTATTTCCAATTTGAATACAGGGTGAGAAGTTTTACTGATTTTATGTTAAAATGTTAACATTGATGTTTTACACAACTCTGCTAAATGAAATACTGGCACTAAATCACGAAAATTAAATCAATGTTGGAATAAAGAACAACTTTTTTTGGAGAATATCGAATCAATTCGATCGATGATGTTTGACATGACGATTTTTGGCGTTCAGTCTTGTCCAATGTTCTTATTGTACGTTATTCCAATCGCAATTATCTCTGAACAATCGCCAGAAAATTTAAATTTCAAAAGTTTTTCGGATGTGTAGAAACGATGAAGGAGGGAAGTCTTATCACTTTGATTACGATTAATGGCTAATCGTCGTTGTTTAGACATGGAAGGGCAATTTAGAATAACTTGTATGGCATGGAATACCAGAATTTTTGATCATTGGCATGACCTGATTTTAATAGAAACAGAAAATATTTCAATATGTACATATAATGAATCTACAATGAGGACTCAAACGTTTAAAGGCAGCCAAAAATATACTAATCCATTGGTCTGTATAACTATAACTAACTCTATATAACGGTTTGTTGTTTCGCTTCAATTCTCGGTAATTAAATTGTCATTTATATTTTAATAAAGTGCTGTTAGGAAATAGTTTATCTGCTTTAATGGGTAGGAAAGGGGGCAAAATCTAGTTTAAAAATGTTAATGTCATTAGACAACGCTCACTCAATATAAATTTAGAAATGGAAATTGAAACGAGACTTCCACGTTTATCAACCATTTGTTGAATTTTAAGTTGTTGTTTATTATTCAAAGTTAAATTATTGAAAACAAATCGATTGGTGCAGCGATCGCTCTATGTTATTTCAATAAATATTCATTCTTCTCGCACACATACTTGTCTATGGCCAAACTATGGGCACACGTAATATTAAAAGGTGGTTAGGTTAGCAATCATTCTCAATTCAAGGCAATTTAAATTTGTTTCCGTTCCTTTCCTAGATTTTGTACAAGCATTGTTAAAATAATGAAAGAATTTGTTACAAAATATCTTTTAGGCATCGAAATAAAACTAATTTGTAAAATTATTTTATATCGGTTATTGGAGTAATAGTAAAACTTAAAAATATAACTTATTGTCCATTGCAATTAAAATGAACATAAAAATTTCAGGCATTTATACTGAGTTAACCGGCTATGCCTTGCAAATTGTACATTAAATAAACAACACAGTACCAGTTACAATATGCTCCCTATAATAATAATTCCGACCTAATTTAATGTTTGTTGGTCTTCAAACCTCACGTACCGATTTTCCATATACAAATCGAATCATTTCTTAAGCAGATTGTGACTGCTAATGAAAAGTGAATCACTTATGACAACGTTAAGCGAAAACCGTTGTGCTCGAGTCGCAATCAGCCGACACAAACGATGGAAAAGCCAGGACTTTCAGGAAGGTTTCACTATCTGTTTGGTAGAATTAGCAGCTAATCATCTACTATTAGGAACCGTCAAGACAACACCGGATACACATATTAATAGTGATTCGCCAGAAGTTCGAAGAACTTGGTTGGGAAGTTCTTATGCATCCACCTTATATTCCGCACATGACACCAAGTGACTGTCCCAGTTTTTTACCAGTGGAATTACCTTCAAAATGACAACAAGATATTGAACAAAATGATGTATGTTTGACCTAACTATGTTAAATAAAGTCTTCAATGCCATCCAAAAATAATGGATTTCTTTTTATTACAGCTATATTTTGGTCTGAGTGCATCTGAAAATGGAATGCGTGTAAGCTCTCTAAATGCGAGAAGCTCTCCGATATCTCATTCATTTGATGCAAGAGAATTTGTTTTTTACGTAATCGTCTCCGCCGTTTTACAAAAGATGGTCTCAACTATACGTTATAGTTGAAATTGTCAAATGTAAAATGTCGTATTGTGTAATTGAACATCAGACAACACCATAATCGAGAAATATTGTCAACTTTGTACCAGCATCATAGTGCTTGCAGAAACATACAATATGACGAGGTTGTTTCAAGTGGGAAAAGTTTAAGAACAATGAAAGCAAGGAACTTGGCTGAAGACTGAAAGTACACGAAGGTACAGAATTAGAATCGTTACTGAAGGAACATTCATGTTAAACGGAAGAAAAACTTGCATGTACATTAGGAGTGACCCAATGAGCAATTTCACATCGTTTAAAGCCGTTGGGAATGATTCAAGAGGGTTGAAAATGGGTTATATGTAAACTGACGCCTGGATTGGTTAGAAGTCAAATTTGCACATGTGATGTGCTGCTTACTAGGAAATCGGCTCCACGTAGCCATGCTTCAACATCGACAATCAAGCCGAATATTGATGAATGAAAACTCACGCCATGTATATGGTGTGATCAACTTTGCCACTGCCGACCGCTCTAGAAACCCCTGAATTGAAAAATCATACCCTGACGTTGTATTCACCAGACCTCCGATCGATAAAAAAAAAAAGAATAGCCTGTCTGAGCATTGTTTCACGTTATATGAAGAAAACAAAAACTGAGTCGGTTACAAATCAGCCTCAGAAGAGAAGTTTTCTATCCGCGCGGTATTCGAATGCTGCTAGAAAGATGAGAAAAAATAGTGGCTAGCAATAAGTAATATTTTTAATATAACATGATGTAGTGAATGCTTGTACTCCCAATTCAATATTATGAGATTTACGATAATATGAACATGGAGATCAGTTCCAATTCTACAATAAATCCGAAAATGAACATTTTTGATAGTCTGCACTTCGTCGTTGTTTAGATATGAAAAAGCAATTTAAGATAGCTTGTACTCGTATCTCTTGGAATAGCGGAATTTTTGCGGTCATTGACATGAGTTGATTTTTATTGAAGCAAAAACATTTCAATACACTAATAAGTGCATTGAGAACAAGAACTTTTAAAGGTCGTCTGAAATATGCTAACAAAATTGTTCTGCACATTCAGATTAGCACGCTTATTAAATTAGCATCCATTTTTTAATTAAGTGCTATTGCGGAGGATGGCAAATAACTTATCTAAATCATGGTCTAAATGCAACTTTTATGGGCAGAAGGAACCAAAAATCCAACTTAGAAAATGCTAACGTCGCTAGACAACTTCCTCTCTATTAACTAGTTTTAGATATCACAACTTTCGCGTTTTTGCCCCAATTGTTCGATTATATATCGGCGTATTATTTGTTAAAAAGAATAAAATTACTAAAACTAAACTCTAGCCTAACAAGGTAGGTGTTTAATCATTAGATCAATTTCAATTACTTTTATGAATAACGCATATTCTTTGTACACATCATTCGTTTACACAAATATTTGTTCGTTCGCACATATTATTATAAGAAAACAAACCGATTGTATTCACTCTTTTAGCGATAGCTCTGTATTATTTCAATAAATATAATATATATAATTACAAAGTTGTTGGATTAGGTATTTTCTGTTCAAGGCAATTGCAATTTGTTTCAGTTTGCCAGATTTTGTGTGATATTTTGTACATGGTTAAGATAATGTAGATTATATTGGAAAACGTTCTGTTTACGGTATTGAAATCCAATCTGCATGTAAAATTATTTTCGGCATAGAAATTTCATTTACTTAAACTGATTTAAAGTACCGTCGCCCCATGTTCTTTTCCCGAAATTATTCAGGTTTGTTTTGTAATTTGCACACTAAGCAACAGTCTGAAATAATCAATATATAATGCGTTATCGTGGTGCAGCATCTACGAGTTTTCTTTACACAATGATGAATTTGTTCTCCTAAACGCCGCATAATGCCCAGATAATAATATCGTCTGACCTTCTGTAAATAATTCGGAAAACGTAAAGAAAACTATCAACATTACCTTGAATTTTGAGTTATTTGAAGTTATTTTTTCAATTTCAGTTTCGGCTCCATTGGAATGCGCATTCCGAAATTTGCTGACTGGTTTCCATGACAAGCTCAACGTTGAGTTTTTTTGCCCAATATTACTGCGTTGAAAACCTCAGCAGACGCGCGCATAGATGTATTGAAATCTATGATAAAAAAAATATTTTGGATTCTAAGGCTATGGAGATACTAGAAAAAGAGAGGAAATTCAGAATCAGAATCTCAATTTATGATTTTCTCCACAAATTAATAAGACAGACAGACAGACTTATACTAAAACAAATGATTTTTTGTCAAATCCGCCATTGCGTATGTTAGATATCACAAAGGACGTATTTTGTTCGTCCAATCGCAATTGTAGATTTGTGAAAAATTATATTTTACAAGATTTTAGTAGTAGTAGTGCAGACATTTCACAATTTTGTGTGTAACAGTAATATTTTATGGATAAAGACCTTTAATGTAATTCATCATTAATATAAACAACTCCATTAAACGAGATGTATTGTTTCTTATCATCGAATCGACTAAATTCGCTTTCAATTTTGCTCAATATTCTTCTCTAGCTTTTTTTCCAACCACAATTATCTCTGCACAATGTCCACGATAATTTGAATTTTAAATATGTTTCAAATGTATAGAAACAAAAAAAAATCTTATCATTTTGGTAAACAGTACTTCGTTGATGTTTAGATATGAAAGGGTAATTTAACATAAATCGTAAGTCTTTGGATACAAGAATTAGCTATCGTTAGCATGAACTGATTTTAATATAAACAAAAAAATATTTTAAAATACTAATAAGGCTACCATGACGACATAAAAGGGCAATTTAATATAAAGTGTATCTCTTGGAATACCAGAATTTGCTATCGTTAGCATGAACTGATTTTAATAGAAACAAACAAATATTTCAGAATACTAATAAGGCTACCATAATGACGAAAGCTCTTTAAGTTGTTTCTGTTATTTTGTAGAATATACTATGCTGTATAGGCAGTCTGCGAGAAAATTATTTTTTCTTTTTTTAACCAAGAAAAGTGAAAATCGGATATATTGTAAATCGGAGATTTCATTCTTTTTTATACAATCATCCTTATACCGAAATCCAGCATGTAGTTGCTGACATGGAGAATTAAACATTGCTTAGAATTAATCCGTAACAAAAGGGGCAAAATGATAAATCACTGATAATTTCCCTTAGAAATTATAGAGAAAACTGAGATCTCTTCTAAAACAGAAATTTTGTATGTACGAAAAGGGTCTGGGTAAAGCAGCCTATTTCATCCCCAGACCCAAGTTTACCTAAAGCTTGTTGTGTGTAATCGTTTTCACGAGAAGTACTAAGAAGGAATTTATATTCTTTACATTTTTTTTTTTCGGCTAAGCATCATAAGAGTACAATGAATACAATATGTATGGTTCATTTTTCTTCTCAGACCTAAATTTAAATTTGACTTAAATTAAAACAACGAAAATATGTATCAAGGAATATAGCGGTTAAAGCGATCATTTGTGTTGGAGCATATTTAAAAGGACAGTTTTTTTTTCAAATTTCATCAAGCTGTATAAAGTAGTACGGGCTAAAATTTGAACTCATTATTTTTATCGGCCTTGCGTTTGATTTTTCTTTCATATCTTCTATCGACTGAAAAAGTGTGTCCTAAAGTAGTAACCTGAGTTTTTATAATAACAAAAGTTCAGCCGGAGCCATATCAAGTGAATATAGTGATTGTTCGACGACATTTTTTAAGTTTTTGGCCAGAAATTTGTTCGCAGTGATAGCCATGTGAGTGCACTAACGTGGTGCATTATACATGAGTTTTCTTTCCAAAAATCTGGTCTTTTTTGTGGAATTTTCTCTCTGAAACACAGCATATTCCCCAGATAATATTCTTTGTTTACCGATAACAAAGAAAAAAATCAACATTACCTTGACTTTTGATCGACTTTGACGTGTTTTTCGATTTAGCTCTGTTTGAATGCGCCATTCCGAAGCTTGCTGACTGGTTTGCATGTCAAACTTGTAAACCCGCGCCCCATTACTAGCTATATATTACATTTTATGGCCGTTGAGTTGGAATTGAGTTTCTTTCTATGAGTTTTTGAAGAAAACTCGGGCTTTTCCGGACTATTAAAGTGATAAAACATTTTGTTATATAACTTATTGTGGTCGTTGGGTCGAAATTGAATCGTTCTAGGAGTTTTTGAAGATAAAAACATTCATATCTAAACAATCATGTAAAACAGTACGAATTGATTTGTGGAAAGCACAAAGTTCATCGGATATCTCTCTCAAACTTAAATAACGATTTTCAGCCACTCTTTCCTTCACTCTATCAATGTTGACTTCAGTTAAAGATGTTGATGGCTGACCAGAGTGAGGCAAATTTTTCACAACTTGTAAGCACTTATTTTTGATAATGTCGGTCCCCATAATTCTCCTGCAACATTTTGAGCAATTCAGCACCCGAAATTCCATTGGCAATCGACAATATGAGATTATTTGTTTGATATTTTTGCTCATTGAAAAACCGCAAAACACGCTTGACATGAATTGACAAAAATCGAGGACTGTAATCAAATCAGCTGATGATCAAACTCCGCTTTAGTATAGAGTACAATTGTGCCAAATCAATGTATTTTGATAATCCCTTAAAGAAGTCTTTCTAAATGATCAGTTCCCGGTACTGTATTGTGTTTTTTTGAGTAAATACTAATGTTGAAGCAATATGCAGTTTATGAGAGCTTTGACTTATTTCACTTACTATAATGCAACAGTTTGCAACAATTCACGAAATTGATAGCACAGAATATAATGGAAAATGTATAACGAATATAACGAAAATTAAGGGTTTGTAAATACTTCAATAAATATATATGAATATATCTCAATATCTTTCAACTAAACCTCTATATATTTCACTAATGTGGTACCCCTTAATACCCGTCAATTACTGGCTTTATGGCATTATATATAGTACATTGCCACCAGTACATTACCTTTTTATATTTGTCAATTATTAATACAGAGTTCGTTTATAAATCTGCTAGACATTTCTTCCTAGATGTGTATATTAAAATAGGACAATGATCATTTGAACATAATTATTTTATTTAAAACAGGGCTATTGAAGAATCTGGTGCCTATTACGATCTGTTTTTAGCTTTATAATCTCATTTGTAAAACATAATATGTCTTACAAACAAAAATAAATCAGTTTCCCGACCCTAAAGAAGTTCTTCACATTCTTCACAGGTGCCACAGATTTGTTTTATAATCGTTTTCCTGTTTTTTTTTAAATTTGTGATTAATTTTTCTTCTCATTTCATTTCTCATTCCCGATTTTCAGACAAAATCTTCTGTGTGATGTTACCCTCATTGCCGAAGATATTGAAATACCAGCGCACAAGATGGTTTTGGCATCATGTAGTCCCTATTTCTATGCCATGTTTACGGGTTTTGAAGAATCTCGACAGGGACGAATAACTTTGCAAGGTGTTGATCACCATGCGTTGGAGCTGCTTATTGAATATGTGTACACATCTACCGTTGAAGTTAACGAGGATAATGTACAAGTCCTGCTAACAGCAGCGAACCTGCTCCAATTGACTGACGTACGCGATGCCTGCTGTGATTATTTGCAAACGCAGTTGGATGCTAGTAATTGCTTAGGTATTCGAGACTTTGCCGATATGCACGGTTGTGTAGACTTAGTCAATTATGCTGAACAATATATCGAACAACATTTCAAGTAAATACAAAATAAGTCAATTCCATTTTCTTTACTTTATTTGATTTCACCCAATTTCTTTCAGTGAAGTCATTCAATTCGATGAATTTCTTAATTTAACATCCGAACAAGTTATCTTGCTCATACGTAACGATCGCATATCTGTGGCTAGTGAGGAAAAGGTTTACGAAAGTGTGATCAATTGGATACGTTATGATCCCACACTGCGTGATCAATACACTGCCGATTTAATGGAACACGTACGTTTGCCTTTACTCTCCAAGGAATACATAACCCAGAATGTGGATAAAGAACCATTGTTGGAGGGCAACATTATCTGTAAAAATCTGATTATTGAAGCATTGACATATCACTTATTGCCAAATGAAATCAAAACTCAACGTACTATACCGAGGAAGCCGGTTGGGTTTCCCAAGATACTCTTAGTTATAGGTGGTCAAGCTCCAAAGGCCATACGTTCAGTTGAGTGTTATGATTTGAGAGAAGAGAAATGGTATCAAGCTGCGGAGATGCCAAATCGCAGATGTCGGTAAGTGGCAATAGAGCAGTTGGACATAAAATTCGACAGAAAGCGTTTTATTGTACTTCTGTTGTATTTAATTCTTTTTTACTCTCCTTTCCCTAGCGCTGGTTTGGCGGTATTAGGGGATAAAGTCTATGCAGTAGGTGGCTTCAATGGCTCACTACGTGTACGTACCGTGGACGTCTATGATCCGACAACTGACCAATGGTCTACGAGCAACAGTATGGAAGCTAGGCGTTCTACCCTCGGTGTGGCTGTATTGAATGGCTGCATTTATGCTGTGGGAGGTTTTGATGGAACAACAGGTTTGTGCAGCGCTGAAGTTTACGATCCCAAAAACGAAGTTTGGCGTTTCATTGCATCCATGTCCACACGACGGAGTTCTGTAGGCGTAGGGGTGGTTAATAATTTACTTTACGCGGTGGGTGGTTATGATGGTTTCACTCGACAATGTTTATCCTCCGTGGAGCGTTATAATCCAGAGACTGATACTTGGTACCAAGTTGCTGATATGTCGGCTAGACGTAGTGGAGCCGGTGTAGGAGTACTCAAAAATATATTGTACGCCGTTGGAGGACACGATGGACCAATGGTTCGAAAATCAGTCGAGGCATATGATCCTGAAACCAATCAATGGCATTCAGTGGCCGACATGTCATTCTGTCGCCGCAATGCAGGTGTTGTAGCCCACGACGGTTTGCTCTATGTAGTAGGTGGAGATGACGGTGACTCGAATTTAGCTTCAGTAGAAGTATATAGTCCCGAGACAGACTCCTGGAGGATTTTAACGGCAGCTATGACCATTGGTCGCAGTTATGCCGGAGTGTGTATGATAGATAAACCCATGTGAATAGAAGAGCAGGGTGCATTGGCACGGTAAGTTCGATAAGAGCATTTGAATATAGAAAATTACTAGCTAGTTGTGATTCCTAGTGCAGCTTATTTTAATTATCCTTTCTCTTCATATTTACTTGGCATCAGACAAGCGACTGTTATTGCCACTACTGGACTCGTAGATGATGAGAATAGTCAAGCTGAAGGTACGATCGAAGGTGCAGCAGGTTATGTACGTCAGGATCAACAACAAGTCAACAATACCAATCAGCAGCAGCAACAACAACAAGTAATTCATCCTCATTATGAAAATATCTACGAATCCATAGAGCAATATAACGCAGCCTCTCGTGGTGGAGCAGTAGTTGGTGCAGCTGCTGTAGGCGTATCTGGCGCCGCAGTAGCAGCAGCTCTAGCACCAAATAATGCTCCCAATAATGCCAATGCCCCTGCCGATGAAGCAGGTCAACAACAGCCACAACAACCCTTAACACAGCAACCATCTCAACAACAACAACCGCCGGCAACAAATGATAACGCAAATGCTCAAAATAAAACCCGTCTGACCACAAATAATATTAGCTATCGCAACGACTTATACGATCGTTCCAATGCCATTAATATGAATGGAAGCGCTGGTGGAGTAGGGGGAAGTACCAACTATGATATACCAAGATCGGTACGATCAGGTCTTGGATTTAGACGGAATTTTCAATTAGATTTGCATGCAGGTGGGGTTTTTTCTAAGACTATAGAAATAAATTTTGAATGAAAATGATGCCTTTATTAATTATTTTTAGCAAATCCCCGTTTCAATGCTTTTCGTTGCAATGGTGTTACTTGCAACCATTACAATGCTTCATCAACATCATCTTCGTCATGTCATCGGCAACGCAGTTTCGACGACACAGAATCTCAAAACTACTATAATCTAAACTATCAACCATCGGTGCGATATGAAAATATATATGAGCAAATCCACGATGAACCCATATATCGCAGTGCAAATGGCAACGCTCGAGTCTATGGTCGTTTAAATGTCATTGGACATGGCATTGGACGAATAGAACGTCATTTGAGTTCCTCCTGCGGCAATATAGATCACTATAACTTAGGTGGCCACTATGCGGTATTGGGGCATTCACATTTTGGAACCGTGGGACACATACGATTGAACACCGGATCCACGGCAACAACTAATAGTTCAGGCGTTACATCAACTGCCAGTTGTAATGGTAGTAATTGCGGCACCACTTCATCGACGTTATCTTCAGCATCCGCCCAAAAGGATGCGAATAATGTCAAAAACAGTGCATCATCATTCTTCAGTTGCTTGCATGGCGAAAATACCCAAAGTATGAGTAATATTTATAAAGCTTCTGGTAGTCCTGGAGGTGGAAATACCAACTTAAATATCCCTAATGCCGCAACGGGAAGTAGCGGTAAGTTTATTCGTATCGTACGGCTTTCCAGCAAAAAGGGAGCAACCAAAATAGAGTATAATTACAATTTATTTTTATCCAGAAGAGATTCAATTTTTTGAATCGAATCCAATGAATTTAATATGTGCTTGTCATAGGATGTTCAAATGCTGACTTTTCAGCTTTAAAGAAGCAATGTTCTCCAAGCAATACAGATTTGATTTTTTACTAAAAATGTGATAAATTGAATCTTAGTATTATTTTGACATCTGTGGAAGTTCTTTAAGAATAATTTCCAAGCAATCATTTTAGAGTTAAACATGTAAAGATTGTTGTAAAGGATGATTTAGTATAGGAATTTTTGTCAACGATTATTTAAGTTGCACGAAATGGCGGAAAAGCTATTTTTACCCCCTTGAAAATGTGTGTTTGCAAGTACAAATGAAGTGGAATGGTAACAAACGGCATGATTGCAGTGGTAAACAAAATTTATGTTTCGAAACCGAAAGGAGCCTTCAATTTTTCAGTTTTATTTATTTATTTTTTTTTCACTCGAAATTGTAACTTCAAGTCTTTCGGCCGATTTTTTTGTTCAAATTTTCATAATCCACCAACATTTTCTAGACAAATATGGTGGGGGGTATGGTAGATTTTTCGATGCTAAAAACGACTACCACAACAGACCTGTTCTATCATATCAAGTTTTCAAGGAATCTGTTTTAAAATAAAATGTTGATGTTAAGATATTTTCAGGCCTTTTTAATGACGTTGAGAAGTTTCTCTTTTTGGATGCGTGTTTAGCATTGAAAATCTGTAGAAAATTCTATGTATAATCAATTTTGATTGAAATTGGAAAATATTCCGTTGTAATAATCCACTAATAACTCATTTTTCTGAATTTCAATAATAACTTACATTACAGCTTTATTGCGTGTCTGCCAGTGCAGTTCCGAAACCTTATCACTCCATGTAAATCAATTAACGCGCGAAAATGGCTGTAGGAATAAATTAAATTAATGTAATTCAGTTAACTGATTTCGTTACATTTTTTAGTGTTTTGCATAAAGCTATATATCGAAGTTATTTCGCCAAATTAATTGTTACAAAGACGATAATAAGCTTAAATTGTTCTCAAAAGATTAAATTTACATTTTTCAAGCCTGATTTCGAAAAAATTTCTCGCACCATTAAATTCAGAGCATATGAATTTAATATCGCTTCCTCAGCTTTTTTTTTTTTTGCAATGGTTAATTTATACGTTGTTGTTTTTGTTTCTATTATTTCTTTTTTGCCCAAATCAACTTGCTCACATTCAAAATATTGCCAGAGAACGCGAATTACGTCAAATCTCTTCAATGATTTCAAAACAGTGTCCCCTGAGCGGTTTTTTTTAATTTCGAAAAAAATTAGGTTTTTGCTATCAATCAAGGTTTGACGTGTCTAAAACCAAAAATATCTTTCAAAATGGAACTGACTGCTTCGTTTGTCTTTAGTTATTAATTTACGGTTTTTGGGCCCAAAATCTCAGATATGTTGATGGTTGTCCGGGGCGCCCTTTGTCTTCAACTCATTATCGGCCTTATTTGAACGATTTATACCCCTTGCAAATATTTCTCTCCGACAAAGTCTATTCACAGAAAATCTATTACGTGAGCAAAATTTAACGCAATGCCTTTACTCAACAAATTGACACATTGTAGCTCAAACATTAACGACGTTTATGAACTGCCACATATACCCGGGTAATAAGTTAAAAACTGATCTTACTTTAGGAAACTGTAGCTCAAGCCGTAGTAACGTATTATAAAGTATTAAAATCTCACTCCTATATTAGTAGCAAATAGTATTAATAACTAAACGATTTATTTTACTTTGAAATCGGCGTGCTCTAAATATTTTTCACCTATGGTCCTCTGGCACTTTATTGAATGCGTTTTTCTGCTGAAAAAATTGTAAAGTAATGATTTGTTTAATATAGTTTATAAAATAGACCAAACCAAATTCGATGTTGTGAAAGATTTAAAGAATTTCGTATAAAATATTTTAGCATACGCATCTAATACAGAGTGTATTGATTTGGTGCTGTTTTAAAAAAACCTTTTAAACAAATTCAGATTAAGTTTTATAAAATAGGCCAGAACTAGTTCGATATTGTAAAAGTAAATCTGAAATTGCCTATAAGAATTTGCGCTACGTGGTCATCTTAACATTTGATTTTCGTATGATATATTTCAGCATTTGTTGCCACATATTGTACAGAGCATACTGATGTAGTGCTGTTCTATATAGTTCACACAACAAGATTCAGCCACTTCCATCTGTTTGTCCATATATTTTTGTAAATAGTTTTTGATTGAAAGATGTGTGTAATTTGTACTCAATTAAAAATGCCCTATTTTTCATATAGGCATCATGATTCTATTTTTACAATTGTAATAAAATATATTCGGAAAGGGCAGATTTAAAATAGGTTTGTAGAATTCACTTTGTTCCTGATACAAATGCATCTTTAAGCAGTACTTGTTTTTATCTGCTTTAGATTCAATGGTGTTATATGAAACATATAACGCTTGACCTGCTTTAAATTTATCCAATTGTTTTATTTTGAATTAATCCAAAATGAACTTAAAACACATTTCAACATTCTATTTTATTCGTTTCCATTTTAAGCAGTTTCTCCAAACAGCTCCAAAGAACGTGAGTCCAGAGCTGCTTCAGCTGGTCCCCTTATTAATCCAAATGCGAATAGCAGTAGCAGTGAGACCAATCCCTCCTCTTCAGCTTCTGCAACATCTAGAGCAACCGGAGCTATACCTAAAATAAAAGCTCTTAACTTGGGATCAAACAAAAGTTCAAATAATTCGGAAAAGAATACTAATAGCACAACAACAGCCGCGGAGAAAACAGTATCATCCCTTAAAAATGCTTTAACCAAAAAATCCTCCTCTTCAAGCTCAACGCAGAAATCCGCACAAAACTCAACATTTTTGTCGTCATCATCGTCCTCTGCGGCCAACAACTCGGCTCTTACTGAACAAAATAATAACACATCTATGAATCGTATTTCTAAGTCGAGTTTACAATGGCTTTTAGTCAATAAATGGTTACCCCTATGGATGGGTCAAGGTACCGATTGTAAGGTAATTGATTTTAACTTTATGTTTTCACGAGATTGTGTAGACTGCGATGCTGCTTCAGCTGCCGCCCAAATGGCGAACCCATATGGCACACCACGTCTGACAGGACTGCCGCAGGATATTGTAAGATTTAATGCCAGAGCGGAAATGCATGCAACCGCAGCAGGTGCCACTGGTACATATAGAAGGCAAACTGACGGTAATACATCGAGACCTCTACACAATACATTGAATCGTTTAAGAGAATCCGATGCTTATGCAGGAGCAGCAGCGACCGCAAGACGCTATGAAGATCCTTCATATGAGAATGTTCACGTACAATGGCAAAACGGATTCGAATTTGGTCGATCCAGAGATTATGATCATTCAATGACGGCGGCAGGTTCATATCAATTGCCATCTTCGAGTAGAGCACCTCTACAAAGGGCCAGATCCGAAAGCCCTACTTTAAGTCAACGAAATAATGCACAAGCCCGACGTCAGCGAGGTAACGGAAACTCTTCGAACAATACAAGCAACTCAACGAAATTTAAAGATCCTTTCCGAAATTATGAACTAAATACAGAGAATAACACGTTCAAACCTAAATTAGCAAAGTCTGAAACTGTAGATGTGACAGAGAACGCAACAACACAAGCTAACACAGTACAGACAATGAAAACTTTGCCTACCACTCAACAAGGTGACTCTTTATCCAGATTGACTACAGTTCCACAATCTGAGTCGTCTTCACTTGCAGTTGCAGCATCTTTTGAGGACTTGGAGGGTGCGGTAGGAGGCGCAGAAATTAAGACAACTAATGAGAATAGTGTCGATTCATCAGCATCTTCAATTCAACCAAATGTGGATATACCACCAGCCACAGATTCTTCTATAGCAACTCCCTCTACTAGTGACGGCGACAATATCCACATTATGATCAGTAGCGAAACCAAAATAAATACTTCGAATAATACAACAACAACAACTAATGAGCAAAAGGATAATTAATTGTACATATTTTTAAAAAGTTTCATTAATGGTGAAGAAACTAATTAGTTGAGTGATCAAGTAAAATGTTTGCAGAAAATATGAGTCTGGTCTATAACATTATAGATATTTAGTGGCAATCATCAGCGAAAATTATGACAATGCGCCAATTTTCTTCGTAGGCTGCGGATGCAAAAGATAATTACAATAGTCTACAATGCCAATGACAATACGAAAGAACATTTTGTTGTAAATTACGATTCTGTAAACAGAAATTGCCCACTGCAAAGCCCTTCAAAAACAAAACAAAACTCAAAAAATGGTACTAATACTTTTCGATCCGAAAAGAATTCGAATGTTTTTAAACATAAATTCAACATTCGATTCGATTTAAAAGGAAACCACTTTGCAGCTTAATGAAACTGCAATTAATAAAAAAAAGGTTCAAAATAATACAAATTCTGTTGTCCCTCTGGCGGCTAAGTATAAATTTGAACTTTTTTTTTCAAATTTCTTAACTCACTGTTAAAAGCAAAGCCCTTGTGAGAAAATCATGGAGAAAATCAAAGCAAGCTTTTATTTCTCAATGATTTAATTTTTTTTTTTTTTTTTTTTGCTAATGATTCATGATTAAGCGACTATAATACAGAAAGTACCAGTTTCATAATTTTCGAACAACTCCCAACCGTGTAATAACTATTTTTTCATTCGTATAGCAACTCTGCCGATATCCCAAAAAGCCAATCGTTTCTCTAAGAAAGTATCATTGTTATGTCACTTCAACAATAAGTATCTATCATAACATATTATATACATATAAATATACATAGGATAACACATTTCTATCATCGTTTCTTGTTAAATCCCTCAATTACTTTATCACAATATTTCATTATTGTTAAGGATTTATACAATTTCGTCAAGACTAATTTTTATCATGTCATTGCGTTTTTTTTTTTTCATATTTAAAATGTTTCATTCACCTTTATCAACGTCTTGCAATATTGTGTTGCTCAAAAAAAAGAAAAGAATTTATAGATTTTCAATTCTATATTTATTGTATTATTCATTGCTTTAAATAACTTATACATTTTTTTCTACAGTACTTTAAGTATTATTTTAAATCTACGAAACTATTTTCTATTGTAAATGTATATATATTAAAGAAAACCATACTTTCTATAAACTTTGGAAATAAAAAGACATTTTTTTCTAATATTCTTTTCAATCCACTGTCTTCCACTTAATGAATTTTCGCGTTCACTCTCAACTTGTCTCTCAACTAGTCTATGAAAAGTTTAATTTATTCCATGCATTATGTAGAGCAATCCTTTGGTGATTCCTAAATTCGTTCATAAAAGAAATTAGAGCGTTTATTATATCGGACGTCTTAAATATTATTTAAATTTAATCAAAAATAAATCATAAAATCAAACAAAGTGTTCTTTAGTAACTCACATCATCGCCCTCTCATTAATCCTCTGAAATAATTATAATATTATCAATTTATTTACCAGAGTAAAGTTTGTAGTATCTTTGAAGTAAGTGTATTAATTCAAATCGCAAATAAAGACTTACAAAATAAAAATTATCTCGGATTACCCTTCATTTATTCATCGTTTAGAATATGCGTGCAAACCCTCCAAATCAACATATACATCATTAACCTAAAATGTCATGAAAAAGGGGTTCTCACATCTCAAGAAGTAGTCAATTCCCACACAATTATAGGAACTGTGTACGCTTATAGTAAAATACCAGTGCTCTGTGGGTTTGTTATATAAACAAGCATAAGAAAATTTGTTTTTAGTTTTGTTTTTTAGAAACATGTTAAGCTTTAAAGCAGAGATCTGGGGAGGGATTTAAGGAATTTTCCTCAAGGTATAGGGTGTAATAGTATCCCCAGGGTTTACTAATTATCTCGTGATATAATAATTTTCTGAGGGTATATCAATTTTGTTTAACATCCGTCTAGAACGACTAATTTGTACACAAACATTTTTTGTACTTTATTGTGTAACATAAAAAGATATACAGATAAGCAAATTCAAGGCATCGAATTTGGCATCTGAAATTAAAATTGGTTCGCTCTAGCAATATCGAACAAATGATTAAACCAAATAGGTCTGAACTAACTTTAAGTTCAACAGTTCTGTGATTCCAAAAATATATTTTATTCATATGACCTTAAATGTATCTAGGTGCAGGGTAACGCTTTGCTGAATACTTGAAACGTTTGTTATGTTCAATATAAAACCTGAACTCGCGAACCCTAGTGTTACAACGTTGTCTTTGGATTTATCTCAAAGAAAACTAAGAATTGATTGGAAACAATAGCCATTTCTGTTTTGATGTATCCGAAGTACTGAAGACACTTTCAGAACGAATCGAAAAACTGTTACTCGTGATAACTTATCATTTAGAATTAATTTTTACAATAATAAATGTTAAGCAGAACATAAATTACGGATATTTTAAGATAACAATTTACAACTGAATTGCTTAACAATTTACAACATACTGCCGCGTCCAAAAAGTAATAGAAATTTTCAATTCAAATTTAAATTACGAATGTATATCAAATCTCAAGAATAATTTTTTTTCTGTGTTGGTAACACTGTGACTGATACCTGATACAAATTTCAAATGATAAATGTGTTCAGAACATTTGAGCTGTTAAATTTTGTAAGATACATAAAGTGATTTCGGTGACTTTTACAAAGTGTGGCTTAGGAAATTTGTGGTGACGCAGAACCGTCAGAATGTTCCAGAAGGCTTTCGAAGAACAGACTTTGACGAAAAGAAATGTTTACAAGAGGTAAAAAACCATGGTGCTGACATTTCAAATTGATCCAGAACACTCAATTTTCCCTTATAAAACTGCATTGACCCTTCATGAGTCTTTCGCCAAAAAATTCAACTAATATCTCTCCATAACCATGATTTAGCACTATGTGACTTTTGGCTATTTTCTAATTCAAACGACTCCTCCGGAGGCACCGTTTTGAGCCGATTAAAGAGATTCGACGCAGCGCGCTTTTAAAGGCATGCCAGAAGGTGACAATTTGGCATATTTTGAAGAAATTTGCGAAGCTTAGATTCTGTCAAATGGTATTCAATTCATATCATGAAAGTGTCGATCAGACAAAAGTTGACGGAATTATACCAATTACATTAGAAGTGTTAGAGAATTCGATTCTAATGAAAAACAGCGAATTAACAGCAAATATATTGGATGTAACATACCTCTGATATCAGTAAATTGATTTAGTCAACCTGTCTAACGATAACGTCATTGATCAACCGATTTTTTTAAATGTTGTCGAGCATAATAGCATACATATATCATGTACATACATAGTTTTGACAAAGTGCAAAACATGACTAGAAATAGAGGGTAATTCTGAGAAATATGAGCGTAAATTCATCAGATCCAACCGCTTTGGATTTGGTTTTGGTAAATGCTTCAAATATTTCGTTTACTGAAAGAACAATTGCCGATTTCAGGGAATTCACCATTATTGTGCGACTGATAAGAAGCAAAAATGTGGTTTGGATCATCAACATCCATATTAACTAAAGGGCGTCCCAACAAGAACGCAACATTTAAATGACTCTACATTAATTTCTTCAATTCTAGGCACGAAAAACTGGTTATCATTTCATTTTCATAAAAAAAAAAATGTCCAATGATTCCTCCAGCCCAAAATCCACACCACACAGTGACACGTTGAGGATGCATTTGCTTCTCGTGAATCACTCGAGGATTTTCCTCACCCCAAATGCGACAATTCTGCCTATTGACGAAGCCGTCAAGATGGAAATAAGCCTCGTCACTGAAGATGATTTTATCGGCAAAATCAGCATTTTCATGTTGTCTCTCCAATACCCAATTAACGAACTCCCTTCGCTATCCATGGTCAACTGGCTTCAGTTCCTGAGTCAATTGAACTTTGTATGCATGAAGATTCAAATCTTTCGTCAAAATTAGCTGCGTAGTGGATTTGGAGACACCAATTTGCTGAGCTCGGTGTTGAATTGAGGTGGATGGAATTTGAGCGACATCATCACGTACAAGCTGCGACATTTTCGGTTGATCGACCTGGTCGAAGGCGCGTTGTTGTCTGTACATCGCTAACAGACCCAGTTTTGGCAAATTTATTTCTTTACAGTTGACTCTTTTGGAGCATTATTGTGACCCTAAATTGATCGCAATTTGCGAACTGTAAAAACTTTCACCATTTTGGTTAAACAGTTTCACAATTAGAATGGGTTGTTCATTCGTGTAGCGCTCCATTTTTACTAACCTCGTACCTTCTAGTAGCAAACAATAACAATTGTTCAAATGTCAAACAATGACAATTCGAATGGCGCCCAATTTAAATCTTGCGTTCTTGTTGGGACAGCCTATATATCATGGTGTTTAACAACTCCATACCTATTTAAAATATGCCATATCTCTTTATTGCTTTTACAGTTGAAAGGCTATCGTGCACAGAAAATTTTATTTTCCTTATGACACGCTTGGCTTTATTTTGATACTTACATAAAATCCTCCAGTTCTCGTTTCATGGATCCGATAAATGCAAATTATATGCAAAGTCTCTAAGGGATAAGTGATATCCTATTTCTGGTGCTTTAAACCATTTTCATTTCATTTATTTAGGTCTATGAACATATAAATCCTTACAGATTAAGAATTGGCATAACATATTTCAAGAAAGTTATGTAAATATGAACATTATTTTATTTTAAATATCTGAAAAGGAACAGTTCAAACTTATTTCTAGACATACAAAACTCTAGGTGTTGAATTGGGTATTCATTTCTTGCAATCACATTTAGGATATTGAATTCAATAAATCCGAGATTCAAAGCACTATGTTGGGCATAATTTGTTACATTAAATAACTGAATGATATCTGAGTGATCTCGGCGGAACATAAAACGGTATAAGCAACAATAATTAAGAACAATCAATTACACCAGCTATTATGTCGAATACAAATAACAGGGCATGATAAATACGGTGGTATTGCAATGGCTGTAAGCCCGGTAACCAGCATCTTGAAATATAAGGATGCATCAAAGTTAATTGAAGAGAGAGTAAATTTCAGAAAGAGCCGCTTAATTCTTTCTATGCGTGCCAACTTCCATCTATCAATAAAGTTGCCTTCCTTTAATGAAGAATTAAAAATATATTTAAGAGCAAAAGTTAGTGACGAGGCACATTTCTTTAGTCGATAAACACAAGTCCCGTCAGAATCCGATTCATAGCTGGTAAATCAAGCATTAATAATACAAAAATTACGTCTTACAATCTACATACATTGGAGAAAGATCACAATTTGACAAAATGTCATGCAGATGACTAAGATCAATAGCTTTATTATTAGAATATTCATAAAATTCTTCGGTGTTGGGATTAACATAGTTTAAAGACAAAAACGAATCGTAAGAAATACCAGATATACATGGAAATTGGCCAGTAATTTGAATATTGTCAGTGAATGACAACAAGAAATAATCTAGAAAGGACGTCGAATTATGATAAGCATCAACGTGTGTAGCGACAGAGTGATGGATACATACTCCGACAAATATTTCGCACAAAAGCAGATTTATTCAAGTCAAACAAGTTGAAGTCTCCCATTACAACCACATTTGAATATTGCACTACAATATCTGAAATCTGCTCTTCCAGACTATACATTCAGCGGCACCATACAAATTTAAGATTTTAATATTGAATTATCATTAGCCATCAAAATGTTAATTGTATTGATAGAAGGCTATTCTTGTTCAATATTATTAGAATTATGCAGATTTAAGTAAGATAATGTATGTTTACAATTTTAAAATCCAAACGACTAATGTGTCACATAGAGGCAGCGATAATAGAGGGTATGGTTGTCATCCAACAAGTTTGAACTGAAAGGCAAATTGCAAATATTATATCAAAGCCTCTTTCAATTTAATAAGTAAAATTAAGCTCAGGTTTGGGATGCGATGTCCGTATGTAATTCTGTTCTGTGCTTGCCAAAGTTATATAATAGTGGACTTTCAGGCTTTCATGGTCTTCACTAATGTTTACGTTCAAAGAACAACATATTTTTTTTGTTTGCGAATAGTAAACTTTCAAACCGAATGAAATAATAATTTTATGCGTGCATGAAAGGAAAACGACAAAATATTTTTCATACATGCATTCGGGTGAACATGGCTTTATATAAAAGTTTAGGAATTGCCAAAATGCAGTTAAGATTGATACGGAATTGCCAGGTGTAATTATTTCGACAAAGGAACTAAAAATTCAGATAAACAACATGATAATGTATTGGACGTTTCTTCCATACAATTCAGATAATTGTGTGAATACGGGTGAGTTGGACGTGTGGATTTCATTGGTAGAGCTCGGAACAAAGAAATGTATACATTAAAGAAACTCAATAAAATCACATACTATATAATATATTCTATTTAAAGAAGATCGCAAGTCAATTGAATTGATAACCGAAAAAATATAAAACAAATATCTAAATGCAAGTCTTTTATTGTTAGTCATATGAGATTTTGCATTAGAGAGCACTTTGAAAAAAGAAACAAAATATGGAAACGAAAGACATTGATGACTAATCAGCATAGGTTTTCCCTCTGTAAAATGAACGTTAATAAAAACTTGTGCGAACCTTAAGGTTTCGGAAATAGGACGAGTTTGACGAAGACGGCTGGGCTTAATCGCTTTCGGTGTGCTACAAATTTTCGTGGGCAAGCTGTACCTATGGAAGTTATTCTGGAAAGTCCCCATACATGGTAATATTGTGAAATTGCGTATAAATTAGATGGTGTGAAAAAGAAAATGGCGTCTTGGGCGTCTCCCATGCCACGTAGAAATTGTAATAGAGCCGTGTGTTTGGCGTGTTCCATTAATATTAGCTAAGTTACAAACCTTTGAGATGCGTTCAGTTGGCATTTCGGCGCGGTGTTGTATTTTATGCAAACAAAAATTTTTCGACAACTGAGGGTTGCCAGATCTATTGCATTGAGGGTGATTTTGTAGCGGTTTTTTTATTACAAAGCGACTGCGAGCTTATACGATAGATATGTTAGTTTGTGTGACGAATCTTAGCTGATTTTCAAGATAACTTAGTAGTAGAATAAGTTTAAACATTAGAAGGTGATATTTAGATCAGCAAATTGGCGAATTGAAATTCCATGCATTTATTGGAAATCTGGGTTTTCTGCGATTTCGTCCGGAGGAATGTCCATTTAACAAAAAGCTTGTGTCTTCAGTAACAATACGAATTTTGATCATAGAATTTAAAACAAAATCGTATTGCCCCATTTGGATTTTTAGTTTGATTTGATTCATTTTGAAATAAAAAAAAAACGGAATTTAAAAATATTGAATTATGTATGTTAGGCCAATTTATTGCACACAAATTTATCTGGAATTGTCTGGAAGAAGTAAAAGTGAAATTTTATCAAATAGGAAGTGGTTTGAAGACCGGAAATTATTGAACAAGTATTTTGCCGATATTATTTTCCATTGCCGTAAAAGCAAGAAAATGCACTTATTTATGCGTGATTAACGGCAAAATCTATATTTCGCCCTAAAGCCTCTTATTGTGCTGACTTCGTGGTGAAACTTCATACATAGACAGTATTGCCTTTTCCGCGAGGAGAATATTCACAAGTGGCATATTTTTTTTACTGAAATCAGAAACAGTTAACATTTTAACTTTATAATCTGTTCATTAATACATTTGTAAACTTGTGATATGAAATAGTAGTAACAAAAGACAAAATTTTGCAAACATCTATCATTTTGTGATATAGAAAGATAAGTCGCTCCGATTTCAATCTTGAAGATCAATACTGACAGTGCGTGAAATTTTTTCACCTGCAAACAGTGTCCTATACATTTTTTTCGTCGTGAGAACATAGTACATAGCTTAAAGAGCTTGGTTCATATTGCCATCAAGACATCGTTAGCCCCGCTGCTTTTTTACTAACGAAAAAAAAATTGTCAACCGAGATATTCCATACAATACAGTTAAATCTGTCAGATATGACCATGTTAGTCGAAACTACAAATGAATATGAAATATGTATTTGTGGCCTAAGTGGCTTCAATATATCGAATATGTTAAGTGAAAGAAAAATTTCGTTAAATCTGTATTTGCCAATTTTGGCAAGCCATATCATATCTATAATGGGAGATCGAAAAACAAGATATTTCAAAAATGTCGTATTCTTTTGCTTTCATTTTTTTTTACGAAATAGTGCAAAAGTATCGATATCGGTTGAAAAGCGTCAATACTAAAAAAAAAATTTTCCAGAGTTTATAAAAACACAATGCAATAAGCTTCTTTATTTACATGTATTTATTTTTATATTTTATATATTATTTTCTTCTGAAACCGTTCAAACTAATATTTACAAGACAATTTGACGATAACAAATCTGCTGCAAGAAAGTATAAGCTTAGTCGTACCTAATATTGTTGACAGAAAAGCAACTAGTCTGGAACATTATAGAAGTTAAATAGTTTGAATATGGCAAATTATTTGAAACAGGGTGGCAATAACGCAAAAAAACTTTGTGGTGGATGTTATGTATGACCTTCGGCGAATACAATTGTAGAAACTAATTTTTGGGAGCAGGTCTTGTAAATTATTATACTTGAGTGACTGTGCAGAAGTATAAAAAAATTTGTTTGTCAACATAATTGTATTATACATATTAAAGAAAAAAAATTATCTAGATAGCAGATTGCAGTACATATTTCCCTTCTATTTGTTGAATTCGAGTAATTAAAAGAGTATAATTTTTTTTTACATTTCTGTCGATATAGAGGTGGTACGCGAGTACTTGTCCCATTCAATGTAAAGTAGACTTTCTTTCAATCATCTATAGTGAAATAATGTATTCGTGATTTATATTAGCCGTTTACAATAAGTTGTTCGCTTGCATTACAGACTGCCCGCTCTTTCACGCGGAAAAGTTTATTCCAATGTCACAGATTTGGGGTTTTTGTTGAAAGGAGTTTTTGAATCACAACTTTTGTATCACATCGTAAGTGACGTTTTGCAACCAAGATCTTGTACTAACATAAATTCTTATATTTACCACGAAAAACGTGTTTTTACACAAGATTTGCTGTATATGTTAATAACTTTCTAGCTCGAAAATATCACAGTATGAACAAAACTTTGTGCTGCAAGAATCAACGGTAGTTCCACCAAGTTCAGTAAAACCAGATATTTTCACGTGGAGAAATGGTCATGTCAGACAGATCTGTTAACAATTTGCATGGCGATTTGAAAATGAGCAGCTTTGGCAATATGATGATCTGTCAGATCTTTCCGAAACAGAGCTTCCTTCAAATTAATCGTTTCTGCGTTATATCGATTACACCAAAACATTTGGGTGCTGACATTGGCGATTTTAATGTTTGAAATTTACATATGGCAACTCTCGTATTCTGTATAGCGATGTAAACAAACCACATGTTTTTTATGTATATATGTTTCTGCGTCACCTTATCATCATCTATTACAAAAGATTGTACTAAATTTGTTTCGGTCTCTATACCACCATAGTTGAAGGAGTGAATAGCAACAGAACAGACCTGGTGACATTTTGTGCTTTGCATTGGCACATATCGATTTTGTTGTCCCCTTTTTTTTAAGTAGAAAGTTGATCTAATTATATTCTTTTGTAACAAAAATTCTTACATTTAGGTAAATCAAAGAAATTGTTAATATAGATAGGAATATTTAAAAGTTTAGGTAGAAGAACTTAATGTTTCAATTAACGTCAAGTATGCATTTCTTACCCGGGTTCTTTTTTTTTTTTTTTTTTTTTTTTGTCATTTTTTTTTGTTTTATGGTTACGTAGAGATTATTTTATTTAATTTTTCTCTTGTTGCAATTTTAGATTGGTAAAGATTGTAAGAAAAATCAATGGATTAAGTGAAAGTATCATTACATAACTCCCTGAAAAGAACATCGTGTGAAGAGAAACCAAGAAAAACCAAAAGCGTAACTACGCAGCGGATTTCTAAAGCAAAGCTATAATTGAGTTTGTCCTCGCAGAGACAACAAATGATGTTGTAAGGGCATCGCCGAAAGTATAACGGAAAATAGAGAGCTGACTCTAGTACGACATAACGTAATTGTGACAAAAATTGATAAGAAAAATGGTAAGTTTAAACTTATCTGTTTGTGCCTACAATTGACAAACGATTGAAATAAAATGAATTCTTTCTAAATACAAATGTGTTGTATTTGTTTTAATTTCAACTGACAACTAACTCGAATTTTCAATTATTTTTGTTTTTCTAGCCACGCATAGTACCAATACAGTTGTTGAAATGTCTTAAGGTATTATTAGACGATAATGGCGGCATTTTAAGCGCGGGAGAAGTAAAAAGATTAGCTAGGTAGGCATAATACATATGCAAATATAATATAAGGAATCCGTGCATTCACAACCTCAAAGGTGTCACATAGGAATTATGTTTCTCTGTTGGGGGTGGAGGCGCAAAGTTTGTTGTCTTGTTTTAATCTATTACAATTACTCAGAGTTGTATTTACTAACCATGCATTCCTCTTATTTTTTCCCCTTTTTTCAGTTTAATGACCAAATATTCTAAAAAGTTAGTATCTAAATGCATTTATGTACAAATTTTGAAATGTACCAAGACGGAATTGCTGGGCGAATTTATGGGTGCAGGTGGTTGGTCTTTAGTCTATACTTGGTTAAATGATGCAATTCGTGCTATGAACTGGCCTCTGGTTCAGGAGATATTGGAATTGTTGCTATTGTGTCCTGTGGACGTAAATCGTTTGAAAATTAATTCCGCACCTAAGTTGGTTAAAGGCTTGTGCAAGGATGGCGGCAATGAAGGTAAGTAAACAAAAATGAGGAAATTCATAAAATGCTACCATGATATTGATTAGCCACATATGACATTTTTTTTTTGTTTAAATTGAGTTAGGAACAAATAATATCGACTATCCATACTACGTGGATAAATAGTCTGTGATAGTACAGGGTTAACAATCAGAACCCCTGTAAAACTAATTTTGAACCATACAACTTGGGTTGTGTGTCGGGTTCGGAAAAACATTTCTCATATACAGAATTACAAATGTCAAAAGTCGATAAGTTTAAACTGTACTACGTCCCTAATATATATTATTCCATATTTATAGAAAAGTTCTATAATACATTTTTCATTTGTTTTTGGTGAAATGTTTGTCAATTATATGTTTTTCAATCTTACATTTTTCAACCATATGTTTCTTCTCTGCAAGTTCTTTCGAATAAAAACTATCTCTGTTAGAACTTACAATTTCTGCAGAGCTGAGGTCTATCGTTAATTTTTGGTGTAAACGAAGCTGACGCTTTGAGGCCTAGTTCCGCGGTGAAAATTGAATTTGTTTAGAACGAACAGAATAGATTTATTAATTTGTGTTTGGATAATATTCACAATAAGTGTTTCTAAATGTCGAAGAATTGTAAAGGTGCTTTGCGCTTTCTCGCTGAGATCAGAGAGAGATTTCACAAGGTAAGCAAATATCAAATAAAACGCTGTGGCAATTCAAGAAACGGCCTTTAAGTTCAAGAAAAAAGGCCTTAAACAGATTTATCGTTTACTATGACTAAAATTATATACAAAGAGCAAGTGCAGTTACATTCTTGATAACAGTATACATATGTTCAGATATCCGATATTCAGTAACAATTTTGCAGACATGCAGAGCGGGTAAAATTAGGAGACTTCCCCAATTATCAAGAATTGCAATAGTCGGATTTGATATAAAAATTGCTAATCCTGGAGGCACTACTTTAACATCAACGTTACTCGTGACAATATAAAATCCAACTTTGGAATATCATCTAGGCGCCATTATTCACATTGTAACAGTAAACCGTAAAAACTGGTCATTTTATAAAAAATAACGGACTTCCATCAGAGATAGATCAGCAATGTACGCCAATATATACACAAATAGAAAACAGTTTTATTTTGGAGGTTTATAGGTCCTTTTTATAAAATTTCCCATACGTAGTAACTGAAACACATTGCAATATATGTCAAAGATGATTCTATATAATGATTTTTGACAATCAGAATTTATGCATATGTAATTTCAAAAAATGGTATACACATGCTATAAGCAGGCTGTAAATATGAACTTTCATCTGCTGATAATGATAAATGTAACAAGATTTCCAAATAACTCATTAGTTAATGGAAATGCATACGAGTACATTTCTCTTAGTTTCTACCTGCTTTGGAAGGTACTTTCCGAGTGCGCTTCGTTTCTCAAATGCAAAGCAAAAACAAAACAAAAAATGGCTGACCTGACCGGTTTGTTTTCACAGATGAGCGTATGCTTTTCGTTACCTTATAGATTGTATTATTTTTCACACATTCTTACAAAACGTATTAGTGTGCAATTTCTGTTTTACATTAGTAAAACATTACATTACATTAGTAGTACCTGAGAAATGAATTTTTTGAAAGGTGTGGCCGAATGCTTGGTTTCGGGCATAAATCGAGTGTTCGTCCGGAATCAAATTTCGGTGAGAATAGACTTTGATGAGTAAAAACGTAAATTGATGTTTTATGTATCTATATTAATTTGTTTTATAAATTCTTGTGTTATAAAGTGCGAATAAATGCAATAATTCTAAATCATTGTCTTTAACGTAAAAAAATCTTTAATAAATTCAGTCATGCAGTAATCTCTCTAGTCTCTGAAGTACATCACTCCGCAGAGTAATTTAGAAATTATAAAGACAGATATCGTTTCGCAAACAGCTCCTGTTGCTTTCGTCAAAACAATACTGAATCGCTGTAGTCACATCGAATAAAAAATCAATACATATGAACAATGAAATATACATGTTATTGGAAATTGTATCAAATCAATCGGGTCTCGATAACCTACAACAAATTCGTACCTAAGTTTCTTGACTTAGGTCCATAGCCATTCAATTCTAATGACATTATTAATAACACATTAACACATGACCGAGCATTAATCAGCCATTCGGCCGAACTCTTACCCTCTTTCCCCGTAATAAATCAATATAGGGTATGGCGAGCAGGTAAAAACGACTATATTCCCTTTTGAATGTATTTGTGTGTGTATGTGTTTAACAACCCATCAAAAGCAGCAGCAGCGACCGACACATGTTGTGATATATAATGCTTGAACACATGATTTTGCTTAGCATTCGATAATGTGTTTTTGAAATGAGAACACCGCACGCAATTGTTCAAAAAAATACCTACTCACTCATCATAACACCGTGAACGAAAAATTTTGTTTTTCTTTATTTACTCGCTGTTGTCAAGTATATTTAGAATCTTAAAATAAAAGACTGAAAAGAAATACAGTTTATAGAACACGTTACTAGGAAATGATTTTGTGTTTTGCCTTTGTGTTAATGTGAATGAATTATAGTTTTGAAACTAAACTAACGCATCTTGGTAAGCTACCAACCGATAACATCTCAATTTTATACAATACTTAGTTAATATGCAAAACGTATGTATAATTCTTAAAACATTCATTGACTAATTGATGTTGATATGAATGTGAAAGCTCAAACACTACGCTAGTTTGTTTGTTTTTGAAAAATTTCCGTGACGCGGCCTGTATGTGATACATGCATGTACGTTTTATACGCAGTAAATCTTGGGTATAGTCAAAAAAGAAAAAAAAAATTATTTTGATATAAATTTTATGATATTAATAATTTGCGATGTAATGAAAACAAAAGCACCTTGCATCCTCTCAAATATTCCAAATTTCACAGTTTGGGAATCTTTTATCAGACTTATTGATACTTGACCACTCGAAGTGCTCGTCAGACATATCGGGTTGTGACCGCAGCTCAAATAATGATAAGTGGTTGAGGGCGCGATTAAGCCCGCTGAATGATAATTTCCAGTCACTGATATTTTATCGTTTCCATATAATAATGTTTACATAACGAAGGTTTAGCTCCAAACCAATACTAACAACATAAGGACATATTTAATTTTCTAAAAATGGTGGGCGTATAGTTTCTGGAACAGTAATAATGTTACCAGGTATTTAAATTGAATACTCAGTTTTTTATCGCACTCTTAATTTATTTCCAAAGCTGCCATATCAATCTTGTTATAACCCGCTCTTTATAAAGTGAAGAGTAACACCATACTGAATGTAATTAACTCCTTAAATTCAATAGATGAATTAAATTTAGTTAGATAATTTGTTCTTCTAATAAATTGTGCATATTACATGCTATTAAAGGATAACCTTCAGCACATTCGATGTCAAAATAAGTGAGAAGATAAAACAACATACATACAAGTCGAATAAGGAATAATATAAGACGTAAAAATATTTTAACCTTTGAACTGAAAATATGGAACAAATACCTGACTATAATTAAAAATGTATACGCCATTCAACATTACCGTCAAAAGTCACAGTTTACTAAAGAACTTCAGAACTAGGCTTTGAAATATTTCCATTTTGTATCTCAACTCAATAATAATGGTCTCAAGGATTCACTTAATTTTAAAATAATTCATAAACTTTGTAAACCATATTTACAAATTTCAAATTATTCTTACGTATTTCACTAAAATTTCAAATACTTCGAAAAGTTATCTATTCACATATTTTTTTTTTTAATTTTGCAAATAGACAGAGTTTTTCTTTAAATTTTCTGCTAAATAATCAATACTCTTCGTTTTTAGGTGTGCGCATTTTAGCCAAGCGCCTCGTCGAACAGTGGCTTAAAGTGGTTACCGAAAATCCCGAAGCGACTTTGTCCAATTCAGTGGCATCTGCAGTAACCACAGCAACAACACCAACAACAACAATGACACCACAAGCTTCAGCAGTTATTAAGACACCACCTATTGCAATTGTCGCTCCCTTAGTAACTCCTGTGAACATTCAACAATCTGCGGCCGTTAATTCAATTGCATCATCCGTTCAGCCGCAACAAGTACAACAAACATCTGCCCAAAATCAGAAATCGCAATTACTAACTCCAGCATGTGATACTACTAAAGTCATTAATGCCACAGAAGAGGACGAAGATGAGGAAGACGAGCAAGAAGATGCCGAAGAAGAGTGCCAGGAAGAGGAAGAACAAGATCCGTTGGGCGGAGTTCAAGAAACAACAACAGCAGCACCATCATCATATGGTCTAACTGCAGCACAAAAGAAGGCCTCTGAAACTGGTCTAGTTTATAAGATTGTTGTTAAAAATGGCAATCAATTTTTGGCTAAAGTTCCCAAACCGCCGACCAGCCAATCAACTGCTGTGTCTAAAGTGTCTAAAGAAGAAGAGGATGAGGTGGAGTCCGAAGACGTAATTGAAGAGGACGAAGCCGAAATAGGGCAAACAGATGCTGTGGACAACGCTATCACTGTACCCGATGCCGATGACAACAGTTCGTCAACAGAAAAACCAGAAAAAGAAAACGATAGCAATAGCGGTAATGAGGATGACTCGAAGCTGAAATCTAAATCTGAAGATATTAAGAAGCCGGTAGATAAAAAATCTTCGGAAGATAAAGAAAAAACCACTTCCTCATCGAGTAACAAAGAAAGGAGAAGCTCCAAAGAGAAAGAAGGGCGTAGCAGCAGCAATGGACTGGAAAAAGATAAAGACAAAGACAAGGACAAGGAGAAAGAGAAAGAGAAAGAGAAGGAGAAAGAGAGGGAAAAAGAAAAGGAGAAAGACAGCAAATCATCCAAGTCTTCATCATCTTCTTCCAGCCATAGATCTTCTAGCCATAAATCCTCATCGTCATCGAAAAGCGCATCATCTTCATCTAGCAAATCAAAATCGTCATCTTCATCGTCCACATCATCTTCTCATCGGAGTTCTAGTTCAAGTGATAAACACAAAAGCGATAAAGATAAAGAACGCTCTAGTTCTTCCAGCAAAGACAAAGATCGTAGCAGTAGTTCTAGTTCTAGTAGCAAACACAGATCATCGTCTTCGAAATCTTCTAGCTCCTCGTCCTCTAGCTCTAAGGATAAATATCGTGAAAGAGATAAGAACTCATCTGGAAGTAGTTCCTCATCATCATCCTCAAAGAACAAAGACAAAGATCGCGATACGTCGTCTTCACAAAGTGATAAGGACAAATCCACTACATCATCCTTACTACCAAAAATACCTAAAAAGCCAAAAGAAGAAAATGATGCAGAATCTACAAGCAAACCCACTTCTATAACTATTCCCTCAAAGAAAGCCTCAATGTCAATTGAAATCCGTAAGGACACAGAAAAATCCAAAACAGTTAAAACATACAAGTCCCAGTTTCGTTCACATGGACTTACTGAAGAAGCACCACCGCCACCTTCGCGCAAGGGTCTAAAAAAGCCATCAAATACTCCCAGCGCTGGAGCTATTCTTCCCACATCTTTGCCTTCGTCCCTAAAAAGAAGCTCACCCCCTCCCCGTGACTCGCCCACTGAAAAGAAAGCTAAAATTGATATTAACAACGTAACGGTTGCCAATGAAAAGCCGGGAGCAATTAAACTTATACCTCCTAAGAAAAGTAAGTATTCAATTTTGAGAACAACTACTAATTGCGGTTCCCTTTTCTTCTATCTATTTTCAGAGAAAATAAGTGCTCATTTTGTTGTGGGGCTTTTGCATTTTAAGTATTATTTTTGATATTTTTTATTTAAATTTAACAAGTGAACAGAATGCTTAAACTTCTCAACCCACCACCAGCTATCTAACATGCCTATGTATCAATCGTATCGTGTTACTCGTCGCCAACTTGAAACCATTTTAACGTTGATGACTCACGCTGTTGGCTGGATGGCTGGTCAATGGACACAGAGAAGAACTTGGGCACAACCACCTTGACGTCACCGTTAGGCATACTCTTGTTGTTGGCGTCGCTATTATAGCTCATGACCAAACGTGTGTTGTGTTTACGTTTCTATACGGTGGTGAATTCGAATGTTACTTTATTTCTTTATAAAGTATCAGTGTTGTACAAGAGCGAATGATACAAAGGGGCTGCGAGAGGAAGGAACAACAAACAAACAGTGGTGTGAATTTGTGATACATAAAAACATGATAATGCTCCTTTTGTTTATGCTAATGAAAACAGTAGTGTTGGGAAATGCTTTCATTTCCATTGGTGATGCACTATTGTTAGTGTATGAAATGTGGTGTATTTGATTTATAAACGAATCTGGATGATTAAGTGAGGAAAGAGAAAGTTTATACTATTATTTGTACTATACGAAGTTTGAATGTGTGCTTTTGGTAGTACACAAGCCTCCATTGCAAATCACTTATTACCATGTAGCAAAGAGAAATTCAGCTATTTTGAAGGAAAATAAGTGTGTTTTTGTTCTTAGATTAAATCGAATGACTTTTAAATGTGATATTTCACATTTTTTTAACACTCAAAGAATATTCTGCTAATATTTCTGGTTTTTTCAAATATTTCTTTTAGTACTATTTTTGAAAGCTTTTGCTAACAATTTTTAAAATATACAAGTATTCGTATATATTGCATGTATTCCCGACTCTGTTGTCGTTATTTTCAATGGTGTTGCAGAAACAAACACCATTTTGACTACTCCAAATAATTATGTCCATGATTGGAGCAAAAGCTAAGATGTTTTGTGCAATAAATATATAGTTTACGAATCTGATACGCAAAGATATGGGCGGCACAGGCGCGTCCACGACGTTTCCAAAAATGTTTCCTCATCGCAATATCCTAGTAACAAATGTATGTACTACAGAACTATTTGCAATAAGGAAAATTAATAATACTACCTTTTATAATTGCCATGAAGACGAATGCCTAGTCTTAATGTCATTCACCAATGCCATACATTTGTTCATATGTTGTTCTTTTAATATATCACATAGCCGCGTATTATTTGTATAATGATTGATTGATTTTGATTGATTGATTGATTATCTCTAGTATGTTTTCTTCAATTTAAATTCAACGAGTTTGCATATTGCCATTGATTTTATCGAACACTCTTAACGACCAGACATCTGTTATAGAGTTATGGAGAAGATGTATTGTAATATTGTAATTTTACCAAGCCTTCAGGCTTTAAATTGCACTCCTGAACAAAAATAAACTGCATTAATTTAAATTAAATTAGAATCTGTTGTGGGAACCAAGTTTATCATCAACTTCATTCTCTTACAATTTTCGAATGTTAAATTCAAATTAATTTATTCGACATTGATGTCTGTATTATCAAGACTTCACAGAAAATTCGTTAATTGGATGCAACGTTCATGGTGTATTATTAAATTGTGTACTTCGAATTACATTCTTTTGTAATACAAACTCCTTAATATTACGACTCCACCGGTTATGATTTAATATATGTATTTCAGTTGACTTTTGTTTCGAATTTACGAGTAAGAAACATCTACTACACCAATAGGAATCATTTCATGGTCAAAATATATTCAGTGGAATCGTAGTATTACCGAAATGTGAATTTTGATTATTTATTTATTTTTTTTTTTATTATGTTATGATTATGCATCCCTGAACTATTTCCTTCAATGATTATTTCGATTCCATTCTGGTTTTCCCAATGAATTGGGAACTATTTGTGTCTGGATTCTACAAAATGATCTTTACGTAGTCTTTCTAGCTATGAAAATAATATTTGAAAGCAAGGGTGGTTTGAATCCGAAAATCAAAATGACCTGATTTATTCAGATTTTGTAAAATTAGTAAGCTTCTAAAACTCTCCAGGTTTTTGAAATCAGTTCTCAAATGATGGGTTAAAGAACAGATTCGCTTGGGACCTTTATAATTCTCCAATGTAAGAATAAACTGCTTCAAGAATTTATAATAGTTTTTGTGAAAAAGACTTAAAAAAAACGCAGTAAAATTTTTGCAATTGTTTCTATAAATTTGCAACAAACTTTGTATGAAAATGTTAAGAAACTTGTTCGGATCAGGAAACATTGATTCTACAATCAAATATTGAAAGTATTTTTCTTCAACTGACAAATTTCGAACAAAAATCATGCGTTCTGGCATCTGTTGGAGAACCTGTGCAAACGAATTGATGATAAAACAGAACCTTAATGTATTTTGGATTTCAAGAAACTGATTCACAAGTTGAAAATGCTGTTTGATTGATTCTTAGATTTCGTTCTGATAGTGGCTGTTTCATACATATATATTTCTAGAATGCATATTAGTGATTCAACCTGTTACTTGAAATCTATTATTTTGGTAGAAAGTCAATTCGCAGGAAAAAATGCTATATAAAAAGTTGTCTCGAACAAGTTCCTTATACCGTTTTCGAACTGCAGTTGGTTTGAATCTTCTATGGGTGGCTGACTGGAATTCAAAATGACAAAAACGAAAGAAACGGATTCCCCCTCCATCCCATGTATCAAATATGGGAGAGCTTCCCACATTCAGTGCGCATTTTACTTTTAGACTACTTACAGTCGTACAGTTTAACAATGATTCCGAACGTCATAGTTTGAGAAGTATTTTTTACCAGACTTGTCGAAAAATCGACCACTCGAAGTGTTCGTCACTAAATAATGATACTTGGTTGTATCAGAGATTGAACCCGTGATCATGTGAACGATAGCAGTGTGCATTAACCATCGCACCACGGTCGGTCACAGACAAGTCTGCAAATTCGGAAGCCTGCGCTGACATGTCCGAAAATTATGTGGCAATAGCAAAGTAGGACGGAAACCCGATAAATTATCAGTTCATTATTCTACGTTTTTTACGCTACACTACAGCCATTTCTAACATTAAATAAATGAAATTGCCTTTAGACGACAACTAATTAAAAAAAATATATAAGTTTTGATATTATTTAATTTACAAATTTTCACAGTAAATTTGCACATTTTCCGAATTGTTAATTTTTTCTTTTCGAGGCACAATTGCGACTTATAATGGGGAGTTTTTAGTTGGAAAAATTAAGAGCAAAATTTCCTGCAATGTATATTCTTTTTACGCATAATGAATTGCCAAGAAAAATACCCTCATATAATGTAATGTATGCTTCTGGTATCAGAGAATGTAAAGACTCGGCTTATCATTTAATAGGGAAATCTAGAAATGTTCGGGATGACGTCCATTTTGCCAATTTTTGTGGCGGTATTTACCCAACTGCATTTTATGGGGTTGTTTTAGACTCGTATAGACCATCACTTTTGGAATTGCTTACTCCAGAATTCGCTAAATGACTACATTCTACACATTTTTATTATATTTTTATTTATTTTATGTATTTAATTATTTTTTTTTAAATTCAATTTTCCAGACGTTAAAATGCAAGCAATAACTACTAGTTTTGATTCACAAAAGTTGGGCAATACAGTTGGTTTAGGTGACCTCACAGGCAATATTTTGCGAAACGCATTTAATTATAATGGATACCGCATTTATTGTACAACACAATATGTGTGGCAGAAGAAATAGATTAAATTTTTTTTTTTTTTAATTTTTTTTTTTCTTCTTTTTTCACTTTTTCTCAAAAATATTTGGTCGTTCAAACCCTATTTCTAAAACTTAAGCAAAAGTGTGCAGTATGTTGTTTTTGTACCATTAGTTCTAAATATATTATTAAAAACCTGAAGTCGTTATAAGGAACGATTATTTTGGAACATTGTGAAGATGTGTATTCTGGGACCATTTTGGAGTTTGAGCATTAAAATATTTCATAGATATGATCTTAAACAAAATCTCGTGTTTATATCATATCTCTCATTTTCTTTCGCCATCCCACGATGGGATGCTTTTCCCTTTTTTTTCGCAGTTATTTAGGGTCGCAATTCGTCAAAGAATAGAAAATTTGCTCAGTAATTTAGGTTCGCAATTCGTCAAAGAATAGAAAACTTGCCTAGTATATAATACAAAAGTATATGTTGTTTTTGTGCTAACGATAAAACCGTTGGTTCTAAAGATTTCCCTAAAGAACTTGAAATAGGTAGTTATCTGCAACGCTTATTTTGGAACACGTTCTAAAAATATAGCTCTTCTTCCATTAATAATGAAAAATAGTACCCCTCTTCTTCTATTACCATACAAAAATTTTCATACACAAAACAATACACTGCAACCCTTGGGAACCCCATCCTACATAAAACATAAAAGGAACGAACTATTCATTTTTCGCGAGTGTTGACAAACGTCTAATGTAAATGAACGGATTACTCACATTGACGCGTGGGTCATAACAAATCGTTACAAAGTGATGCTTCGCAAAACAACGAGTCAACTTCCCTCCAGGAGAGACAACAAAAAAGTCTAAATGTTTTAACAATATCGGAAAATACAGAATGCGCCCGAAACTATTTATAACAAGACGACAACCAACAACAAGCAGCATAGCAGCAGACACAGACAACTCAGCACAGTCATTTGACGTTCCAAAATGCGAATAATCGACATAACATGATCTAATTAATTTTTTTTTGTTTTAAGCAAAGAAATCTGTGTATCTTGTTGCTTCTACAATAGTAGAGGAAGAACATGTGAACATTTTTTTTCTTTAGCATAACCAACTGAACTGAAAATCGAACGTATACGGGTGATGTATGCAATGCAAATATGTGATAAGTATACAATATGCCATATTATTTCCTATTTAGATTTTAAAAATATCATGCCTATACATATTATATGCAATATCTATATACATATTATATATTTTTAAAATAATTCTTTAATATAAAAAGAAAATCAACAACAATAAAAACAAACAAAAATAAAACAAATAAGCTGATGATGATTAGTCCTTGAAGTTTGGTAGTAGTAATGAACAATTTGGATTGAGTTATTACTGCATCATAATTTTGAAAGAAATAAAATATTTCTTCGAGGGCATGCGCAGATGTGATGAGACAGTGAGAGGCTGAGGTATATTACGGCCATAAAGATCGTAACCATTAAGCCAATAGCATTTTGCAGATATTTAGTTCGTTTTCATATACGGAGATCTCATAATTAACATTACACAACACATATATTATCGAAAATAGGTACTTTATTGGTATAGGTGGACCTAATCTTAATGATGTTTATAAGTTTTAATCAATGAAGTTCATTCAACATTTGTAGTTGATAGGAATTGGTTGGCGCTTGAGTGTGGTGCTTCATTAGTGTCTTGATATGTAGCAAATATAATGGCGCACGGCTTACTCTTTGCCTAGACGATTTTTCAAAAAGCTTTGACATCTATAGCAAGTGTCCGTGTGGAGGCTTTTCACAATATTATCCCATGATTTTCTTTATATTAATGGTAACGTCCTTTTTGCAAGCATTAAGTTCTTTCATGGAAAACATATACGAAGAAAATTTATTTCACGAAGAATTTTTCCTTACATCATGAGTGACGTTTCGCAATCTATTTTTACTGAATTCTGAATTCGTGCTTAGCGCCAAAAGGATACTATTTTCCGTTTGGAAAATACCATCCACAATATGAAGATATCTTGTGCTAGAAAAACTTCACAAACTTGTGTGAATCTCAAGGGATTATTATGAAGTTATTTTAATTATTTTGTATTAACAGCACTAGGTGGTAGTGAATTTTCTCATATTCACGAAGTGTTAAGCGGAACACATAATTGCAGGTGCTGGCTTGCGGTCCCTATAAAAAGTTTTATGTTTACCTGAGCTAAAAGAATTTGATTATTCCTTTTTGAAAAATATATCTCAACATGAAGATTTTGTACTGGAAAAGAACTTCACGGAATTATGCCCCGTCATGCAATGGTCATTTTTAACACGAACCAACCTATAAACATATTATGCTATTTTATTGTGTTTATTTTTGTATCGTTATCTTGTGATATTGATATCGCTCAATAGTTATTGAATTTTTGTTGTTTTTCTAATTTACAAACTATTACTAATTTACGAAATGTTAACAAATTATGAACCCAGTGCTAACTTTGAGAACGGTAAAAAAGGACTTGTCCAGCTTTTACAGCAACTAACTTCTCACTGGAAAATGAGCCATGCATTTTGAATAACATCATCGATTTTCTCAAGTCAAGTTTTGAAATTTTTCTAAAATTTGTCCGTCAATGATTACAATCATAATTTATCGCGTATAAAAAATTAAGATAGGCAGCCAAATTACTTATCAATTTTGAGATCACGAAGAAAAAAGGGTCATTTCTAAGTTGGTTGAATGTCTATTAGTCAAACGATTTTGAAACAGTTTTCTGTTATTATGTATGAGAGTGTTGAGCATATTTATTGTTTGTAAAGATTCAGCTATGCCGATCTGATATAGAAGTTCTCTTTAGAGCGCTTCAAGAAAGATATTTGATATAAAATTTGATAGATCTGATTCTCTAGGGGTTATAGTTAAATTCCTGGGAATGTTTACTAGTTTAAACACTGCACAATTTCATACAACGATCTTACAAGTGATGTTTAATTTATTTCAAAATTTGCATTCTCTTAATTCCGAATGGCTTCGAAATCGATGAATTTACATTGTTCAAATGTTTATATAAATTAGTTTGCATTCAAGTGGATGTAAACATTCCATATTTTAAAATTATTGCATATGCTGTTAGCAATTTCTAACTGAAAAAGTTTATGCCTGAATCCCTTAAAATTGGTATAAAGATGTAGAAGATTCTAAACGTTATCCTCTGCTATCTCATCTGTGTTTCAAAGTTACCTTTTTTCGGTAGAGTCCTAGTAGTTCATTAAAAAAAAAACTCAATCAATTATTTACTACCAAGCTCAAAGGGTATATCAAAGATTGTATTTTATTGCGACATTAGTGTAAGGGACGAAGTCACACTTCTACTAGGGGGCGTGTGTGTTCTCCTTGGATATTAAAGCTTATACATATTATCAGATGTTAAGCTGGTTTGTTGATCCAAGGCGATTATTAACGTTCTTTTCGGTCAGATCTTCCATCTTATGGTCTAGTTTGGAATCAAAACTGTACTTAACGTCTAATTCTTGATTCAAATTCCCTACTGGTTCCATAAATGTAAATGATTGGCTGATAAGCGAAGCATTGCTGCTAATGAAACTAATCTCGTAGTTTTAGTTAACACAACGCATTATTTGGGACTATATTGACGCCTATTTGCGATTCGATCGTATAGATTTTTTGAAATTTGGAGTTGATGGATAGGCATATAATAATTGGTTTTTATAATTCAATTTGTCGTTTTTCAAATCTCAAAATTAGAAAAGATTAAAGATGTTAGTGTTTCATGTATCCGATAAGCTGCGTAATTTATTCATTAATGCGTATGCAAGAAACTTTTTTAATATTTTACCTTTGTTGGCTTAATGATCAAAGAATGCACTGATCTTAACGATCAAATGCCTTATATATACATAAGTATGCAGTAATTTTAATATTCCTGTTCCACGTTCTGTAGACGTCTTGTCGAAAACAATTTTTGCTCCTATACATAGAATTTATCAAAATTAGGGGAGCGAAATGTTTCGCTCTACAGCGTATTGGAATTTCAATTATAAATCAACGTAAATTGTCAAATCACTGATCGTCTACCACATTACCACCATAGATGGTATTAGTGTTTTTCTCTCCACATTTAGAGAATCTGTTTTAGATAAATTGGGTTTCTCCATATTTTAACATTTTTTTTCAGCTACAAATAATGCAAAAGCCTCCACAAGCACTGTGTTTTCTCTTTATAAATTCAAAAACTTATATCTTTCTTTCATATTTGATTAGTTATTAACTTCTTATTTTTTTTTTCAGTACAAACGTTAGTTGAGACTAATCTATTCTCAGATGCTCTCTCTGCGGCCACGGGACCTAAAAAAGTAACTAAGCGCAAGAGGCCCACAGCGCCAGCTGTAACAGGTACTAAAGAAGGTGCGGTATCGCCGCCAACAAGTCCTGCCGTTGAATCACCGAAGGTAGTACCTTTGAAATTCTATCAAGATACTTTGGATGAATCTAAATCAGAAGATTCAAAATCCGACAAAGAGAACGAGGACGTTTCGCCGAATAAAGCTGCAGCAAGTGATGATGATACAAAACCAATGGACAAAGACAATGACAACGATGATGATGACGATGATATACCATTGAAAAAGGTTAAAGAAGATATTGAGCAAAAAGTCGCCCAAGAAAAGAAAATGGATATGGATTCTAATGTTACTGACATCACTAAAGACACTGACGATAAGGATGAGACTGTAAATATGGAAGGTTCCATTTCACCAAAGGAGGAAACATCCCCAGACACGACCAGTGGCGATGTACCAGATGTCAAAAAACCTGGGCCGGGTTGCGGCCCTAATGGTCCTCCAGGTGTTCTAATGCTACATCGCCGCAAAGGTCCAAAGAAGAAGTTGACGTGGCGTCCTCAAGACACTTTGGAACAAATTCGTTACTTTGAACTAGATGAAAATGAGCGCGTCAACGTTACCAAAACATCTTTCATGGATATGAAAAATTTGGAACGTTTCAATGAACGTGATGCCATTGTTATGGCAAGGCGCGGTTTTAATCAAGAAGACAATATGGAAGCTCAGACGAATTGGAAGCCATTGATTGAAGTCGATGAAGTTCCTCCTCATCCTGAGGGTAATCAATCGAAACAAAGAAAGATTCAAGCTGAACGTGAGATGACTACTTTGCGAGCTCTATACTTTACCCATGCTCTCATCCCTGATTCTCCAGCCGAGGCTGAGATTGAGCCAATATTTAACCATGATACTCCACTTATACCATTGGACGATCTAACAGGTAATCCAGATGCGGTTAATGACTTCACAAGTATGCCTTGGCCAGAACCTAGGGGTTCTCCTAAACATGGCGATAGCACAATGGCCGGAACAGGAGGTCTAGGAAGCCCAGTAAATATGTTTGGTGGCGGACCTGGTTCTCAAATGATACCGGTTCCAGGAACAAACAATGCGGGTGGTGGTGGAGGTGGGAGTTCTGGTGGTAATCCATTTAACCCCTTTATTAATTCCTTCCCTGGTAACCAAGGAGGACCTAATGGTCCCGTCAACAATGCTATTCCGAATGGTCCTCAAGGGAACTGGCAACGACCTCCAAATGGCATGAGTGGAAATGGACCAATGATGGTTAATCCTTTCGGCAATAATCACGGTAGCCCAATCATGGACATGATGGGAGGTTCGCGCTCTGGTGGCGGTGGTAGTGGCTCTGGTCACATGATGAATAATGGACCGCCTCAGAACTTCAATAACCAAAACTTTAACAATCAATTTAGTTCTAACAACAACCCATTTGGTCCTCCAATGAACCCATTCGGCGGAGGTCCTTCGGGCAACAATTTTGGTCCTATGGGTCCCGGAGGACCGATGGTGCCGCCCCACATGATGAATGGCATGGGTCCAGGACCGATGATGGGAAACAATGGTCCGTCGATGATGAACGGTCCTAATAACAATCGCAATAATGGTGGCAACTGGAGATCCGGGGGCCCTAATTTCCAAGATAACAACGGCGGTGGCGGTAACTGGCGGCCAGCTGGATCTGGTCCCAACAATCGCGGAGGCAATGGTGGTGGAGGTGGAGGCAATGGCAATAACAACAACGGCGTTTGTAAAGCATACATGCGTGGTCACTGTCGTTTGGGCAAGGCATGCAAGTACATACATCCTTCCAAAGGCAAGCGCATATAGGAATGGGCCGAGTCTTCCCCCCTGGAAGATGATGCGTCCTCGATAATACCTGCCTACAAACAAACGAATGACTGTGATATTATTAATATTGCTTAATGTAATGCATAATCCGCAATATATTAAGAAACACAAAGACTGTTAATTGCTATTGCTTTTATCTCACCTCCTCATCCCCATTCCCGGAGTAGCTTGCAAGATGTTCACATACAAAACTGCTGCATGCGGCTGTCTAAAAATGGAAACTAATGCTGCATGAAAGCAGAAAACATAAGAACCAAACATATAACAATGAAGATTCTATATTAGAACGTGAATATTTCAAGTTAACTTGTTTTTATAAACTATAAAAGGGAAGCTCAAAGAATCACCATGTACATCTTAGCTGTAATGTAAATATTCGAATAAACACCACGTATATCTATTAAGATATTATGGCACTTGCTAATAACTACACCATGTTTTAGTAAAAGTAAATTGTTATATTTATGAATTTACAATCGGAAACATTAAACGTACCATTTTGCATTTTATTCCCTTACCACGTACCCTATTAAATATGTTTCTATATTTTGAAAACATAACTATCGTTCATGACCAAACGCGTACTCTGATTTTTATTGTATGCATTCGTTTCACATCGTTGTGTATTGAAATAATTTGCCTTTAATTTGGTTGCCATCATCTTTACAGTTGTAATTACTTAATGTTGATTTCAAATTTTCAAAAATATGATAAAATATAATCAATAAGTATGCTGTAGTAAATCTCATACTAAATAAATCTTACTTACAACCTAAAAAGAACGCAAAAATATACTATGTAGTATTTATTTGTTTTTTTCTTACTTTAGGTTTGTTATATAGTATATAGATTATATGATAGAAATTATGTTTAAGTTGCGTTTTTTTTGTATAAAAAAGATATTTTTCATTAATAACTATTATGTAGAATTTTTGTACACAAATGTTATTATAAGAATTATTTTAAATAAAAAATAAAATGAAAGACAACAAATACATAGCATTAATGTTGAAGTAAAAATGTGTTTTTTCTCAAAATAGCAGAAGTTAAATGCAAAGCATTCTATCATTCTTTGGATGGCCGCCAGTTCGATTGATACTGGCTAAAGCTAGAAAAATTGCTCGAGTTGATGATGACAGTTGAGTGAGTGCATATGTAAGTGTACATAAACACGTTTAAAGTGAGAATCCCATCCATTAGAGACAACGGGGCTCAGTTTTTGCATCTGGACCGCACTCTCAAACTGAGCTTGTTTCGAGATTCCGTAGACTATTTTATGATACAATTTTGCAAAGTTTATTTATTTATTTGGCTTGTAATTTAAAGCCTTCGCGCTAATTATAATCTTAACTCGAACAATTTAACTCTAAACGAACATTTCATTGAAACGACTGAAAGTGACGCAGAATTTTCACTAAAAACTGGACTGCCACAGAATTCCATTCAAATCCCAATTTGAAATAATGCCGAATTTTACTTTTTCGGTTTTAGTTAATTAAACACAAATAACAAAGGTAAAAGCACTGTTTGTAAATAAATATTACTGCTGTCAATTTATTTTTCTAAATTTTAATACCATAATAATTATTTAACTTAATAAAAATACATTTTTATTATAGCTAACAAAACCAAAACAGATTTTCCTAAATGAAATAACTTTTTTAAACAAAATGCTGCAATCTACTTTATTGCCTCAAACCACTCCGGTATTCACAGAAGTGTGGAAAGCAACGCTGACGCAAAACATTTTGAAGAAACGGATCTGTGCGGATGCCTTTGTGAATTCGATGAAGAAAACCTCCCTCAACATAAAACAGTCAGAACTGACAAAATCGATCGGAATCTGATCTAAGGTATGTGAAAAAATAAACGAATTAAAAAGAAATTGGGCATCAAAAAGTCGAATAACTCTATTCGATTTACATATCATACAGTGTTATAAGAATATGACGCCTCAGTACTCATAACTCATTACTTTATTAAACGTCATCTGAAGTTTCCTCATATTTTATTTATTTGTGCCACTATAAAGTGTTTCAAAATATAAATTACTCGGCATGAACCAATTCCTCTTTATTAGATCTAGACAAGAATAAATTAGAATTGCGATGTATAGTGTATTAGTGTTCCAAGAGAATAATTTTAACGTCAGAGTAAAAACTCCACCTCGACCTCTGTTATAAAATACAATGAAATCAACCGTCAAATATTAACTTTAAAGTTATGATTGGTGTACAACGTATGTAATAACACTATGAAGTGTCTCCTCGAAATCCAATAATGGAAACACTTAAATCTGTTGATCATATTGACATTGAAAATTATTTAGCAGCGACTAATTTTCAATGAAACGCAATAAATGACGTTTTAACATATGTTTCAAAACCGTTGACAAGGAATGGACAAAGTTAAATGTGATCAAAGATCATTGAAAGTGGAACAAAGTTGTGAATGTCTTGTAATATGGGAGAAATTGAGAATGCATTTTTCAAGTCAATGTCAAAGATTTAAAGAGTGGTAAAAAATTTTAAGAATACATTCACTCGATAAATAGTTTTGTTAGATTAAAAAGTCTTGAACTGGGGACTCTTTGCTATATTTTTATAAATTTACTAGCTGACCCGGCAAACGTTGTTTTGACTTCAAAATGCCTTTTGTATTAGTAAAATAAAAATTAATTACAAAAATCTCATCTCCAACGCCATCTATCACGTGAAATAAAACCTTTTAAACCTTCCGGAATACTCTACCAATAATTGAAGACCAAAATGAGCCAAATCGGTCCAACCATTCTCGAGCTTTAGCGAGACTAACGCACAGCAATTGATTTTTATATATATAGATTTATTTCTGGCTTGCAATTTAAAGCCTTCCGACCAATTATAAGTAAATTACAATATGGAACAATTCATTTATTGGATTGAATCTGCTCAATATAGTAAGTTAAAAAAAAAACGTAATAAAAATTAAAAATAAAATTTGTAAAAATATAATATGAAATTATTATCATTAAAGATAAAAAAGTATGAAAAAAGACTAATTCAAAAGTTGGAAGTTAATCGGTATATAATCTGGAAATATAAGATAATCGATATATAATAAAGGGTGCTCACAGGTTAATTGAAAACAAAATTTTACAGTTAAGTCTAAAAGTGTGGTAAAATTTGCCTTTTGTAAGAATCAGGACATAATTTAAAACTTTTTAAATGGCTTGGTAGTAAATTGTAAATTCGAGCTACTCTTATTACAAAAGGACAAGCCATGTTCACTAAATGTTGTTTGGAAAGCAGAGTTTTTTTGACAACTGAATTATTGTATAAATGAATTAAAAAAAAGTGTATAGAAAAAGTGTATATATGCGTATAGTATGCAGAAACTAATTTAATTATTTATTGTTCTATTTTAATTAATAATTAAAAAAAAAACTACTACTACTGCTAATACTAACACTACTAATATCTAGTATGGAAATTTTGAAAGCGTTATAACTTCTGATTTTTCCTGCAACATCTTAATTTTGGAAATAAAGCTTACTTCCTCTATATTGTTTCAATTATTAGAGAAATCTCGAAAGAATTTTTTACACATTTTACAAAATAAATGTTTTGAATATACCTTAAGAAGGAAATTTTTATATTTCATATTTTGTCGAGCTGTGCACAAATAAGTCTAGTACATTGTTGTTATAATCATTCTTACTTTATGTTGTACCACCACTGATTTCGAAATGTAATGTTAGTAAATTTGGAAAATGGCAACATAGCTTTTGGAATTCACTTTGAGCCACCATTAGTTAAAACCAAATTGTAAGTAGTCTTTCCTTACGACTTGTTTCACATTAGAATCTGATGCACTGGTAATTTAGATATTGTGTTTATAACTTTCCTCTCAATCAAATTTGATGTTGATTGTCCGCTGAGCAACTGAGATTTAACTTATTTTTTATTCAAAAATATTTAACATTTTAGCAAAATCTAGCCTCAAACTGTAGACTTTAATCTCGATTAAAATTCATTGTCACATTTAGCCCAATTTTTCGATATTTCTTTGCTATATGTCTGAGACTCTAGAGTTGAATAAATATATTTTTGAGATTTTACTATGCATTTCTTTCGATTAAAGCAAACTTTATTAATAATAACTTCTTAGACTAGTCGCGCCATCTGTTTTTTTTTACCTTCATATAAATATCGCCGACTGTGTTGAAGGAAATTAGAGCAAAGAAGTTTTTGACGGCAATGAGAATGCCGTATGAGGGTCCGTCCAGAATTGACCAAATCTGATTTCTGCGAAAAGAAAAAATTGCATGCAGTAACTAAGTTTTCATTGTATAGAATTATAATTCTTTGCAAAAACTTGGGAAATGTGCGCCGAGTAACCTCTCTTATCTGTCACCTTTCACGATATTTGGTTTTTCCTTATAATTTGTAGATTGCATTAAATATTTAAATATTTCTTCATAATGATAAAGCTTAAAAAAACGGCAAGATAATCACGCACTTACAAATTGTGTAGTTTCAAAATTCAACCGTCCTCGATTCAATATAATTTAGCACGGATCATGTATTAAGAAAATACTTTATTATCGTAACCCTTGTTATGCCCTACATACAAATTGACCCATTTAGCTAAAATCAATGGCTCATATATACGAGGGCGGTCCCATATGTGGTGCCAGTAGTTTGAAAAAATTGTTTTGGTGAAAAGTTGCAGCTATATACAACATTGGTATGTTTAAAGTTTCAAGGCGCCAGGTTGTTTAGTATTTAATTTGACCCAAAAGTAAATGATCTCAGTGAATTTGTAAATATGGACAGAATTGGTCACCGTTATGTAATTCAATATTTCGATTTGAAAGATCTTAGTTCAACCAATATTACAGCAGAGCTAGATTCTATTCTGAGGGAGTCTACTTCTTCGTATATGATTGAAAAATATGGGATAGCGGAGTTCAAACAAGGCTGTTAAAGCTGCTAAGGTGAACACCGTAGTGGTCGACCAATTGAAGTGTGCATGCGAGACACGGTTAAGAAAATCCACAAAATGCTATTGGATGATCGTCGTCTGAAGATGCGTGAGCCAGCTGAAATGATAGAGGCATTTGAAAAAGTGCGCAAGTTTTCAATAGAGCAAAAACAGCGTCATAAAGATGTTTCCGTAGACTGTTTGGCAATGTTTCCCCGCAATAATGCCGAAATTTTGAGTCGGTTTATAATCATAGATGAGACATGTGTCCACCATTTCAGTAGACTGGCGTCATAGTGTCTGTTTTGTGAGATGCGCATGGGATTATTTTTATTGATTATATTCTGAAAGAAAAAACCATCAACGGCGAATATTGTGCTAATTTATTGCAGCGTTAAGGTGATAAAATTATGGAAAAGGCCGCATTTGATGAAAAAGAAAGTGTTGTTTCATCAAGATAATGCTTCAGTTCGCACATCTACTATTGCGATGGCAAAAATTAATTAATTATAATTCGAATTGCTTCATCACGCACCCTATTCACCATATTTAGCTCTCTCGGACTATTTTCTATTTTCAAATTTGAAAAAATGGCTCGGTGGTAAAGGTTCTGCTAATAATGAAGAGGTACAGTCTGCAGTTGATAGATATTTTAAGAATTTTGTATAGAAAAGCTGAAAAAAGTGCATCGATGTAAAAGGAGATTATATTGAAAAATAAATAAAACTTTTCCCAACTGTCTTCTTTTTTAGGTCGGCTAATTTCTAAGCGAAAATCTTTAGTAAATTGTATTCTTGATAATAACAAAGAAATTTATTGCGCTTGTTTTGGCGCCACACATGTTTCCACCGATGCAGAATGAAAGTAACCTGTCCGAAATTTCCGTACTAGCTATTTTATAATCCATTATCGATGAAGCATATTTTTTCATTTAATGAATTTTCGTGTTAAACTGAACCGAACGAACTGAAAATTTAATTCGAATATAGCTTAATTTCAACCGAAAATGCTATATTTTACTAACTAGTGGAACTCGAACTATTTCATGCCTAAATAGTTACCTTTTCAAAGGCAAGAGAAGGGGTTGGCGCATTCACATGTTTGCATTACATGTTTTAGAGATAGAATTAGAGTACATAGAAAACGTGCTCTAAAAATTGAAATAATTCAATGCGAGGATATTTTGGAAAACAACAACATGATTGTTGATAAAAATTATTTGTCTTCATTTGTTATTCGAGATACATAAACAGCAATTCCTCTAATTATGCCCAAAAATTGGTGACCTTTGTATGTAATCCGATTACTCCTACTTTGTTCAGCACATACTTAAGCTAAATTACATTGTCTACAAGATTTTTCACCTTAACAAAAATATCACTTTAAATATTTCGTATGGTATTATGGTTGAATGTCACATTCCATCGGCGTTGCCACCACCGAAACCAAATATTACGCAGCAGTCCTACAGTTGTCCAAAATTTCTACGAATAGGAATTAAACAAAAGAAATTTCTAAAAAAAAGTTTGCTGCTACATTTGTTTCAATATATGCATATAAAAATTAATGTGTGCTACATATAGCATTTCGTACCTTCCACTCGACTGGGAAGAAACTTACTTCCTAATCTAAAAATATAAGGTTGGAAGATTGGTTGTCATTACATTGATAAAACAAAATCTCATTTACATTGTTGAAGAAAAGAAAAGGCACAGTGAGAAAGCAAGTAAACTGGTAAATATGAGGCTTCGAACAAGCAGCTGTGATGCCCGAGGTGACTAAGGCTTTATCACTGAAGATTTATCTCTCCGATAAAATGTTTTTTTTTTTCAAATCCTTTAAATAATTATCAGTTATTTTTTCTGGATTAGTTATCTCATGATGAAGACTATGCAGCAATTATAATTATAATTTCTCTCATTCATTTGTGAAAAATTGACTCGTTAAAGTACTCTCTCTAATGCGAACCGATCTATTTTCGCTCCGAAATTCGGTTGAACATAATAGAGCTCATTTGACAGCATTATGATATCTTATATATAATCTCAAAATGTAACTGAAATTATGATTTCTATATTGCGGAAATCAATAATTTACCAAGAAATAAAATGCCAATTTATATATTCCTAGCGCGGATAAAACTTAATTTTTAATTATCAAAAACTGATTCTATCACAGTTATACTTAAAGTACTCTGACGACTAATATAATAACAGAAGGTGGACGATAGTATAATCTTGATTTTTGAGCGACTTTTACGCGATTTTTTTGGTCTTAATTTATCTTTCACATGATATCGCCCTACTGGTCGATTGTCATTGGGTAACACAATAATAGACTAAAGTCTCATTTGCCGTAATAATGTGTTGTAGACCATGCTAATAGCCAGAAATCATTTCTTTACAGATTCTAAAGCGACAAATGTTTTAGAAATAACTTAGTGATTTTTATATCATTTGAGATTTGCTGCGTCTGAGACCTAAAATATCTTTTAAAATGGAGTGGGTCGAGCTGTATGAAATGCTAGCATCACCAGCAAGGTGCTTAAATGCTAATAGATTGGTTTTGGAGCAACAAATCTTGGATTTGTTGGACATGACTTTCATCGATGGACGTTGGTGATCGTTGTCAAAATTCTTAAAACTGTTTATACCACATGTAAACACTTCTTACGACCGAAGACCTTCTTGAGCAATCTAAACATGTCCACAGCAAAAATTCTAGTCTATGTATCTGTGGTCACTTCCCGTAACAGCCTAACTCGAGTTAGGACACATCGTATTCAGCGTATCTAAATTTATTTGCACTAAATTTTTCATGTTTGTATCTCTTCTAGGAAGGCAATTAATCCTAAAAAACCTAATAGCTTAAGTTATTTTTCTAAATGACTGTTTTGGCAAATATAACATACATATATAAACATATAACAACAAATATAAACATTATTTTTTCATCATTGCCTAAATCAACTTAAGTCGTTAATCCAAAAAAAATAAAGAAACAATTTTATTTTCCTAACTTGAGTTAAGCTCTTATTCCGAATTACAATTTCGTTTTTTGATAAACATAAATTGATTTAAGGTCTTTCTCCAAACTTAAAGTTTTTTATTTAATCTGGAATAATAGCCTAACTCAACTTGAACTTTTTGGCTTTCTTTCGTTCAACAATTCATAAGAGCCTAAGTGTCTTTTTCGATAATATCTTTTGACTGCGAGAATAAATAACTATTTTTTGTTAACAACTAAGTAAAGAAATTCGTTTCCTTGGAATCTGTAGCAAAGTTTTCCAAAAAACACCTTCTCCTGAGTTTCAGTGAAGATTCAAAACTTTAAACTCCTGTACTAAAAATATTGAAAAACAGACTTAGGCTATTATGGGTTGTGACCACAGATATATAAAAATCAATTGCTGTGCGTTAGTCTCGCTAAAGCTCGAGAACGGTTGGACCGATTTGGCTCATTTTGGTCTTAAATTATTGGTAGAGTATTCCAGAAAGTTTAAAAGGTTTTATTTGAAGTGATAGATGGCGTTGGAGATGAGATTTTTGCAATTAATCTTTTTTACCACATTAACATTTTGAAGGCAAAACAACGTTTGCCGGGTCAGCTAGTTCGTAAATAAAAATTAATGCAACTTCTTTGCTTAACAAAATCACTCATTGTAAAACCCGTCGAAATTTCTTTTTACACCAGACAAAATTAAGCCTAGCCGAAGCAATGATGACATTTACGATGTGAAGTTTAGTACTGATGTCTGTCACATTGCTACAAATATAGAAAAAAAAAATATGTTTGTGGTTCGACATATCCGTGTAATTAAAATTGAAAATCGGTTTTACTTTTTGATCATAGTACTATCCACTATAAGAATGAAGTATAACTTATGTATGAAGTATTGTAGTAAAATACTGTCTAGTACTCGTATATCAATATTTCTCCGTTATTTTAACCTCTCAATAATATGTTGAACATATCAATATCAGTTTACTTCTTTATTTATATATTCTAAAAGGAAAATGCAAAATGGAGAGGTTAAGCTAGACCAAACGCAAATTACACAAAATTTTCATAATTCAAAATGTTTTATATTGTTCCATTTCAGAACAATTACTAAAAAAGTGGCAACACTATTTTCCATTTAATCCAGCATTTTGAACAATGAACTTTGTTCATTCCACACAAAATTACGTATTCGTATCAGTAATGGTGGTCATTTCTTCTTTCAAAAATCAATAATATTCTATAGAATGTGACCGCGTAGAACCAATCAATGGTTAGTTACATTTCAAATAGCAAAGTAAACGAAATTTTATGGTTTCCGCGTCTCTCCGATGAGAATGTAACGCTCGTAAGAATTGGCTGTTGAAATCAACAGACAATTAACGTAATTCAGTGTTAAGTGTAAACTCAAAGTAAACGTAACAAACAAGTAGTAGGAATATTGAAAGAGAAATTATGAATTTCTGCCTTCTTTTAACAATATTGCCTGCACTTTGTACTTCCGCTATAGCTTTAAGTTTTACGGTAACTTCTAAGATTTATATGGACGTAAAATATAACAAGAAACCCTTGGGACGAATAGTATTCGGATTATTTGGCAAAAAAGCTCCAAAGGCGGTGGCAAATTTCCGTCATATTTGCTCGAGAGGCATCAATGGCACTACGTACGTGGGTTCGGAATTTCATCGAGTCATAAATCGATTTATTATCCAAGGCGGTGATATAGTGAACTACGATGGAACGGGTTCCATTAGTATTTATGGTCAATACTTCGACGATGAGGCATTAGACGTAGAACACATAACCCCCGGTTATGTGGGCATGGCTAATCGTGGGCCTAACACAAATGGGTGTCAGTTTTATATTAATACAGTGGCAGCACAAAGATTAGATACCAGGCACACAGTATTTGGCAAAGTCATAGAGGGAATGGATACGGTGAATGCCATAGAAGACGTAAGTATACATGTTTTAGTACATTATTGATGCACAGAAATCCGGTTTGGATTCATAAAAATCATTTCCAGTTAGGTTAAATGGCTTGCAAATACTTTCATCCGACGTTCTTCTGCGCTGATGCAAAAGTGTGAAAGATGACAGAAGAGGCATGGTAAATCATCAGGTTCTTTTCACATAATAATGTGAATTGAAGGAATATGTGTGCCAAAACGCAGCTAGATATCAACAAATTGCGTATAGGTTCTTATAAAAGCAGTTGCACTTGAGTGACCCGAATCGCAAGCGACAGCGATATAAACGATATTTGAAGTCATTTTCTGCCTTTATTGGCATGTACTTATGTCATTCGTTTCAAATGTGTAAAAAAAATATACGTTTTATTTCTATGTGCAAATCAATGAAACAAGACAATAAAATTATAATTTTATTTGAAATTTCATTTTGGTGTGTCGCACTAGTATAAACAGGCCTTAAACCACAGTAAAAAAAAAAAAAAACAATATTATAATTTCATAAGGTCTTTCGCTTAGAAATTTTGTGGTAAGCCAAGGCACATAGCAATGAAGTCCAGTTCAATTCGCAGAACTAACCATACTAAATGTCTGATGCTGAGCTGACACAACTGCCCTTTACATTGAGCACGATCTCATGTCATTTTAGCAATACAAAAATGGGATTTCATGCGGTGATTTGCTGAAAATGTTACAGAAGGCTTACGCTATCAAAAACGCTTGCATATGAATGGCCCAGAGCATTTAGAACGAGGAGAGATATAATGGAACATTAGCTCGCTTTGGTCCACCATTAACGTTTTCAACTATTATTAGCATTGACAGACTGAAGGATATGGCGGCTTAAACAGGAATTCCATTTAAGTTTGAAAGAGATGGCCGCTGAACCTTCTGTGTCTTACGAATCAATTCAAGCCATTTTACACGACTGTGTATGGAAGGTGTCTTCAAAAAACTCAAATGTCGCTGAAGACAGGTTAGAAAGAGTCAATTCCAACCCCACATTCATAAAACACATTATAACTGATGATGAAACATGAGTTTACGATCTTGAAAACTAGTCAACAAAGTCTGGAATGGCGTCTTTAAACTGAGCCTAAACTGATAAAATCACTTCAAAAGTCAAGATAAAATTGGCGATTTTCCTTCATTATACCACTATTGTGCATTCGGAATTCTTGCCAGAAGATCAGGCAGTAAATAAGGAGTATTATTTGGGCATTATGCGGCGTTTGAGAGAGCAAATTCGTCAAAAAGACAACTTTGTGGAAAGAAAATGCATGGATTTTGTATCATCATAATGCACCATCTCACAAAACTATCACTGTGAACACATTTCCGGCCGAAAACCTAACATATTTCATCGAATAACAACCATATTCAGCTAATATGGCTTCGGCTGGCTTGTTTATCTTTCCAAAACCTAAATTAATAAGTCAAGCTACTCGTTTCAGTCGATAGAAAACAAGAAGGTGAAACTGCAATTTTTTTGGGTTCCTTTGGTATAAGCGTGTTATTTGAACGTGTTATTTAAATTTGAATGAATGATAAATATTTGGTCTTTTATTGATCAATTTTCGTTATTTTTTGGTTGAAATTAGAAAATTTGTCAATTTTTTGACGTTTCACCAAATTATGTGGTCGACTAAATCGACCAGTTTGCATGTGTGATAACCTACGGGGCGTGGCAATGCAATCTACTTTCACTGGCATTGACAAATGCCTGATGCGAGCTTAATTATATTGAATACAGTGCAATTGAATGAAATATACGAATGTGGGAACAGAGGTGCCAGAGAGAGCATTGTCATTCCGCTAATTTTTTCACATTTCATCCAGTATTTTAAGGCAATGTAATTGATTAGAATTTAAGTCAATTCGGAAAACCAAATTTCGATAAATCGATCAATTTGTGTGGGCGGTACTATGATGACTAAATGCACAACATATAGGAAATTTCTTCGAATTCGGAAGAACCGATTGGAAGATATGGATGTTAGAATATTTGGGCTAAATAGGTAATTTGTCTGGAAGATACCAGAAGGAGCATGGTTACTTGGTTGATTTTTCTACAAAAGAAAATTGTAAAACAATGTAATTTAGATTGTGCGCCAACTAATTAGAAATTACAGAAAATTGATTGAATTTCGAAAAATCGACCAATTTTTACAGGAGGTGCCAGAATGGGAATGGGTGGCAATGTGCTCCTTACCGTGTCAAATGCCCAACGTGTGCCAGATTTCACTAACTTTAACGTAATCGATTGAAAGATATGAAACTATGAATATATGAATTCAATCGCTCATTTGTATAGGAGATACAAGGAGGGGTAGGGTTAATCGGTCGATTTCTTTAAATTGCCAGTAATTATTAAACAATGCAATGGGTAAAAATTTGGGTCGCTACAGGCCCCGAATGAGGAGTTACAGCGAGGAAATTGCATTTCGGAAAATCAGTAGCTTGTATGGGAAGTACCAGAATAGGCGAGCCGAAACATAAGGCTGTGCCAAGTTATAAGAAGTTATATAAATATTTACATACGACAATTATCGCGTCCAATAGCCAGCCAGCCAGAGGACGTGGCTCAATCAACTTAGAAAGCCAAAAATACTTACTACTTTAATTACTTCATTCTGGATGTAACATTTTTGCCGTATCAAATGAGATATACTTTCACATCTGCGGGTAATGGTATAAAAATTTAACCCCCAAAAGGCGTCAAATAATAATCGGGAATTAAAAGAGGACCATATTATACTACATACCAATTGATAGATATACTAGAACTAGATTTTTTCTCTGTAATTTCATATTTATAGACTGCAGCAACCTCTATATTTTCTTTGGGACAAGCAACGAATTCAGAATCATCAGCATCAGAAGTTTATTTAATAAGTTTTCAAAAGTTGGGGCAATTTTCATTTCATTCGCGTTGGTTCCATTTTCGTCCCTTTAGTAATATTATATCATGTACAAATATAACATTCCAATTACGCAACCCATTCGATGAAGTTCATTTTGTGCAATAAAAGGTGTAAATAATTAATGGTCAGCTTTTTCCTCCAAAAATCAATAAAATCTTAAAGAACGTGACCCTTTAGACCTCACCAATTGCTGGTTACATTTAAAACAGCTAAATAAAGGAACTTTTAAGGTTTCCCTGCCTCTCAAAAGAGAGAATGACCCACACTAGAATTGGCAATTGGAATAAATAGACAAACAATGTAATTCAGTGTTAAATGTAGACTCAAACTAAGCATAACAAACCAGTACGAAAACTAAACAGCGACCATGAATTTTTTCCGTCTTCTAATAATAGTGACCACTCTTTATACTTCCGTTATGTCTTTAAGTTTTACGGTGACTTCTAAAATCTTTATGGACATAAAACATCACAAGAAACCCCTGGGCCGCATCGTTTTCGGCTTATTTGGCAATAGAGCTCCTAAGGCAGTGACAAATTTCCGTCATATTTGTTTGCGAGGCATCAATGGCTCCACATATGTGGGTTCTGAATTTCATCGAGTCATCAACCGATTTATTATCCAAGCCGGTGATATAGTAAATTACAATGGAACGGGTTCCATTAGTATTTACGGTCAATATTTCGAAGATGAAGCATTGGACATAGAGCACATAAGGCCTGGTTACGTGGGTATGGCCAATCGTGGACCAAACACAAATGGCTGCCAGTTTTATATTAATACAGTGGCGGCTCGATGGTTGGATGCTAAGCACACAGTATTTGGCAAAGTCATAGAGGGAATGGATGCAGTGAATGCCATAGAAAAAGTGAGTGAATATTATGTCGCATATGGTGAATTTATTCAAAACCCGCTGTTCTCAAAATTAAGCTATGTATTAACAATATATTGACGGGGTTGGAATATTAATGGAAAAAGTCGTTGATGTTGTTGTTCAAAAAAAAAAAAAAAAAAAATTATAGGTCTGAGGACAGTGGCCGCAGGAAATATGATCCCAATGGAAGAAATAAACTGTATTTAGGGCCAGTTTTCATTATGAAATATTACCCCAATAAATGAATGATTTATCACCCTCAAATAATGAGTAATTGCCCCAAGCGTGCAACGAAAAGTTGTCCAAATTTGAGAAGATTTTGCAAATGAGGGTTCCAACCAACATAGATAGCTTGTTTTGTAATATATAGTTAGTCTTCATAGCTATTTCAAAAAATATTAAGACAATCCTGGTAAACAGTTTTGAATAATCGAAAAGCATTTCATTAACTAGGAAATCTCTTAAGATTTGCCTCAAACTTATAAAAGAAGTAAATGTAATGAATAAAATCGCACAGTATTCTTATTAAGACCTATCATCTATCCTGCGTAGTTGACAACATTCAACAAATTATTATACACATTAGTTAATGAAAATCAGTAGAAATTTAAGTCAAATGAACTGACTTACATATACCTTCACTCAACGTCCTTCTGCGTTAGTACAAATGTGTCAAAAGGGGGGAGATAAATCGCTAGATTCTTATCAATGAATAGTACAATAAGAGAATGACTTGCTAAACTCACTTATGATAACTTGCTTAAAAATTATATAATTGTAAAAATGGAAGCCTTTGATTTTTCCGCAAATGGGCTATTTTGTATATAAGGTACCTTAGACGGCGCGGCATTCGCGAAACTAAGTTTATTAACATTATTATATTAAATGTAGTGCAATGGAATAGGTAATTTGTCTGGATTTTAGTATCAAATGAGCGTGAAATTCTACTTTGGCAAACGCTCAATGTGTCCCCAATTTGGTACTACTAAATGAAAAATATAAACCTAAGAATATATTGATGAAATTGGTCATTTGTGTGAAATGTTAGAAAGGGCGTTGTTAACATCAATGTAGTAAACAAAACAAAAAACCAAAATTACTGTGGTTTATGAATAAGGAGTTACGGGGGAATTTCAAAAAATCAGTCAATTTATCTGGGAGGTGTCATAAGAGGTTGGTTGTTTCATCGCATTTATGAATCTTTGGCCTGCGATAACGTCTAAGTAGTTTTATAAAGATTTACCGCTTTTATCATGCCTACTGGTCAGTCAGCCAGGCTAACGGTCATTCCTTAATCGACGTAGAAAGTCGTGAAACACATCTAGTCAAAAGATATTTCGTGTTTTAAACGCTTCCTTCCGGTAGTTACATTTTTGTCGTATCGAATAATACAAACCTTCATTTCTTCGGGTAAAAGACTACAAATGACAAACGGGCTGCAGTTTTAGCATTGCTAGTCTTTAAAAATGTTAAAATCTCTCGGAATCATCATAATATGTGTAAGAAAAAGTCCCTTTGCTCTCTTTTTAATCATCATAATATGTGTAAGAAAAAAGCCCCTTTACTCTCTTTTTAATTTTCGCTATTCTATATTTCGCAAAATGCCATGGTGGCCAACATGGCATTCGACAGAAGGTAGTCAATAGATTTGTTTAATTATTAACCTATGAAACAAATAGGTCACTATACTCATGTGTTTGCTATTAACAGTAAAATGTTTCAAAATATTGACGACATAGCCGGAGCATAGTGAATTAATTTGTATTAAAAGTTTAGGGGTATCTACAGACGATACAAAGAGTCGACTTCTCAGTTTTGGAAGCATTGCTTCGGAAATTTATTTAATCGAAAATCTATTTAATTGAAAAATCTGCTTTTTATATAGTCTATCTTTCTATTTTTGCAAATATATACATTTGAAAAAGTCGACTTTTCAAATATACAAAAATCGAGCTTTGTTTTTTTTCAAACATAGGGAAAGTAAATTTGTCGATTCTTCTATAACGAAAGGTATTATGATGTTGTATTTTTTTAATAAACTTAATGTTCTATTTAATAGAACAACAACTAGACACTAAGTTGTTCATCAAAATCATCAAAATACAAAAAAAAAAAAAAAATAATTTCTGATTAGAAATGCAATATCCAGGCAAGAACACCGAAATATTTAAATGTTGTAGCGGAAGCCGTCTCCAGCATGAAAGAAAAACATAAGGAACAGAGGCAGCAGCGTTGGATTTCCCAGCCACACTGATTTTCATTTTTAATGACTTTCCAAATGATAAATGGATTTGTGTTACCTTTTTGGCTTGAATTTGGACGATATGTGGGTGGAGAAAAAGAAACGTATTATTGTTGGAGAGAGAATTTGGAATTTAGGTCTTGTTAAATAAAATTAATTTTTCCAGTAAATATTGTTAAAATGTTGTATTTCCTTGAAATTCGTATCTCTCAAATTGAGAGACAGGTTTTTTGAAGTTCTGTCCGTTCTTTGTAATCTCCAATTGTTTCGTTGCAATAACCTCCTTTTTAGAATTTGCAATTTAGGTCCTTTCAAATAAGAATTATTTCTCCAGCAAATACTTTAAAAATGTAGTTTTTTTTTTTTAAATGCATACCTCTTAAATTGACAGATAAATTTCTTGAAATTCTGTCTTTCCCTTTTAATCTCTAAGTGTTTCCTGCTTTATGCAGTTTATATAAACAATTTTACAACGTGTTTGTTTTTACATGTGTTTTTTGGAATGTTTCATATTAATTTTTTTTTAAATGTTTCATATTAATTTATAAATTCCTATTTACACTTTTATAATTTCAGGTTAAAACCGATACTGAAGATCGTCCAGTCGAACCGGTCGTTATATCAAATTGTGGTGAAATTCCTACAGAGCCTTTTGAATTTTATCCAGATGATTACAAGTGGGTGATATTTTTTCAACTACACATAAAATGTATTTAACCACCATCTATAACTTTTCAGCATACTGGGTTGGATTAAATCTGCCGGTTTGCCAGTTTGCAGTTCGTTCATAGTTCTCCTTATATTCCATTATTTCTTCCGTCAATTGAATATGTATTGTTGAAGAACAATATTTATTGCTATATTACAAAGAAAATGTAAATTGTTTAAAAAAAATTAAAATATATTGAAATAATGTTGTTTTCTGATCAACAGGCTTATTTGAAGCTGCTTTAACCCAATGATTTTGCTTTACTACGAAATTTTTCTTTGCCCACAATTGTACCGCGCAGAAGTATAGGAAGAGTTGGACCCATGTGCAACTGAAAAGAAAATTTGAAGTATGCAAAGGAAGTATTATGATTTTAAAACAATTGGAATATAATGTAAGGTTGGTGGGATAAGTGACATTTCTTCATTATTTCGATTATATTTATTCGCATATTCAAGACTACGGTATTTTTAATTGAAGAAGGATGTGATCAGTACATTTAATCAAATGCGCTCTTTGTGTATTGCAAATCTATCATCAGTCTGATTTATTTTAAAAATACGAAGTTAATTGGCAGAAAATGTGTCATTAATTTTAATAAATACGAGGCGGTTGATAAATGTTATTATCAAGATGCTACCTAAAATATTAAAAGGGGTTGTCTTTCCAGAATTATTCCTTCCAAAGTTGTGTTTGGCTTCAGCCAGATGGTGCAATTTACCACATTGTCATTTTTGTTGTGGCAAAATTACTAGAAAAATCCCAGATTTCAAGAAACTCCACATTGCGTTAGTCTTCAAAATCTCTTCAAATTATTACAAATAGGGAGTTTACAAAATTAAACCAACAAATATGAATGAGTTAAAAAAGCAATGCATTCGAACCACAATTGATGCAATTATTGTTGCAACCCTCCAAGCAGCAATGAAGAACGATGTCGCATATGCGACACCGAGCGTAGATGCCGGCTACACCAGTTATGGTTGGAATTGTAATCTTGTAAGGTTGGACATCTGGCAACACCAATAACGTGAAATATTAGCAATTTTGTGCACGCATCATTTTTTTATACGACAATGTCGCGTTTTGAGCCGTATAAGCGCCATATGCGGAAACTTTGGATTTGCTTCTACAATTTGAATAAACCTGCACCTGAAAAGCATGGATTTTTGTCGTGAGCGGTTAAAAAACGGTGAGTTTCATTGAACAAAATCATTGTTGGAGCTCTTTACTGAACGCAAGCGATGGAATTGAGCTAAGGGCTAAAGGAAAAATACGTCCACTGCTTTCCATAATAAAATAAAATTATTCAATTGCGTGATAATGCACGTCCACATGTTCCGGAACCGGTTAAACCCTACCTTAAGACCTTAATCTTGGAAGTCCTACTCCAACTGCCCTATTCACCAGATATCGTCTCTTCCAATACGGATCATATGAAGAAAACAAAAATTGGATCGATTCCTGCATAGCCTCATTTGCTGTCAGTAATGGCTAACCACGGTAGAGAATGTACGAGAAGTACATGAAAATAATAAGTATCATTATATATGTAAGTGAGGTTATGGTGTACAATCTATGGTAATTTCAAACGGTTTCTATTGTCTATAGACGTAAAGAGACTATACTACTCTAAAATAATAAAAATTAACTTAGTAGTAATAACAATTTCATAAAATCGAAAATTTTGTAGAAAAGCATGATATTGCACCGAAATAGAAATATAAATTTTTTATTAAATACTTTAGGTAAGAAACTTGACAATATATATGTATATCTTCCTCTTTAGTATCTGCAAATAGCAAGTACAGCTTAGGGTAACTTTTTGTTTTAAATTTCGGAAGTTGCTCTCAAACGATATTTGTTGTAAGCGGTATTTAACTTAAAAATGAATATTAAGTTTAAAAAAAAAGATCGGAACATTTCACAGGATCGTTTCTTCGCTGATTTCACGTTTATTGATTATTGCGAAACAATTAATCGAAAAACGAGTAATAGATCGGATATTCGTTTAAATAATGACCTATCTTATCACCATATTACACACAGTCTTAAAATATTATTGTAAAACAAATAGCTTTAATGAACTTACATCAATATATAAGTAATCTTCAATCTTTTGATTGGGTTTATAATACTCTCCCTGGGGTCTTATCAGTACGTTGACATTGATTTTTGCGCCCGAAAGGTTGTATTTATTTTTTGCAAATAGTTTGCAATGTATAAAATGATACTTCTGATCAATATAAACGGATTTATTCAGACTGTCATAGTAACTCATCAGCCATTTTCGTTGTATCCCCGTGGCATCACGTTGATGTTGTGATCTTAAGTTGAAGTCATAGGAATGAGCATGTTTCACCTTAGGGTTGATGTCAGCAGCTAGTAAACGTTCGCTCATATTACGATAGGGTTTGTCATAGAAATGGGGTATTTTCGTTTCAGAACGATAATAAATGAAATCTTCATCGTCGGTACTTCAAGGAAATAGTATAATAAATTAGTATTAAACAAACTGTATGTTTTCTACTATTACTTACTTTTCTGCAATCCGAAAATCTACTATTAATCCGGGTATTTTGACAGCAGTTCTAGCTGATGCTATCAGTTTACCCGGACCAAAAAATTCCAATACTATTACAAACTTATGATATTGGCTCATTCTCAAGTTTTGCATATCCAAAATAGTTCCTCTCAAATGGAATGGCAATGGCTGAATCGTGAAATGTTTCAAATTTATTGGAATTTTTTCGTCATAGCTCTTCAGATATTTTAAATAATCTTGATAAACCATATTCAATAGAGCACATGCTTCATCGCTGCAACGTAAAAGATTAATGAATTTCTCTGTCTGTAACAACTGATCCAAGACGGTGGCATTGGGCAGTTCCTCGTTATTATTAACCAAAACATAACTCTGTAGTATCCGAACGAAACGCATGTCCTTGTCAAGCCTTGCGGTCGATCTGCTTGATTCCGAGATTAACTTCGATTCGGAATTAGAAGAAGAAGAGGACAAACTAAGTTCCATAATAAAACTTAAAGCTTTTTTTACATCGCTTTCTTCCGCCATGGGACCGGTTGCTTCTTCGTCAATCTCAGTATTTGCTTTGAACATTTCAAAGTAATACAATTTTTGCAACAGCCGATATTCCTCCACGATTTCGCACAAATCTTGCTCTACATAAGGTAATTTGTTATTGGTGGCCACTGTTATCATAGGCATTATACCGCGACCGCGAAGACGTAAATTCAATTCATCACAGTCATTAATAGTGATATTTATTTCTCTTATATATTCATCTCCAAAACCCATGACGCCCTCAGCTTTCAATAGAGTGCTTTGTAAAGGCGACAACAATAAAATCTTCTCATTAAGTAGCTTGACGTAGCCATTGGCTATTTTGGGTAATTTATCCGGTCGTTCAGGTACGAGATTTAGACACAACGAGATCTCATAGTTAGTTATATTTTCAGCTTTTACTTTGATTCTGAATGTTTCATACCAGGGCTAGATAAAGCATAATTTTGCAATTAATATTACAATTTAAAGGGCTTCATAATCAAATAAATTTGAATATTGGAAATTTGTTTGTTGTTTAACAAGATTGATCGATCTTAGTAATAATTGAAAGAATTGAAATTGCATGAAATATAAGAACATAAATATAAAAAGCTGCCACAAGACGCAACAAGGACCCGGTAGCTCTAAATACACATCTTATGAGTGCTTAATGAAGGATCGAGCCGCTGAGTCGGTTGGGCTACGGGGCTGAAATTTTTTATGTAAATATTTTTCAGTCATTGGCAGGTCATTTTGGAGTTAGGATAAATTTGTTGTTGGACAAAACCTGTCCTATTATTTGCTTAAGAATTTATACCATATATTTGCTGATTTAAAATAGGGACAATGCTCTTAATAATGGGATCGTCCTATTGAAGGATTTTAAAACATACGACTCGAGCTAAATAAATACGTTTTGCTTCGAAAGTAGGTGTTTTTGCCACTCTCGCTTATCTAAGGATGACGACACTGTGGACCACAATCCACCATAAATGGTATACAAGTTTTAGCCCAACTGAATTTAATGTGTTAATACTTTATTGAAAATTATCCTATCAATCCTATTACTTTTATAAGCAAATTCAATTTTTGTCCAATGCATTGGGGTATCATAAGCCTTAAGTATTTTCGGGTAATTAACGAAAAAAATCTAATTTTTTGTTTCAAGCCAAATATAAGTAAAGTAAAAATATATCCATAATTTTTTTAATAGACAGTTTTAGTAATCCGTATCTTTCGTTGTATAAGCTCAATCGAATTACGCTAGATGGCGTTAGAAAGATCAAAATTCGTTTCAGTTTCTGGCTTATTTCATACATTCAGAACGAAAAATAAATAAAGTTAATTCTGATTCATATATCCGAAACGGAACAATTTATGCAATTATCTTAATTTACAAAAAAAAATTATCAAGAAGCTCAAAACTTTTCTGAGAATCTGCTTTGTACAATTTAGAAAAACACATAAGTGCTTTTACCTTTGGCACTTTACCTTCAGGCTGTTTTTTCAAAGGAGTGAAGACTTCATTAGGCTTCAGTTCTGAACTAAATTGAGAAATAAAAATTCATAAAATTATACTTTTGTCTCGAGTCCTCAAATCAAAATAATCGTTATGTTTCGATAGAGAAACTGAATCAATATGACTGATTGCGTTTCAGGTAAGATAAAAAATCGAAACATAAAAGTTTCGAATATGAATCAAACTCAAACTTCTGATATGCTTTTAAACAAAATTCCAAAATCAAAACTGAACTTTGAATGATACAAAATATATGTAGAGCTAAATTTCGAATAAAGTGAGCAAATCAAAAATCGTAACATAAAAGTTTCTTTCGAATATGAATCAAAATCAAACTCCTGATATGCTTTTAAACAAAATTCCAAAATCAAAACTGAACTTTGAATGATACAAAGTATACGTTGGGCTAAATTTCGAATGAAGTGAGCAAAACAATTCTAAATTTTACCAAATCCACCAAGTTTAGGAGGCGCCAGAAAGAAAGTGGTTAGGTCGTGTAACTACAGTCTTGAAGCTGTGAAAAGTTTTAGTAGGTTTCGTGTGGTCATTTCAAACCTTACTACAAAAACCATATTTTATCGTTCAAGCTCACTTTCATGGGATTTGCGTGGAATATCAAAGTTATATTAAGTGGTGCGAAATTTTAAGGCCTGTAAAATTTAATATATATTCTCTATACCTCAACTTACTTGCCTTAGAATGGGTAAGGAAATAAAAAGTATATGTTATGAAATAATTCTATTTAAAAACTTTTGAAACTTTTTCAAATTCAGCACGCCTTTTATAGCATAAACACCTTGGCTTCCACATTTTTTTTTAAATTGTAAACTTGTGTGTGTTATTGATGGTTTTCGCATCGCCTAAATTTTTATATTTTGTATTTTTTGGATAGATGTCTAACAATAATTTAAGAAATGTATAACTTCGACTTTTCGGATAAAAATAATTTGTGCTATTATATTTACCTTTAAGCCCAAATATACACTGTCTTTACTCAACTTCAAAGTTTTATCCAAATTCACCAAAGTTATATTAAACTTTTGAGTTTTTCCACCAATCACATCCAATTGAAATATCGCACGAACTTCGAAACCTTTTGAAAGATATCGGTGAAAATTTCTTCCAGTTACAGTGACAGTTACTTTACATACCTTTCCTTATTGCGGGTATATGAAGGGCGCACATTTCTCTTTGTTGCTCTTGCAGAATGCCACATTTCTCATAAAAATAGACTGAATTTTTGGGTTCACAGGTCTCACTGCTGGGCTTACACTCAACGAAACTATCGTCAAGCTTCAAATGATCCACAATATGATCCAATGTATGATAGACACATATTTCAGATGATGGCGAAGGGTTATCATCGTCTACTGATGAAGTATTCGTATGGAATTTCTTATTAAAAAATAATGTCTTCGAATTCAGTTGATCTTCGAGAGTAGCAATTTGTTGTAGAAACTGCTCTTGCTGCTGTTGGGCCAGCAGATCCATGGCCTTAGCGATATGGGATTGCAGATGCTGATCAGATCCTTCGTACTGAGGTCTGTCGTTGCTGTTATCATATGCCCATTCTTTAGCTGTTTTTGTATTAATCTGGACATTTTGCAGTATACCGCCTAAGGTGACTAGTTTCGGTTCCGCATGCGGTGGTGGTTCATGACAATTTAATTGATAGCGTTTGTGTTCCAAATCCAAATGATCGATAGTTTCATGTAAATAACAATGATATTTCTGCTCTAAGTCCAGAGAGCATATAATGTCTGAGAGTATAATCTCAGCTACCTGTTGGGAATCGTCTTCCTGTTAAATCAGATATCAGGTTTAGATTACATTCTACATTAACAAAGCGGTGGTCAGACCATAAGATCAAGTGCAACTATTCGCGGAGAGAATATTCGGAATAGACTCGTTTTTACTCTGTTTGAAACAAATCGGACCAAAAGCATATCAACAATATAGGATACTACTACTCGTATGGGAATAATTATTTTATGAAAAAATAAAGAGACGAGCAATTTCGGACAGAGCTATGAATTTTTTTTCAATTCTCTCTTCGAATGTTTTGCCTGTGTGTTAGACATTCTGAAAAAAGTGACGCATAAAAAAGCCCGTTTGAAAGACTTGTTAAAATTCTTTTTGGTTGAGCATGATCGACACATTTAGTTCGCTTACAGCGCTTAATTTGGCCAGTTCATTTCAAGTGTGCCGTGCGATTTTTACAATAAATAAAAACGTTAAACAAAGAATTTATCTCAAATTTTGTATTGCAATTTCCAAATCGCTGAAAATGTTACACAAATATTGCGATGAACCAAGTTTATCAACAGTGGTCGATATGTGGTAAAAGATTTGCCTCCGTCTGGCAGGCCATTACAACTTTCAATTGTAGTTAACACCGATAGAGTTAAGGAAATGATGACTGAAAACCGTCATTTAAGTTTTAGAGAGGTAGCTATTGAACTTTCTGGGTATCGAATCAATGCGTACCATTTCACTCTTACGTTTGTGTTTTTACGAATCTGACATGCAAACCCGTCAAAAAGCTTTGGAAAGGCGTCTTCCTGCTGAGCCGAAGAGAAAAAGTCAAAGGAAAGTAAATAAAAAATGTTATTTGGGCCTTATGCGGCGTTTGTTGTCCTTTCTAATGCAGCATAACTAAATTACCACTTTCGAAATAAAATTACCATTTAGAGGCACATTTTTTCAGTTGATAGAAAACATAAAAAAGATTCACGGCTACAACTGAAGTCTTTCCAGAAAATTCATTAGAAAAATATATGCTGGCTCAAGTATTATTTCGGAAGAAGTGTATTGCTTTGGAAGAGGTACAACAAACTTGAACGAATAATAAATATTTTGTGTTTTATTGATGAATTATCGATACTTTTTTACAGGCTCCAAAGACTAATCGTATGGTCTAACAATCGCTTAAAGAGCTGTAGCACCCCAACCTCGTTAATGTAGTGCCACTCTTCGTGCAATTTCTTCCATTTGTAAATGGCCGGCACTGAACCTGGATTGTGTAGTTGCACAAAGGTACCACCTTCTACATTTTTTGTAAAAAGGACTACATCTTGATTGGTTATCGTCACCGATGGTATAAACATTTGAACTTTCAAGTAAACAGGTTTCTGCGAGCACAAAAAAAAAAGATAAAATGTATACATTTAGATTTACAAATTTTATAACAGAAGGAACCGCGGTAAATACTGCATTGGCTGTAAAAAATACTTCAAAATTTCAAATTTCGAATATAGCATTCTATCTGCAGAAAATGCAGCCAGGGGAACGGGCTTAGAATAATTAATGGAAAGAATACGGTTTCCTCCGGAAGAGCGTTAGTCGCGTTAAAATTGCTCCTCATTGTAATTCAATTCAATATAATTCAATTTAATGAATCAGAAATTGCTCAAAAAAAACGCAATCTTTCTATTGAAGAACAATTACACTGAGTCTGAACAATTACACGCGTGATTTTATCACGATTTCTCATTAACTTCATTTCACGTCTTTAGCATAAGATTAACATTTGTGGAGTACGTCCACTATATTTCGAGGGTCGATCTCTTTTGAAAAAATTAGATATTTTCCAAAGAAAATGAAATTAATCCGCGAAAGTTTTCCTATTAATTTTAAGCTGTAATTGTTTTTAATTTTATCAGCCCAATCCGTTGAATAGATTGAAAGGAAATCAATAAAATCCAAGTTTATCTGAAAAAATTAACTGGGCTATAATTCACACAAAAATTTAAATTTTGCAAAACTATTCAATTGGTGTTTTTTTCTCACTGTTTTTTTTTATCAAAATATCTCCTTTTTTAAAAAAAAAGTGCTACACCTTCGAAAATTCATGGTCACACTTCAGAAATTTCAGCCCTGTAAACGCCAAATATTCTGTTATTTACCTGAACTCTACCATTAGCGCAACATGACAAGCTTCCCTCGTAAAACGTATTCATGCGATTACGTATAGCGTTCTTATCCAGCATAATAAACAGTTCCTTAGTTTCCAAACCCATCATTGAGGTTTGCAATTCTTTGATAGAGCGCCCTTCAAAGCATTCCTTAAATAAGAATGGTCCCGTCACTTTCAAATTCACCAATTTCATTGGGTTGTCAGCAACATTCGTAAGTTTTACAATTTCTGGAAAAAACATAATTCGTATACAATTGAATTGGACGTTACAATCAAGATGCAACTTACCCCATTGATCGTGTTCATTGTACTTATGCGTTCTATGGTATTCCATGACAATCCCTCGACGATTCCACACCAATTGAGGTAGAATAAAATTCGCTGTTACTACAAATCGCGTACTTTGCTTTCTAGTAGATTCACTGCCATCCATAACATCCACTCGAAACTCATTATAAATTGAAACTTCCTCGAAAGCATTAGTGGCAACGATTATAGAACCTTCTGACATCGGTTCCATAAGTAGGTTGGTTGGGTTGATGTCGATTGTGGCCTCAGTTGGATTAATGCTACACATGGGTTTTTTTGAACGTTTGGTTTTTGTAATCACAATGCGGTAATGACGTTCCCCTTTATTAAAGACTCGTATAATTTTGGTAAAGTTGGGTTTCTCTTCGAGGTATTCGTTTTCTGTATTGCAAGGGATGTAACCTATGTGTAGACCGGGTCGAAGTTCAGGTTCAAAAAATATGGGCATACCCTCAACATGGAGGGTAATGGGAATTTTCTGAAAGAAAAAAAACGGCAAAACGGTAATTTCATTTATATGGCAGCAATGAGTGATTGTTGCCACCCGAAGACTTTTGATATTTAACAGAAAATATCCGATTTGTATACAAATTTGCATCAAAAAATTAAAATATTGTGAAATAAACACTTTAAATAAGAAGTTCTTCATAAAAATCATACCAACGTGCTTGAGTTGATGGATTGAAGTAAGTTTTTTAAGTCGGCACATTACAGGCAACAAACAAGCTTATGTAGTTCTATTCAAATTTGGAAGAAATATTACATACGGCGATATTAAAGCTTAATCGAAGAAGTATCATCTCCAATCTGATGGCTACGACAAATGCAGCCTGATTTTTATGTATGTACTTCAAAGGTGATATAGGGTTTATTGCAAAAGGCTGCATGAAATCATTCGTATTTGAATACCTTGGAATACATACCAATAAATTAAACATTAAAATTCCTTTGTAAAAAAAAATTCAACCAAAAATGATATTTCATTGACGTCACTCTTGTGTTTACAAATACTTGCGTAACTTATTTTTTCTGCTACAAACGCTGAAAATTGCTGTAGAATGTCTAATGTTCTTCCAAAAATAATTTCTGCAATGAGCACAGTTTCTAAATTTTTCAGTTTAATATGCATAATCATAAAAAATTCCAATTGATAAAAATTGAGAAATATAATTAATAAAAATCTCAAAAAAAATATTTTAATTATGGGATGTTTAAGAGGTTGAACTGAACAGCGTTTTTTACATTGTGACAAAAAATGTTCAAAACTAAAAAATTGTTAAAGCACAACCATATATATATAACTGAAATATGGAGTGTCTATCGCCTAACTGCATAATTTTTGACCTTCAACGGAGGCTGATAACGTTAATCTGGCATCAAGAAATTTCTCAAAAAATAACTAAAATAAAAATGGTTGAAATCAAAATATGATATGACCAAATCTTTGATATGAAGCGTCAAGACCCAAATTCAGTGA